>CM039679.1:264381388-264768888 GCA_022537955.1 Schmidtea mediterranea | reverse complement strand
ACGGTATTTGAAATTTTCCACCTGAATTGAATTGATTAAAACACAAAATAATAAAACTGCCATTTTGTTTATTTTCCCGTTCAACTGGAAATTGTTTTGATTTCTCTTCAGTTTGGGCTGGAATAATCTCCCAATTAACCATTTATTTCATGAGTTGCAAGGCGTCAATTTCATTTTACTCTATCAAAGTTGATATTTTGCGACTGATTTTCTTTATATATATATATATTATATATATATATATATATATTCTTTCAACTGAGCTTTGGCTGAGTTTTTTTCATTTTAAATATTAAATTTATTAATGATTTTTTGACAGAAATTACTTGAGTCCTTTGGGATTTCAACTAGTAGTGTCACATACGAAAGAGGAAGGAGGAAATGTTAGAACTTTTTAAAATATTCTATCTCTAAGAAAGAACAACTTATTAAAAAGTATAAATTATTTTAATATTTAAAGAATATTAATTTGCATAATTAACACTATAATATTTATCATTTTAATTTGGTTTTATTTAAATTTCAAATGTGTCAGATCTTTTTTGACCATCCAGTATTTAGAAAAAAAATCAATAACTTGAAATAACGAAAACAAGTTATGTAAATTAAAATTAAATTTTAAATAATAAAAAAATATTAATTGTTTAAAAAATAGTAAAAATGATAATTTTTTGTAAAAGAATTCGCACAACATTGCCATTGAACTAAATAAAAGAAAGCGCAAATCCAGCATATATATTATACTGCATTATAATTCGACTGACTCACTGTCATCGTCATGTATATTAGAACTTGAAACTATATTGATTTAAAATACTTTATTCAAAAAACTCTTCTTTTAAATTTTCAAAATTAATTATATTAGAAATAATTAATATAAATAATTAATAAATAATAAAACTTTAGTGTGAATTCGTGATTGACTTTTCTTGTTCAAAATATTGAATGTTTTTTTTAATAACTATCAATCACTGTTTTTGAGGGTATTTTTTCAAATCCCACCTGATTCAACTTTCTCCTAAATATTTTGAATTTTACGCCTGTAATTTAAATTAATTAGCTGTTAATTAATTTTCACAAATTTACAGTTTTAAAGAAATAGGAATATTAGTATTAATAATGGTTTTTCCTATTTTATATTTATGTTATAACTTGTTATATGAGTATAATATATAATTTTTGAGTAGTAAACGATTATTCTCAAATAAGGGTTTTTAGTCAGCCATGACCCTGAATATTTTTGTTTTTCATGTGAGAGTTATACAAATAATTCTGAAGAAAGGATTCTAATAAGTGATGGGTAAGAAAGTTTTTCGAACTTTATTTTCATAGATTTTCGCAAAATTTAATATAAAAATAACCAAAATAAGAATTTGTCACCATAATAGAAAGTGCATTACCAATCCATTACAACATTTTAAAAGAGGAACATACCATTCAATTACTTTTGTTGAAATAAAGTTGTTTTATTAATTTATTAATCTTGTTAGAATTCGGCTTTTATTTTAATAATTCGTGTGGAATTGTAATAAAAAGTTGACCAATTAATTATACACAGAATAACACAAAAGCTAATATTATTATTTTTTTGCAAACCCATTCCCCTGAGAATGACAAAACACAAAAATATTATCATTCATCTTTTTAAAGCAACAACTGAAACTTTACTAATGCATTTTTGCGGAAAATATTTCCTATTGTAAAAATAAAAATTTTAAAAAAACGATTTTATAAAACGTTTACTGTTATCCTAAACATACGTCCGTTTATTATTATTGTACATTTGCTTAAGGTTTTTACATTTGTAAAATAGTTCCAGTTGAGCTTTGAAGGGGCAAAAATTTGTAAATAATATTTATAAATAATTTTGAGTAATAAATTTTAGTAGTTATGTTGCACAATCATTTATTAAAATAGAAACAGTATTTAATAATATATGGGCGAGTTTATAAAATTTTCTAGTGATGAAAAGCATTTTGTTTTTTTTTGTTTAAATGAATATAATTTATAGAAATAAAATTAAACACTATTTAAAGAGAATTAATAATTAAAATTGATTTATAAAAAAAATGTATATTTTTAACATAAATCTTTACTTATTAAAAAATTATTTGTAAGAATATAGTCCGATTCAGAAGTGATTCTAGGAGAGTAAATTGGAAACTAGAAGAATAATTATCTGATGAAAATGTTATTAACAAAATGATATTAATCCACTTGACGGGGTTTTGTTTATTTTAATGATAAAATATATTTACAATTTAAATTTTAAATATATTTTAGATACCTTAGTAACATTTATTCTCACATGTCTTTTTATTTTTAATTAAAAAAGTATGACTTTATTATAACTTCACACAAGCTTCTTTTTGGTCAGTTGACAGGTTTCCTCTTTACTCTATTTCCTTTGTACTCCATAACATTAATATTATAAATAGTTTCAAGTCGACATGTTATGTGTGAATTTGGATTCGAATTGGGTACAAAGTACTGAAACTGCTGATTGTGCACAAACAGGTGAAATTTTCTGTAAATATTTTAATTAAGCAATTAAAATGAAAGCTGTATTTTTAATTTGTGTCGAAATTTTAAGTGTGATTTGTTTTAATTAAATAAATAAACAATATTTTTTCTACAATGTCTATTACATTCTAAACGATTAAATAATTTTTTTTAAAATCAACAACTTGTTTTCACTAGTTTAATTAATTCATTTATCATTAATTATTAGCATTTAATTATTGTTTTTCAATTTGCGTAATTTCTAATTGCTAAATCTTTCATAATAATTTTGTTTTTATTAATTAAAATTTCATCTACAATAATAAAACAAACAAATGAATTAACACTTCATTTATCAATTCACAGATTTTTTTTAAATGTTTGAGAGAAAATGATGCTTATGAACTGGAAACGTATTTATATTATGTGGGTGAGTATAGTATATATATTATTAATAAACAAACCTTTGATGTCTTCTGACATTAATTGATATATGTAACAGATAAATGATCACGACGTCATTTTGTCTGTCGAGGAAAAGAAACAACGCTCTGTGATTTTGAAGGGAAAATACTAATTGTTTTGATGTAAGTTGAAAAAAATGTCTAGTAACTACAATTTTAATAATAATGATAATTTTTTATTAACAAGTGAATAATAAGATAAGCCCTAGTGCAATTGAAAAGGATTATTTGAAAATCGAAATTTTTTCATATATTTAATATAAACATTGCAGTAAAGGCTTCTCTTAATATTTACTTGTTTAAAAACATTTTATTTTATTCAAATACCAAAAAAACACCGTTTTAAAATAACTACTACTACTACTACTACTACTACTACTACTACTACTACTACTACTACTACTACTACTAATAATAATAATAATAATAATAATAATAATAATAATAATAATAATAATACTATTTTATATTTTAAATTAAGATTTTAACTTAATATTTTATATTATTATTATTTATATTTGTATTATTATAATATTCTTAATGAGGTCTATTATTAATTTTCCAATTTGAAATTTATATCCTTCACTGAACAATAAGTTCCCAGTTATGACGACAAAATAACAAATGTCGACACGGCTGTCAATTTCCAGTGTCAATTTGCAGTTGAAATTCCCATTTCATTTATCATTTTCTGAACCTTTGCAAGGGATTACTTCATTTATTATTGAATGAAATTTTTAACAAGAACACATTAAATTTCAACTTGAAAAATGTTTTATTAAATTATTATAATCAGTAAACAGTTTATTTTTCTTTCTAACTACCGATGAAAAATAAATTATTATTATTATTATTATTATTATTATTTCCAAATTCAGAAGTGATTCTTGGAAAGTATATATTTTATAATAATAATAATAATATTTCAAAATATCAAAAGGTTTTTACCTTTTTATATTTCAAATTATAATTCTAACTAACTAGTAGCCTCTAGAATATTTCTTTTTTATAGTTTGTGGTATTTTGAGTCCTTTTAACTCACAGAATCTTATTATCCTTCAAATCCATCTTGATTTGTCAAGATTATTTTATTATATAATAGATTTGCCATATTCGTACCAATAATACCGGTTAACTATTGGTATAATTGTATAATTGAAAAAAAAGAATTAAAGAGTTATTTAAAGAATAAAAAATTTCAAATATAAGGCCCCTTAGAAATGTATTTTGAAAAGAATAAGTCTGTGCAGTTAAGAAGCCTTACATAAAATAAGGAGAATTTTTCTAAAGTCTCTGAAAAGCTGCCTACAGTAGGAGATTTCAACATATGGCCAGCTGTATTCTATCCGCTGGTTTAAGAACTAATTAAAACTTTCTAATTTTTTAAAGTTTTTATCATTAAAACAAAGTATTCAAAGTATTTCAAAGCAAGTTATTATGACAAAAGACCGATTCAAGAATTAAACAATTAAATTCAAAATCACATTAAAGAAGTATTTGGATTTTATTATTGAAATACTTTAGAAGCTTTTGTAATCAGTTTTTAGTGTTTGTTGTTTGATGCTTTTTTTTCGGTGTTTGTGGAATATATTAGGGATTTTGTTTAAATTTAAGGAACTTAATAAAGTAATAAAAAAATCAAAAAATCAATACAAATATCAAAGTTTGTATTTAGAAAACTTTATAGAGAGTCTTCTCTCTAAATTATCAAGATATTTTAGAATTTATAATTATTCCTCTTTGCGTCAAGTGGCGGATTTGTAGTTTAAGCATGACGCTAATAAGATCTCGTTCAAATATAGACGGGTTTGTTTGAAGATCCAATACATGCAAAACCAATTTCACAATAGGAGAAAATACACCATTCTCTTGCACTTAATAATCTTTTCATATAAGTGAAAGTTGTTTAAATTGTCAAAATGTATTATATTTCCAAAAGTCCTTATATCACACTTCTACAAATTTTTTTATTTTTTAAATTAATTTTTTTGTTACCTAAAATGGCACACGGGGATTAATAAAAATGATAACAAATAAATATAATTTTCAAAACAAATTTCTTAAGAATTTTATTTAAATAATATTTATATATAATATTTATAAATATATACCAGTCAATCATAAAATCGTTCGATTATTCAAAAATGTAAAAATTTTATTTAAATCTAATTAATTTAATTAAATTTTTTCAATCTCATTTTAAACAAGTTTATTGATTAAAAATGATATTTTCAAAAACATTCTATTATTTAAAAAAATTTTAACCTTCCATTGCGATTATTATTTGTTTTATTATTTATAATTAATATTTCAAAAAATCGACATTTTGAATGATGGATGTGATGGAAATGGAATTAAAATTTGACATTGCATTAAATCATTTTAATCTGGTTTTTAGACATTTTTTAGAATTTTATCAATGGGCTAGTGTAACAAAATTTAAATTCTGTTATTGCCAATTTTTAAAAAAATAATAAAAAGTTCTAGAAGAAAAATCATTTAAAAAATTTTAAAGCTTACCTTGACATTCCTTTGAAATCGGCTCATTACTGGATCAGACGGAGATTTTTTACAAGATGCGTTACAATTCTGACTGTTACAAGTGCATTTGCAAGTGCATTTGGTAAATTTCGCTGTTAAATTGTGATGAGATTTGACATAACGTTTTTCACTTTCGTGCATTTCAGATGGGTCCAAGTTGACATAAATGAAACCTTGATTGTAGTTTGAACCAACTCGATGAAGATCCATTCATTAGAATCCAAGAAATAAATCAAATTGTCATAATCTTATATTCGAATTCAATTGGCTGTTTATTGGACCAATCATATTAATTGTGATAAATAATTTATATATTCACATTCTTTGCAATAAACAATGGGGGAATCGATTATTTTATCGGCACTTTATTGAATGCATTTCGGTAGAAATCGATTGCCGCAGTCATATGCTTATTATTTATGATAAATAAAGTTGTTGTTCCGATAAAAAATTATTTAAGGGATTTATTAAACAACCTGAAAAAAAGAATGAAAGCAGAGACAAAAAATATAGAATTGTTTTTTCAGTAAATTTATAGAAACACAATTGTTCAATTTCACATTATTCCAAAATTTCATTGCATTGGCACTTCTTTTTGGCCTGAAATATTTATCTAGTTGAATTTTACCAACACTGTCTAGGTCTTCATTATCATCGTATTCTTCTTCATCAACTGTAGAATTTGATGAACCTTCTTCATTGTACTGAAATTCTAAATTACACAAACAAATACATGAATAAATAGAAATTTGCACTCCAGATTCAATGTAAAATACTCATTTCTCACGATTTTAAGATCGAATCTATAGGAATTCTCAATTCTCTGAAAAGTTTTTGGTGAGTACCCACTTTCTTATTCTTTGCGATACCTCCACATATTTTAAAATTTTAATCCTTGTTTTAATTTACTGATTACGTAGTAGGCATTTTTAAATTTCTTTTTTATTGCATTATCCTGGAATTTTTATATAGTTTTAATAGACTTGAGGTGTTTTCATTCAAACAATATATAGGCAGAATTTTATTCATTTCAATATAACATCACTACAATTAACATTTTGACAATTTATACATATTATTTCACACATTTTATTGTCAACCTTTACATACACACACACACATTTCCAAAGGATCGAGTTAAAATTATTCATCTACTGTTAACAAACTTTTAATATTAATAAAAATAAACTACTTAATAAAATAAAAAGACATTACAAACTAAACATTTATTCAAAAAATGCATTAAAATTCTAGTAAAAGTTGAGCACTACATACTTTCTAAATTGATGACTTTACATCTTTGGTATCCATTTATTAAAATATTCGCAAACCAACTTTCGTTATCTTAAAATTCTATTTCTTCAAAGGCAACATGAAAACGGTTTATTCGACTGTAAATGAATATATTTTCATTGCAACTTAGATGCCTATTTATTTTCATCAACACTACGCTGAGCCGTTCGATGGCTTTAACGAAATCTATATAGATCTTAAATGTTAGCACAATAGGGTTAAGTTGTACTAATCATTATTATCAACAGGGTTAATTGATAATTATTTAATAATTGTGGTCGTAGATATACCTGCTGTATGAACTCATTGTGTACTTTCAAAGTAAAAGGTTAAAGCGGAAATTCAATAAATGAAACTTTAGATTTAACTCAAAGGATGTCACTACCAGCCAGTTAAATCGTCCTTCGAAATCCAGTACAATATCAAATTTGTCCACAATTTCACATAAATTCAATTTGTTTTCAAATTGACTCATCTCATCAAACCACTGCTCAAATGAATCACCTTGTATTGTCATCTATTTACAATGAAAACATTCCTTTGTATCTAGCTATTAATCCTGCTCATCTCAGAGCCTGCGCTACCATTAAGGCAAACTAGGCGGTCGCCTAGGGCGCTATCCAGAGAGGGGCGACAAAATGTGTAATCGCCATAATTAAAAATAACTAATAATTAATAACGTTGATTATATTATATAAACTATAGACATAGGGTAATATAATAAGATAATTATTGTATTTAATATAAATCTTTTAATTTCGAACATTGGACTTCTTTGCTGGTAAGTTTAATAGCAAATATTACTTTGTAGTATTAAAATAATTAAATATTATTTATAGTGGTACATTTAGTGGTACTTTTAAAATATCATCAAAAAAGCCATCGGGATTTCAAAATCGTAAGCGCAAAACTCTCAGAGCTCAAGAGCGTGAGAAGGAAAGTGGTCGACTGTTAAAGTTTTTCAAATCAAGTCTTGATGTTTCTGGTAAATTCAATACTGTTTTACCAGAAATGACAAGGAATAATTTTTGTACACATCTAATTATGCCCCAACATATTCGTAATAAGGAAATTTAAAGATGAAATAAAGGAACTTGTATATGACAAATGAATATAAGTTGCAAAGAATGATAATGAAATTTACACTGTGCTCTTTATAGTATAAAAAATGATGAGAGGGCTTTAACTAGTGATGACGATAAGCATGATTGGGTGGAGAGAAATAAAGGTATTGTGTATAGACATTATAGAGAGGTTGATATGGTTATGACCAATGAAACATTATTGTTGTCGACTATTGATCCTGATGAATATTCGTCATACAATCCACATTTTTGGAATATTGAAGAAGAAAACTTACAAATCTTTCGATTAAAAGATGTCAAGCCCGTAACTGCATTTCATAACTATATATGAAATGCAGTTAGACTGATAAATTGATCATGTTAAAGCTTCATTACTCATATAATGAAAAAAGATGTTGTTGAGGCAAATAAAATGTTGATGAAAATAAACAAGGAAAAGCTGAAGTTCTTCGAAATTTGTAAGAAATTATTTTTATTCGCGTATTTCTGTATGCGATTAGATGAAAGGACTACAATTGAACTTATCCACGTATAGTCTTAGCCGAGGACTACAAGCAAATCAGGTATTAATAATTTATAAAGTAACATATTTCAATTCACTCTTTTTCAACCATTTTTGAGATTTATAAACAGACTCATCCAAAGGTTTCATGAGTTCCAAGACAATTTGTGATCCAGGCCTCTTTTTTCTAAAATTTAGGCGAGGGATGATAGAAATAAATAGCTATTCATGAAGAGGATAAATTATAAATAACCGAAACCTTTATAAAACCCAAATGTTTTGAATGACAATTTAATATGCAAATGTTATGTAGAAATAATTGTAAAGTTTCGTTGGATTTTGTAGTGGGGAATTTTTTTTGCTGAATTATAAATGAGAATAATATTATAAATAATTATATATAATAATAAGCGTAATTTCACGGGCTAAATGACATCAGTCGAATGTGATTGTAATAATTGTATCTCTTACTCCACTAATTAGGCAAGTCTCAAAGTTCAGGAGGAAGGGGGATCTATCATCTCTACGTAATTTCCCATTAAATATTATTTCTCACAGAATACTAAATATTAAAGAATTAAAATATTTATGCTGATTTGTTTCTAAAAATTCGGATAGGTGAATTATTTGATAAATAAATAAAATCGGCAAAATAAGATTAAATAGACAATTGGAATTATTAAAAATTTTTGTCGCTTTGAAATGCGGAAATTTACCCAACCGCCTTAGGATTTCTTATAAATGAAAATGTGCAGAAATATGAAATATTTATTTTAAATCTTAAAATAAAAAACTATTTTTGTTTTAAAATTAAATATTGTCTCCTAGAAAAGCCTCCCCTGCCTCTCTCATTAGCACCAGCTACATCAAGTCAGATTGAAAAATTTTCATTTAATAAAAACCTTTGGTCACTTTTTTGAAATATGTTATTATTGTTGAGGATAACAAAATAATAAATTTAAACAATTATTAAGAATTATTATTCAAAAATTATTAGGGGAAAGATCTACAGAATAAACCATGATGCTCCAGAAGCAGAGACGAAAGATAGAAATAAAGAAATGATAAAAAAATGGCAAAGAATCAATAAAATATACGAAGAAGGAAAAACAAAAACAAAATTAAAATTAAAATTTCTTATTTTGTTAGCTTGTCCAAGATACAGAAAATGGATTAGCGGAGATGTCAAAATAATAATATTTTTTTAAATTGTATATCTTGACAGTTGTCAAAGATAATAAAAAACTGAAAATGATCCAAATGAATACGCTGCAAGAAGAAATAAAACATAAAAATAAATATCATTAATCGTTATCAAAAACAAGACTATAAAAACACAATTTGAATGACAACAATACAAGTGGAAAAAGAAAGATAGGAGACATAATTTTAAAATAAATAAGACATAAGAGAAAACAGAATTAAAACCAAACGCAAAATGAATTACGAAGTTATCGGAGAAAATAGTGTCTAAAATAAGAAGCGATTTGATAAAAATATTATTAAGAGCTTGAATGTAGTGCCTGCAATATTTAGTTTTAATTAATTTCATTAGATTTTAGTTAGAAATTACAAATGCGTTATTAAAAATAACACATAATTAATTATTGTTTAAATATTATTATAAAATTGACAACTTTTTTCTATTTGAAACTTTACAAGCAACTAACAAAATTCTACAATCATCCTTCTATGAATTACTACATCAAAATTCAATCAGTTAAATTACTGATTACTGATTCCTCTTATTTCTTTCTCCTCAAATCTAGATCAATTCAATTCAAATTCAAAACCGTTGGAATTTATTCAAAAGAAGTACAAAATCCTGATATCAAATGCTAAGTGATCAACACGCAAACGAAAGAATACAATTATCAATTGTTAAAATCGTCTTATTTAATGTATTCACAATATATGTTTCGTTCTAATTTTGTGTTCCTAAACATTGAATAATGATCTCATAATTTTACGAGATCACAATCCAGGTCTTAAAATCTACTTTATTAAAAGGTTTACTTACCAGCCATCTTAAAAATGACTAATACATAAACTGTATAATAACTGCAGTCAGATGTTCATTCAAACTTTTATTATAGAAGTTTTTAATTAACTGGAACATGTGTATTGAATATTTAACACACACGAATATGCAATCTAAATCAAGCCGCTGGTTTATTTAACTTTGTGATAAAAAAAATATTTATTTTTTCAAATTTCTTAATTATTAATGAATCATACCTGCAGTGAGATAGCAAAGGTATCCCGCGCCCGGGGCGAAATTTCAATTTTGATTCCCTTGAGCCTATCACTGAAAACAGAAGATAACTCAATATTACAAATATATGCCAGTCTCTGTGGGCAGCTGTTTTAAGCAAAATGTCTTGTTTTACGACCATTTTTCAGTTCAGTTTGGATTTCAAATGGATATATATATATAAACTGTTAGTATGCACACCAACCTGCAATGAGTTATATTCTCTATAATGTTACATAAAAATCAATAATCTTATAACATAGATACATACCAACTCACTTTGATGTTGTTCTTTGGTAGTTCCGTACAATAAATTCTACACTATAGAAATAAAAAAAGTTCTAGAAAAATAATATAATACACACAATCACAATGCATAATAAAAAAGCATGCAAATTGTTGGGGTTAAACAAAATATATAAAATAAAAGATAAAAATTACAAATTATTAAAATAAATTAAAGTTAATTAAAATTCGAAAAAAGTAAAAATCAATATTTTTCGGGAGGGCGAAAGGGATAAATGGTGACAAATGAGATTTTGAAGACGAATAAAATAATTAATTAGAGATTTATAAAAGGGTCAGGAATCTAAAAGGAAATTAATTAATTAAAATATTTTTACAGAAGCTCATAAATCAGAGCGAAACCAGTTGAATGTCAGCTTAATGGGTTACCAGGAATCAACATAATTGGCCAAAATTTGTTTGCCAGATTTGGAAAACTTAGAGAAAAAGATAGACTATCGAGTACTTAATGCTAAGACGGCTAGACCAATTTTCTCAATACCAGCGGCAGAGGAGTTATTTGATACCATTGGTGGGGCCAGGTATTTTACTACGCTAAATTTATCTAGTGGGTATTATCAAGTACCAATTGACGAAAAGGATATACAGAAAACGGATTTTAGCACATAATATGGGCAATTTGAGTTCGCAAGAATGCCTTTCGGGTTGTGATCACCCACTGCGGCATTCCAAAAACTCATGAACATGGTTCTAATGAAGGAAAATTGGATTAATTGCGTCGTATATCTGGATGACGTGTTGATTTTTGGAAGAACAATTGAAGAATATAATGAACGACTGGATAAAGTCCTAAGTCACATCAGAGAAGCTGGGCTTAAATTATCGCCCGATAAGTGTGTATTTTTAAAGACAGAGGTTAGCCATCTAGGACATATCATAAATAAGGAAGGTGTTAAGACGGATCCGAAAAAAATCAAAAGTATTAATTCCTAGGAAATCCCATCATGTAAAAAAGAGTTCCTGTGGTTCTTGGGATTTTGCAATTATTACAGACGTTTAATCGAAAATTATGCAGAGACTTCAGAGAAATTGAGCGCGATGCTAAAAAATGAAAGTAGTTTTCAGTGGAAGGAAGACAGAAAAGCAGCGTTCTATGAGCTAAAGCGGTTATTGTCCTCTCCGCCATTGTTGGCGTTACCATGCAAGAAAGGGCAATATATTTTAGACACTGGTGCATCACATAATAGCATTGGAGCTGTCTTGTCACAAATACAGGAAGGCGAGTAAAGAGTACTATGTTATACGTCAAAAACTATGATCAACTACGACGAGCCTAAGAAACGGAGAAATGCCAATGTATACAAGGAGGAAGAAACTGTTAGTTTTAAATTGTTTAAATAATACTGCTGTTATGTAAATATAGTTTTTAAACTGTTAAACTTTTAAATTATTCTCATTATAATTTTATAGAAATATAACAATTATTAATAAGTTTTTATAATAAAATTTTTATTTTATTTGTGTTTGCTATTTTTGTGTTTCTAAAAATAATTTTGTTTGATTTAAAAAATTTTTAAAAATAAATAATTTTAAACATTTTGATACTGTTTAAAAACAATTGTTACTTTTTTAAGTATTCCTTATTTTCATTTAGTTATTGTTAGTGAAATCTTTAGTCTGGAGGCTGATAAACGGTGGAAATATATAGCATGATGTAGTATGATATTTTTAATTATTTTCATTATTATTATTATTATTTTATAAAAAAATTTAAAAACTTCTACCATTTTAAGTGCAAATAAGTACCAAAGAAAGTTTATGGTTTTTGTGAAACAGTAATTTGGTTTTGAATTTCCGTTTCTCCTGACTACAATCTGTCCAAAATATTAATTCAAATATTATAATGACAGTGAAAAGATAACAATTGAAAGAAATTGTATACAATAACCATTTTACTGAGAATGGGGCTTATTTATAAATATATTTATTGTCCATTGCTACGGAATTTCATTATCATTTATTATGAATTTGATTATAGTAAATAATTAGTAGCGGCTTTTCAAAATAGAAAAAATTAAAGAAATAAATTAAAACCAAATTAACCTACGACAGTAAACAGAGATTTGAATTGTCCACATTTCCTATTTTCTAATAAATATTGCGATTAAATGAAAATAATTTTTGACTTTTTTAATATTCTTTGTTGATTTCATATTTATTGTAGCCTTTCACAAATTATATATAAAGTGACTTGTTAATATGTAATTAGACTTTTCTCTATTGGTTTTCTTATGATGTATTCTACAATTAATAATTGTGGGGATTTAAAATGTTACAAACATAAAAATGAAAAATGTTAGAAATATAAAAAGAATTCAGTTATCTAAATTGTTTTACCGCGTGTTCTTTATTAAAATATAAGCATCCAGTGCAGTGAGATTTATTGACAAACAAAAACGGCAAATATTAATATCATGTCAACAGTTTGTTCTTTTCGAAATAAATTAATTAATTAGTCTGTATCTCTTAAATAACTTTGTATTGGTACCCAAAATCGGGAACCTTTTTTCGCAGAAGTCTCACCATTTACAACCTGCTCATATCTGTTTTCCGGTAACAATGAATTTTACATTATTTTAATTGGCCTGCACATAATTTTGTGTTTTAACTTAAATTTTATATAACCCCAACAACATTATGCCATCAATTTTTACGCTCTTTGAACTAGGAATAGGTAACCCTATCGTTATAATGAAATAATGTAAGATGCTAAACTCTACTTTTATGAATGAAATGAATGTTGCACCCAAAAATAAGTTTTTGATTTCATAATTTAAATTGTCTTGATTGTCTATAAAAATCAGTATGGATATCGATTGTCTTAACTATTGTTCTTTGCAAAAAAATAAAATAAAATTTCTATAGTAAAACATTTATTGTAATGATCAGAAATCAATAAAGAAATTGATGGGAAAATAATATAAAATTAAAAACTTGTATAAAATAGTGATTCTCAGCTTTTTTCGCTTGCTACTTTATAAATGAATCTTAAAATTTAAAATTTCCTTAAAAATTCTAGCAATATTTATTTATACCACATACCGCACTCAAGGTCAAGGCCAAATTTTCAAGGTTATGTTAGGCAATTGTCGTTTAGAATTTTTTTCAATGAAGTGCTCGTCATTTTGACTTTCCGTCATTTTTTATTTTTGATCGGATTTTAGTCAAACAACACCATTTCTTGGTTCATTTTGTATAAAACGTCGAATTTAGGCTCAAAATTCATTTTTTAAGGGAACTGGGTTGTTTTGTCGTTGAAAAAGTCATTATGGTGTCGGATTTTAAACAAAAAGTTAGATTTCAGTCAAACAATAACATATTTAGACTAAAAATCTATGAATTAATGGTTAAAATGCGTCTCATGGGCCTATATGGTCAAAGTTGACATCTTAAGTGTATAAATCTTTGCAGTGGTTTCTTAAAATCTATTCAAAGCAGCGTGAAGCCTTACGGGAAGGTATATTAGTAGTATATGGTTATGTCACCGCTAGACCATGTCACTGCTGTACCACATACCCCCGGGGTAAAAATTTATTCTAAGTCTAAAAGTACAAATTTTATAAGTACTAAAAATTTTTAAACAAAGACCATGAGTCATCCAATGCCCTTGAATGAGTCATGGTCTTTGTTTAAAAATTTTTAGTACTTATAAAATTTGTACTTTTAGACTTAGAATAAATTTTTACCCCGGGGGGTATGTGGTACAGCAGTGACATGGTCTAGCGGTGACATAACCATATACTTCATTCAAGGGCATTGGATGACTCATAATAATTTCCTAGGTCATTTAAACAAAGACCATGAATCATAAAAAAATTCAAGGTCATTCAAAAATTTTTAATCATTTTTAAAATATAAACTATCTACTTACTTTTATAAGTAGTATATATTTTGTATTTTTTATTCTATTTTTATTATTATTTTTTATTAATATTATTATTTTTATTAATATTATTATTTTTTCAAGGTCATTCAAAACTTTTTCCAAGGTCATTCAAAAAAATTTTCAAGTTCACAGAATTTTTAATCATTTTTAAAATATAAACTACCTACTTACTTTTATAAGTAGTATATATTTTGTAATTTTTATTCTATTTTTATTATTATTTTATTAATATTATTATTATTATTATATTACAAAATATATACTATATTAATTTTTATTATACTAATAAAAACTCATAAAATCAATAAAATACATTATTATTATCATCATCAACATTATCTAAAATTGTACATCAATTTTAATATCCATGATTTGGCTACGCATCTTCCTTTCCTCAAGCATAAAAAGAAAATAATCAATGTTAATAATATCACAAAAGAAATAAAATAATAAATAAAATTATTATTATTATTATTATTATTACTATTATTATTATGTTTTATTATTATTATTATATTACAATGTTATTAATACTATATTAATAAAAACTCTATATAAAATACATTATTATTATTATTATTATTATTATTATTATTATTATTATTATTATTATTATAATTATTATTATAATTATATTACAATGTTATTAATACGATACCAATAAAAACAAATAAAATCAATAAAATACATTATTATTATCATCATCAACATTATCACAAATTGTACATCAATTTTAATATCCATGATTTGGCTACGCATCTTCCTTTCCTCAAGCATAAAAAGAAAATAATCAATGTTAATAATATCACAAAAGAAATAAAATAATAAATAAAATTATTATTATTATTATTATTATTACTATTATTATTGTTTTATTATTATTATTATATTACAATGTTATTAATACTATATTAATAAAAACTCTATATAAAATACATTATTATTATTATTATTATTATTATTATTATTTTTATTATTATTATTATTATAATTATTATAATTATAATTATTATTAATATATTACAATATTATTAATACGATACCAATAAAAACAAATAAAATCAATAAAATACATTATTATTATCATCATCAACATTACCACAAATTGTACGTCAATTTTTATATCCATGATTTGGTACGCATCTTCATTTCCCCAAGCATAAAAAGAAAATAATCAAGGTTAATAATAAATTAATTAATAATAAATTATGATTTAAACATTATTTACTACAATTTTATTATACTAATAGAAGTTTACACAAATCAAAAACTCAAATAAAATACATTATATTGAAATAAATCACAAAACAACAGTCTGATAAGTCAAATGAGCTGTCATAGCTTGGGCTGTGTGTGCTTTGGTAGCTTGGGCTGTGAGTATAGCTGTGCGATACTTGGTCATCATCAATGGCTTCGATTCCTAAATAATGTCCAAATGCGAGACTGGAATTTCTACCCACCCAATTGGTAAGCGCAATTTTATTGTTTTTAAATGTAAACAATTGATGGTTCCGCGTCCTTATCCTAGTTTGAGGCATCGTAAATATTGTGTCATTATTAAAACAATCTAAATATGACTGGTGCTCAATCTCTGAACCCAACAACTTCACCCCCTTAGCCCTCATTGTATCTTTAGTACCTCAAATTCATCCGTTTTTTAAGGTTTTCGACAGACTTTCCATACAAACTATTATTATAAAGTTTAAACAAGTCCCTATATAGCTCGCTAGTACTTTGAGCTCTTAGTTTTGTGTTTGTGTCAATGTATGCATGAAAAATAGGTGCTTGCTTAAATTTAATTGCGCGATGAACTTTAACAACCTTCACACCGAGAGAAAGATAAAGCTTGAGAAGCCGCCAATGAAGAACATGGTTCTTCTTAGGCCAATGCGTGAGCATCAACTTCTCAACTTTAGAATTCGGTGGACACATCTTTACCGGCCCAATCGGAAAATCATTCAAAAAATCATGTAAATAATCTGGAATATCGATATCAACTTCCGTAGTATATCCATATTGAAGGATTTCAATATCCACAACATTCGCATATTCACTCAAAACCTCATCCAAACCATCATACACCCAAGTAAAATCAGCATACGGAAGATATTGGCTAAGTGCCCAATCATACAAATTATTTATATCTATATACAAGAGTTCTGTATCCACAGAACTTGCGACATACTGTTTGTTAACAAATGTTAACTCACCCCGTATTCCTCCCTCGTAGAAATTAAACATTTCCATGTCCTGCAAAAGTTCTATGGGTTCCTGTAATGTCATGAGAGCTGACGCCCATGACATACCAGGAATTCCATAAAAATTAAGAGGTTCTAGACTATTATAAGCAATTGCTTTTGCGCGAAATTGCTGAAAATAATCTGCAAAAAGGAATACGTCTAATTTTAAGTAGGTTAACATGTAATCTAACATTGTCTCACAATTTTTCTGTGTCCAGATTTGTTGGGCTGTAGCGTATTCATCAGCAGATACAGAACCCCAAATAGGAGGCAATTCAGTCGTCGATTCAAGAACCTCAAGAGATTTCGCAAAGTCATAAGGAAAAATAGCCTTGGGTCTAACAATTGCACCATCAAAAACAGAATCAGTTAAAGGCAAATTAGTAAGTGTCTTAACCGCTTTTGCTAAAGATGAATTAACAAATTGCATGCTGTCTATAAAACGAACAGGTAATTTATTAATGTACGCGATGAAGGAGATAAATTTTTCAGAAGTGGTCGGAATAATATTTAATTCCCAAGAAGAAAAATTATTTAGACCATACTTTAAAATATGATGGAGATCATATCCCCTCCAATTGTGAAAAACCTCAGGTAATTGTTTCTGGATTCGTCGAGAAACATTACACTTCCTACAAGCAGCCCCTAAATACTTACCTGAGAAATGACAATGATTCTTAACTTTATCCCTAATAAACTTTTTACACAAACAACAAGTGCGACATTCCTTGAGCTCCCGTTCCTCATTGAAAGAAAGTGGTCCTATAGTTTTTTGACAATGAACCTCGTAATATGGCAAGACAATAGAAAGAGCGATTTCATCAATCTTTTTCAAAAACGCCAAAACGCAATCATCGCCAATAAATTATAATATTGTTTTGTATTTGTATAGTTATTAATTAATAGTAAACCTGCTGCTATCGGCATATGTATTTGATGATGCCTTATATCCAGTGGTAAAATTGATTCAAAATCCGCATAAATTACGAATGGCGGAGTAATAGATTTTGCATAATTGAAAAATTTTAAATATTTATTTTGAAGCAACGTATAAAGGGTAGTGCCTGTTTGATTTTTAATGCACAAATAACCGGTGTAAAAATTAGAGATATGTTGACTCTAGTTGAAGCATTGAGTAAAGAAGATTGATGTTGTGATTCAGAATGTCAGAGTGATGATGAAGAAATTGATAATGATGGAGAAATTATTAATGATACTGAAATTAATAATGATACTGAAATTATTAATGATACTGAAGATACTGAAATTATTAATGATACCGAAATTATTAACGATGAAGAAATTATTAATGATGAATTTGCGCCTAACTAATTTAAGAATTGTATTGACCATGTTATAGAAAATATTATTATAGAATATTGTGGTGATGAAGAATGTACATGTAATAATCAATAAATCTTTAAAAATGTAGTTTTTTATTAATAATAATAATAATAACAAAGAAATATTTATTAAAATCTATGATAAACTTTATTATATAAATATAAAACCGATGCTCCAGTTAATAGTTTTAATAAAAATTTGCAATTTTCGATATAAATATCTGAGCGTTTGGCTTCTGCGGCAACTTGAATAATCGCTGACCATCCACCGTTTGTTTCTACCCACGGATCAATTTTTGTTTCTATTACCTAAATAATGATAAATTAATAACAATATAAAGTAATATACCTCTATAGACCATTGGAAATAATTTTCATAGTCGGATCCAGATTTTAATATCATATGTTTCATATACATTAATCCTACTATTATTCGCATCCATTTATTATTTTCATTGAACACGTAACTAAATATCGATTGGAATGACTTCTTTCTCTCCAATGTTGGCAAATTGAGAATTTTTTCATAATCAAATGGGATGTCTTCTACGATTTTCTCGGTACGGTTTACCATGAAATTTATGTTTATAATAATATGATATTCTCTATTATTAGAAACCAGCTCATTCAACAAATTTATAAAAAATTTAGTTTCTGGCATTTTATAAAAATATTTGAAAGTGTAAGCTTATTTATACTATATTCGACCAATCAGAAACATGCATTTAAGTTGCAATACTAAGAAAATATGTAAAAAATATATAATGGAAATGTCAATGATGATTTGTTGGCACTATTAACATTAAATTCTTTGGTAACTGGTTGTTGAATTTCTTTCAATATACAATTGAACTGATCAGATGTTTTATTAGAATAAAATTTTACACTATATTGAACCTGATTCATCATTTTTTCATTAAGTTTACGATTTTCATTCAATTCTAATATCGATTTTCGTAATTCATTTTTGATAATACCAATGGTCTGATTTAGATATAGAATATCATCATATAATTCGTTTTTAGCTCTTTTTAAAGTTTCATATGTGAGTTCAAATCGGACTTCTAAATTACTCATTCTTTCAGATAATCTTTTGACTGGAGTTTTCATATATCTAGGCCTATCTATCATATACAAAATATCCATTAATACTGCTGTATCAGGACATACACATCTTGTTGAATTTTTACCTTGAACGGTTACAACAATTAAGTTGGCCATTTTAAAAACTAATATTATTATTAAAATTTCTTTAATCATTTTTCAAATCTATATAAATTAATATTTATTGTTTATAGCTAAAGGTTTGTGTGTGTTTAACTTCTCATTTGTCTAAATTAGTATAAAAGTAATTGTTATTTCAATTTTTATCATTATAATGGATGTACCGAGCGCAGTTCAAGCTATGAATGAAATTAAAAATTATGGTAATTAATAATTACTATTATTATTATTAACTATTTTTTAGATGATTATTTGAAAGTTTTCAAAAAACGTCTGGAATTCTATTATCCCGATATACATGGAATTATGGATAAGCCAGCATCAATAATTCCAGACTTGGTATTCAATAATACATCAATATGGATATTTTCCGTAATCGACGAGTTCCTATGGGATATCGAACAAAACAAAATGTCAAAAGATATGGAACCTGACTATTCCTGTGGTTATGGATGTCATTGCTGCTTTGCCCGATATCGAAAGTATGTGGAATGGGATTTGAATAAAGCTCTTCGACAATATTACTATAGTAGAATTATTTCTTTATAATAAAAGTTTTTGTTGTATATGTCTTGGTTTTTATTATATATTAATAATAATAATTACAAAATATATACTACTTATAAAAGTAAGTAGATAGTTTATATTTTAAAAATGATTAAAAGTTCTGTGACCTTGAAAAATTTTTTGAATGACCTTGAAATTTTTTTTGATGAGTCATGGTCTTCCTTTAAATGACCTCTAAAGTTATGATGAATCATCCAATGACCTTGAATGAGTCATGGTCCTTTTTTAAATTTTTGTACTTTTAGACTTAGAAAAAATTTTTACCCCGAGGAGTATGTAGTCCAGCGGTGACATGGTCTAGCGGTGACATAACCATCTACTTATATTAAATACGCATTTACATCAAATCGTTCTATGTTCGAAGCTGCGATGCATTTTGTTAAACGTGACATCAAATTAGCCCCAGAATGATTTTTACTCGAGTCATAGGAAAGTCATATCTTAACGAATGTTTTTCGGGAAAATGAAGTTAATGGAAACTCAAAGCATTAAAATTACACGAATCACTCATTAATAATATTTAAAGCTCTTATCATTATATTAATTAATAAAACCTTTATTCCATAATTGGTTTGTGGATACATTTAGAACTTTTGAGCTTGCGTAGGTTATTTCATTTTAAATTTCACCCGATGAAATGAGTTCTCTTATTTTGAGACACTTTTGGTGCTGATTAAAGAAAGATCAATTATAACCATTTGTTGCGATAATAAATATTCGTCGATGGATAGGTCTCTCGATCCGACTCCTTGTGTTCAATAATACATAAGACAAAATCCCAACAAAGAAATCTTTATTCACAAATATTCACCACAAGATACAATTATTTGATTTTTTGTAGACACCCTAAGGATATCACTCAATAAGCCACTGCAATCTGATTAACTCATTTATCTGTTTATTACTTTCAACTCGTTTTCAAATTAGTTAAATTTTCCTTTTCGACCAACTGGCAACTTATTTTGTTGTCAGGTCCTTTTATAATTTTGGGTTGTCATTAATTTGGATTAGAGCTAAGGAAATGATTTTTACCGGTTGGACAATTTATTGTCCACTTTGTTAATTCTGGGAAACCTATTTCGCTGACGTTCAGCTTGGCGGCCCTTGATTAATGGGTTCGTTTTTGGGCTCCCGGCCCTTTAATATACCTCAGATCAATTTAATAGTGTTTTATTCGTCTTCAAAAATCAAATTTGCCACTGGTTACCATTTTACCCCAAAAATATTGATTTTTACTTTTTTCAAAATTTTAATTAGTTTTAATTGATTTTGATAATTTTAAAATTTTAAATATTTTTATTCATGTTTTATTATAACCCCAACACATTTAATTTTCAGGCATCATTAAAAGAATATGCGTAAATCAAATTACCATATCAGAAAGAAAGAAAACGAATATATTCTAAAAGTCAACAATAACGTCAAACGGAATTATCCAGAAGATGTGAATGAAAATAACTAATTCACATAGAAAGAGGCACCTAGATGGAAACAATTATATGCTTTAAATCTTGTGTCTCAAATTGACGACCCCAAACGAAGAACATGGTTTTGTAATTTAATCAAACTTATCAGGGTTACGTGTTTTAATCATTGTATAAAGATGTTAAGTAGAGAGGCCCTGGGGTTGTGCTCTTACTCACACGCGGCCGCGTTAGACTTTGAGTTTGAGACCCCTGCTCTAGATCGATAATTAAGATACTTGGTGTTAACCTGCATTATCTGAAATTGAAACCTAAATTTAACCATTTTCAAATCATTTTGAAGCGTTTTTTAAGCGTAAAACATTGTTTTTGAATTTTTGAAATCACTCGATACTTTTAAATCTATTTTAGGTGAGTGAGAGTTTTATTTGGAAACTCTCTCTCCACGTCACGTCCTCGCAACCTCATTTGGAGCTCTGCTTGGATGTCGGCGTGGGGAGAGTAGTATTTTTATTTGGTATGATGTATGCTTTAGCAAGTAATTTGTAGTATTGTTTTTTAATATCTTAATAAATATCCACATATTATTCAGATTCGTGTAAGTGCGTGGAATATCGCCGATGATCTGTGCCCGTGAAGACCCGGCGTGCGGAACGCAGGGATTGGAACGTCAATATTATTCCGTATAGAAGAAAGGAGGAATAAGGAAGGGGTCTTTTGGCTACTTCCTCGTTTCTAGTTTTCTTTAAATTCGACCTAAATTATTCTGCATACGGCTCAAAATCACCACACCGAGTAGTCCAGTGGGCACTCATTAAATATAATATAAACATAAAGTGCGTTAAGGCTTATTAAAGGGAACGGTGACGGGGAATGAAATTATGAAACGAAATCACTGCTATGAAATTAAATCAAATAACTTTATAACTGCGAATTTAGACGAGGAATAATAATTTTAAAGTATTATCAAACGGATTATCATGAACTCCCAGTAAATTAGATTTAATCAAATTTCAAACCAGAGTATATTTTACCAATAAGCAATGATAGAGGAGCCTTTTCGAAAAATTTCTTATAAATAAAAGGTAGTTATTACCAAGCCCAACTGTCGATCAGAAGTGACTCCCCCATAAAAGTAAATTAACCTAAATAATTTAAATTTAAAAATACAAAACACTGATAGAGTAGAGGAAAGTTTATTGTGAACTAAATAAAAGAAAACTATCCAACTCCTCTTGAGAAACCAACTGACTGATATAATAATCCACCTGTTTTCTGTCTCCTTTGAACCACTTCGGCAGCAACTGGTAGTACTACGACACCGGCTTCCCATGTTTGATACCCGTTCCACTGTCAAATTATTTAACTTCTGACCGAAAATATTCGATGAGTTGGTAGACCATAAATGATTTCCAAATCTCGACCATCGTCATCACTAAATCCACCATTTGCCAGAAGCCTATGTCGCTGACATTTCCTAGAGTTGAATAATTAAACTCGAAATTATATAAAATAAAACTGTTTAATAGATCGTAATCACGTGGAGTGAACAGTAGATAAAAATTTTACACAGCAACACCTTAACGCCATAAGAATCCATTAAGAAGAAGTATCAGTCGACAAAAATAAAATCCAGTACTTGCGGATGAGAAGGCGCCTATGATCTTTCATGAATTGCAACATCACGGAACGTCTAACCACGAGGAATAAATTAATTAAACGTTAATAAAAAGTGAAATTTCGAATATTGGAAATAACATGGGAACACTCGCAGTGAAATTGTGAAGTTGGCAATGACACATGCGGGTTTTCCGATGTTAGTATCCAAAAAAACTTACCCGATTTCCAATTCCGAAGGCGAATTATCATTCAGAAAATAAAGACATATCTAATGTATACCAATATTTCATATCACGTCAGGATGGATGTAGTCATAAAGTCCAAGCGGATGTCGCAATTGTTTATAGAAAAAGAAATCGTCAGATTAGAATAATCCATCCGAATGTCGATTTTCTATCATCTTACCGGCGAACATCACTCGCCGTCCAGCACACCGATAGACAGTGTGTAAAGTACATCCAATCACCCTAGTTCTTATAAATCGATAGCTGGAATAATATATTCATTTACCAAATGCTTGATCAATCTCTCAATAACGATGAATTACCAATACCCTTATTTTGGATGAGACAAGTAATATTAATTCTTGATGTAAATAAAGTAACTCGTACGTAATGATATCCCTCAAATAAACTCTTAAATCATTTGTTTATTTTTTTTTATTTATTATTAACTATAAATTGATAATGTAATTATGATTTACTTAACTGATAATTTAATCCAACGTTATTTTTGATAAATCATTTAACAATAGCTGTTCTGATTTATGGACGCTCAGAGATGGATAAGTTAACCATGATTCTTGACACTCCTCACGAAAGTTCGCCAGATAGGAGCTCCTTTAACCCGGAAATTTTGATTTCGTTAAATATTCAGCATGAATCCGATCGTAAGTTATCTAGAAATTTTGGACGGACCATTTATGATGGCCCTTAACCAAACGATTCGTAGAAACAGATATTATTTAACCCTAATAATCTGATGATTTTAGCAGAAATTTCCAAGTAATTGATGTCATTGACCATAGCTTTGAGATCGTTGTCAGGATTCGGTGGCGTTGATGACATAGGCTATAGACAGATTGAACTGTATTTAAATTTTGTTTGTTTTTAAAGGTAACAGATTGTAACTACATTTAAATTATTATTTGTTTTTAAATGTTCTTAAGTGTTGATTAATAATTATCCGTAATTAAATTACCCAACCATTTTGTGTAAAGTAAGGCCTATCAAATTCTCATTCAAATATGAGCTTTTAGAGTCACCTTAAAGTAGTCTCGATCGTTAGTAAATTTTTTTTTTAAATCGAAGCTAAAAGCCCAATTGTAAGTGGCGTTTTCGATGCATCTATTCTACATTTACTTGGTAGCTCGTTTAACAATTGTAAAATTGCTAAAGACATTCAACTTAGGATATGATTAAAGAAATTAATGTCTACATCGCTCTCGAAATACCCTCAACCGCACTATTTTATAACTTGTAAATGTCCGTGATGAATGTTGGCTACTCATAATGTTGGTTTTTCGGCGCACATCTGTTATTATATGGCCCTGTTATGGAGTATACCTTAGATTTATTCGCATTATTTTTACCGTGAACGCTATTAAATTAAACATATACGTATAATAACATTAATGACTCTTCATAATGCAGAGAGACCCAGCTCGATGGCCTGTGTTTCAACCCATCTTGTGGATCGATGGAGATGGGCATGGGAACGATTCCGGCAGGAGAAATGCCCCGAGTTCCCTCAACCGGAGCCTCAACAAATCGACCGGCAATCGGAAAGTGACCATGGCTTTTGGCTAGCCGATAGTCCATAGGAGGAATGGAGCCCGGCCTGGGAGATCCGCGAGCAGGCCCGTCATCTTCTCGAGCAGCTCGAGAACCACCAGCGGCAGGTGGATTTACAAGTGTTCCGAGCTCGCCAATGCTTGGCGAACGTTGAAGAAGATCTACTGGCTGGTCGGATCGCCAGCAGGTATCAACATCCGCGGAAATGTGAAGTCTCACCAGTCACCCGGCCGAAACCCACGCGGGCCCGCAATACTAAGCGGCCCGTAATGACCATAACCGGTTAATCTTCGGAAGAATGGGTAGAAAAAGGATTTCCTACCTCTTGAATTGCAAGCCCACCATAGACTTCCTGTGACTCAATGTAACTCCTGATTTAATTGAATTTTGATTGAATAAATAGCTTGTTATTTTAGATGATTATTCTTATTTGTGTGAATGTTTTAATAAGAGAATTCCTTTTGTTTATTGCATAAAACTTTGTTGTTGTCTATAACTAATCGTTTAAATGTCTCTATTAGTAGCCATGGAACCTATCCAACTACTTCAGAAAGAGCTGACCCGTGCCCAGCAAGCTAACAAAGCACTGTATGAACAAATCATACAGCTCACCAAAGAGGTACAACAAGGGAAAGCCACATGGGTGGATCCAGCTAAGCTTAAGCCCCTACGCCACCGGCTCACCGCCGCTCAAAAAGGCTGGGTCGATGAACGGCAATTAAATCAAAATCTACGAACGCAGATAAGAGGGTTGGAAGTTGCCTTGTCCGCCAGCCGGGAAGGGGAGGCAGTAACCTACCCTCTTGTCTTCGCCCCATCCCAATTGGCTTATCGGGATTCAGTAACCAAACCAACGCCCGCCGTAACTCCTACTACAACACCATCCAACAGTTATAGGTCGGGGCGAAAAGAGCGGGCCAGACGTAGAGCCGCTCACCTGTCAAACAAACTCAATTGATTTAAACTTATTTCATCTGTAGTTTTAATTAAATTACAAAGGTTGTTTACTTATTCGAAATGACGTTTTAAAACTTAGAAAACATTAAAAAACCCGTAGCTATTGTCTTGTCTCTAAGAACGCCATCACCGAATTTAGCTTTCACTATGATGAATCTCTAGTCTTAATAACCATCACACAAGGGACTTGTAAAGCGAGCATGAGTCTTCTATCGACGGCTCGTTGAACCCAGGGATTGTCCGAGCAAGTACAGCATTAGTAATAACGCTCACTTTTTGCGGACAATCCACCCACTCGAACACATTACCAACAATGCCTTGCAACGGGGGCCGAGTGGTAGCTAGAAATATTTATATGGCGTTACCGGGGCAACTATAGGAAGATTCAAACAAATAGCAAAACCCAGTAACCCACCAAAACTTATTTTGAATTAATCTGTGAAAAATGGCCAAATTTAAATACAAACCAAAAGAAGAACTCTCCCGAATCTAAAACAACTTGGGCACTGAATATCGACCTTCTATCAGCAGCTTCTTAGTACCTTTGCAAGTGGTGTAATTCATCTACTAATTTCTGCAACTTTGAAACAACTATTAACAACTAAACAACTGCTGAAGATGTAACATCGATCATAACCAGATTATGAGCACATGAAATACATAAAATAACCTTTGGTGGCTGGAGTACTATATGCCTATATCAAAATTCCATCACTGCTATGTGTAATAACATCCTAAGACAAGCTCAATGTCCCCACAGCTGCAGAACTTCAAGACCAAACTCGTCTAAAAAAGTGTGAAATCAGTGTTGGGCCAGAACGTAAACGGCCTTGAAAAATGTTTAAATGGATCAGAAACACACACGCAGATACAACACGCAATTTAAAATAAACCTGAAAAACACCAATTAAACCAGATAAAATCTAAGAAATAAAAGAATTAAATATAAAATAATAAACATAAAAATAAATTAAAATATTAACAAAATGCACCAAGATCCGCACGATACCTACACAGATACAACAAGAAAACACGACAAATTCGACGAGATTAGAAAAATCAATTAAAGTTCATTAAAGTTGAATTTAAATTGAAAAATTGAATTAGCAATAATTCAATAAGAATTTTAAATAAAAAATTATAAAAAATAAATCAAGAAATATAAAAACTAAAAAATAGAATTTGCTAGAAAAGAACAAGGTCGAATTTTGTTTTACTGCATCAAATTTCACACGTCACACAATGAGGTATAAATACTGATCCATTTTCACATTAAACAACCATTTTTTTTGTGAAAACAAAACCAAAACCATTTTCTTTTTGAAATTGTTAGAGCTGTTTAAAACCATATTTTCAAATCTTGAAAAGTTATTGGAAACCTTTTTTTAGGTGAGAATCATTTATGTTGGAACCCTCGTTCCACATCGCGACCTTGCATCTCAATGGAGCTCTGCTCGGCGTTGATGTGGGAAGAGAGGTATTTATGCTGTTTTATGATATATGTTCTGAATTAATATTTTATGGAATGGTTAATGGGTAAATTTATTGTTTTATGATTAATAAATTTTACTAATATGTAATTATATGTTTTTATAAATTAACAATCGTAAATGTCGAAATTTTTCCGGCCCACAGCCGACACATCACGCAAGTTAGTAAAATCAACATAGTGCAGAGGCATGTAAGTGCGTGGAAAATCGCCAATGATATGCACCCGTGAAGACTCAGCGTGCGCAACGCAGCGGTCGGAACGTCAATATTGATCCTTATAGCTGAAGCGAGAAATAAGGAAGAAGTCTCTGGCTGCTTCCTCGTTTCTCAATTCTGTAAAATCGACCTAAAATCATCTTACAAACGGCTTAAAATCACCACACCGAGTAGTCCAGTGGGCACTCAATAAATATAATATAAACACAAAGGCGCTTAAGATCTATTAAAGGGAAAGGGTACGGGGATAAATCAACTGAAATCGTTGGTATAAATAAATTCAATGGATACTTAAAAATGATCTAACTGGTAGTGGATTAGTCAACAAACTTAAACATAAATATCGTAAACAGTTGAGTGAATCCCTTAAATCGAATTTATCCATCAAGTTACCAGATTTTTGTGGTCATTAAAAATAAATATTCTATTAATTAAAGTAGGTTGTAATAAAATAACTATTGGAAAGTTAAGTGATTTACAGTTCCATCGAAACTAACTCCTTGAGTAAGGTAAACGAGATAAAAATGAATATGAAAAGGGTATTATAATAACTTAACTAAAAATCACTGATAAAATTAAAACCCGTGAAATAATTTTTAGAGTAATTTGGATGATTAATTTAAACTCCTGGTACAGATTGATGGTTCGAAGAGCTTAAGCAACCTTAGGGATCATAATAGTAAACTAAACTCATTTTTAAATGAACTTGAACACGAGAAATACCCCAAAATTGTCGGTAAATCTTTAAACTAATTAGACGAAGGCCAAACCACCTCATTAGGTACAATCCACGAGAAAGTCGCTGTAGTAAATAGGAATTATTAGCAATAATTTAAAGTAGTAGTTTGCTGAGAGAACGAATCAGATAAAAAGTTATTCATAGGAGCGAAGAAAATTTTATAAAATTAGGTGAAATAAAATGAATTCCATACTAAGTACAATCGATCTTAACGAATAAATCCATTTAATGTCGTAGGAAAAACGTCGGCAGGGCTTAGTGTAATGGCATCTTTCATAGTAACAGAGTAAAATTCCGTCGAACCATCAACCTAATTCAGGAGAGATGAATGAAATAAAATTGCGATGACCCTAAAATTATTGATAGTTTACGACCCAAAATCTAGTGAACCTTTAATAAAACAATTTGTGAATTGACATTCAATATAAATAAATCGACTGAATTCGGATCATTAATCACTAGTAGATAAAAATAGACCAGCTGGTTAACGATCACATCGTCCGCAACAAGAAATTAGAGATAGAATTACCAACTAAGCGATCTGAATCACGGGAACGTACGACATTCGAAGCCCATCAGTACTCCAAACGAAATGGAGAGTCACAACTTTAGATTGAAATCAATGATTTATGGGATTACAAATCCGTCCGTTGATCGACCAATGTTGTTGAGGGCTAAGATAACTTCTTCCCGCTAAACATATAAATAGACCCAAACGATACGAGAAGAAATCCACGGTAGGAGCGCGTGTGGCACTAAAATCTAAAAGAAAAGTAGGGGAAACAACTAAAACGACAGCTTACCGAGCTTGACAATTAAAATCTTTAAGACAATCCAATGAGACCGAATGATGAAATTGTTGAATGAGAAATATAGACTGAATAGATTAGATCGACCAAGTCGTGTAATCAAATTACAGTAGACGACGGAATGGGTGTGCGTCCGAAACAGACACTGATGAAACATAATTAAATTCCAAAGTGGTCGAACGGCACGAAACAGATTCTGAATAAGCTGCACTGTATGATTAAATAAACGAACGCATTTCGTCATGCGAAACATGCCTTAACCATTAAAGTTCACGTTAATCGCAATATAGGCTTGGTATTTTTTTTAACTAATTATTTAAGCTATTAGCACATTGGTATGTCTTTAATGGATATCGTATTTAGTATTTATTCTGCTAGCCCATTGATAACTTTAATTAACATCACCTTATCTAATAACCCATTGGTAACTTGAATTAACATCACTGTATTTAATCTGTCAACCCATTAATAATTTTGATTATTATCACCTTTATCAGTTAATCTATTTACCCATTGGTACTTTTACTTAATAGTACATTTATTAGTTAATCTATTAGCCCATTGGTAATGTTTAATCTATATCATATTTATCTAGCAGCCCAATTATTAGTATAAAGTACACATCGAAACATATTTTTGGTAATTAAGAGCAGTGCATGATCAAGCCCATAGGAGATACGAATTTAGGTTGATCGATTCAGATACCTTGAGGGCGCAAAGGTTTACAAAATAAATGGAAACCCTCCCCGTAACTCCTAACCCCTAATGTTAACGTCAAGCCTAATATAGATCCAACGATAAGTCCCGCCCAACATTGACAAATGGCAATAAGTGATCGAACGCCAGTTTCTACTCATCTCAACAACGTAATATTAAACAATATGAAGGCCCAACAGCCATCCCCTAGCCATTAGAGAATCAAATATGAATCACGCGTTTTGTTTCTTTCGTTATCATAAGCCAGTAATTGATCATACTACATTACTTTCAGTCAAACATGCCTCTAGATTGGACAGACACCAGCTCAACCAACTCGCCATCTAGGAAGGAGTCGTCCAGGAGAACAGGGGCGATCAGGAAAATTCGTCGGCAATGGCCGTACCCCGCCATTCAGAGGGCACCTGGTCCAAATAACGACCCTGAGGAACTCAATAGGCAGCAGTACCCAGCTGCTGAGATATTCGCTAACGCGCAGGACCTCCTCACCCAGTGGGAACGGGTGCAGGAGCAGGTGGACTTACAAGTAGTCAAGGCAAGGATGTACCTTGCAAACGTGCTGGATGACATCCTTGCCGGGCGGATCGCCGTCGCCCATCCACCTCGTCCGGTTCGGGATACTAGGCGACCCTACACGGTGGAAGCCCTCAAGAAGAGTCTGGAACGGTACTGCCCGGACGAGTGAACTAACAGCCAAATTTATGGAGTGATCATATAATAATTATAATTAGAACTGCGTGTTTTCTTCTCACATAAAATAAATTGAATTCTTGATGTGTATGAAAAAATTTAAATATCTAGACCAATCATAAATTGACGTGTAACAACCCATTTAATTTCAGTAATGTCTTCTCTACGGATCTTGCAGACAGAACTAGATCATGCGAGGCAGGCAAATACCGAGTCACTTAGTCAGGTCCTGCAATTAACTCGAGAGATACAGCAGGTCAAAGCGACTTGTTTAGACCCTAAACGGACGAAGATCCTCTACCAACGGCTCACCGCAGCTCAAAGGGGCTGGGCCGAAGAACGCCAGCTAAATCGGAGTCTGCGTACGCAGGTTCGGGGGCTCGAAGTCGCTCTAGCGGTATGCAGGGAAGGTGAGGCGGTCACTTACCCGCTCATCTTCGCCCCCACTCAAGTACCGCAGACAGCTACCAAGTCAGCAGAGCAACCCAACACTACAACCAGCAGTCGCCGACCGGGACGTAAGGAACGCGCCCGACGTCGCGCAATTCAACTCCAACACGTTCAGCAGTAACAGTTGTACATAAATCGAATAAAATAGTTTTAAATGTAGTCGAAGTATTCCTTTAATATAACCGTACACCAACATCGCCAACCCACAGTCAATTAATTACTAATCGTGAACGATTATGAGGGACGGAGCAAAGCGAGCATAGGTCTTCTATCGACAGCTCGTGAACCCGAGGGTTGTCCGAGCAACTATAGTACTAGCCAATGGTATTCAATTTTGCGGGCAATCCACCACTTGAACACATTTCCAACGTTGCTTAGCAACGGGTGCCAAGTGGGTAGGTATCATTTTGTATGGGGTTACTAGGGCCGCCAGGAAGACAAGCAAGATCTGAAAACCTGTAACCCACCATCAGAAATATCCCACTTTGCTGGATATTGGAGGCATCTAGCAAATATGAATGCGTCTTTCAGGATCTTCGCAACCCTGATCAATGAAAGACTCCTATAATGGATTAAAAAAGGGAAGCTCATTTGTTCTAATCAAAAAGCCATTGCAGCATCAAATGGCTGCGCTGAGCTTCATTCTACCTTCAACGTCATAATGGATTACTCACTGAGGATGAAAACACCTATTCATATCATGTGGTTAGACATTGTTGACGCCTTTAGATCAATTGATCACGATCTGATTTGGCACAACTTAAAGTAATGGGACTGTGCGCGAAAACGATCACCTTGATCAAGGACATATATAGTGAAGTAAACACATTCTTCAACTGTGATGGAGAGAGATCTGATCTAGCACCAATTATCAAAGAAGTTAAGCAAGGGTATCCACTTTCCATGACAGTCTTTTGCTTATCAATTGATTTCATCCTATATGTTGTATTGGATTATCATCCACTATCATTTAACGGTAAAGGTAATATGGGTATAAATGGATGATATCGTGAGCGAAGATCTTCCCATTACTTATAAGTCGCATTTCTGGAATACTCAAAGTCGTGGAAGCCTCGACAAATATAATAAAAAAAATTATGATTTCATTTTCTAATTACTTTTGGTTTTGTATTTTAATCTCTTTTTAATTATTCCTATATTTACACTTAAATGTAATATATTTTTGATTTATAATTTACTACTTTTTGTCATTTTTTCAATATGTTTTTCAATATATATTCGAGATATATATATACGGAATATATATGCACGGAAATATATATACGGAATATTTACTATACATATATTTTTTAATTAACCACTTCAGAATTGTTTTAATATTACAATTTAAAAGAATATATTAAAATGTTTCGTAAAAACTTTAAAATAAAATCTAATGTTTTAGCTAAAAATTCAGAGAAGAAGCATATTTTTGAAAATATATCAAAATTTTTTAGAATTGATGCGTCAATTTTAACAAATTTATTTAGTAAATCCAAGCTCAATAAAATCAAAATTGAATGCCATAATGAAGTATTCTCAACAATATATCAATTTGATAACAAGCCGTTGTTTTTTGAGGTTAACAATGTGCTTGTGCCAACCATTTATTGTTTGTGGATAATGTGCGATTTTTTAATTTCATTTACAATACATGAAGAAACTGTGAAGTATCTTACGAATGGTTCAGATTTGATGATACCGGGGATCATTGTGGCAAAGCCTATTAATGAAAAAAGTTACGGAATATTTACTAAAAACGAGTTAGTGGCTATTAATACAATTATGAACCGAGCTCCCATTGCTGTTGGTATGACTATTTATGATAATTATGACATGTTTATGTGTGGAGGTAAAGGTAAAGCTGTCAATATTATACATGTGCAAGGTGATTTTTTATGGGAGTTTGGTGATAAATCTTTTCCACCGCAAATTAATTGGGAATTTGAAAAAAATGAAATTGACAATGTGTCCGAAATAAACAATGAAAATACTGAAATAGTAGAAAATTTAGCTAAAGATATCGACGAAATCTCAATTGAAAACACCACTGAGTGCGATGAAACAGATTATGACGTTGATGATTTGCTTTTAAATTGCTTTCTTCATTCAATCAAATGTTCGTTAAAAGACAAAGATTTACCAATTATTTTAAATTTGTTTTATGCTAATCATGTATTGCGATTTTGTCCCGAAAACTCTAAAATAGACATTAAAAAAACTAAGTACAAAAAGTTTGGAAATTTTATTCAAGCTATGGCGAATGATGGAATTCTTACATTGTCTAATCTCGGTAAAGGAATTCAAGCAATCAAGTCAATTGATCGATCTCATGAAAAGTTACGATTTACTCCGAATCTCACATACAAGGAAAATAAAGAAACCGATGATCCGGAAAAGATTTTCTCATTTCCTAAAATCGAAGAAATTTATTTCGTTACCGATAAAAGTTGGAATCTTTTAAAATTTGAAGGATTTCAAAAATCAGATACAATCAGTTGTGGGAAATTGCGAGAAGTAGTTACAGATTACGTTAAACGGAACGAATTGCAGAGTATTCACAAAGATATGGTCCAGTTGGATGATATTTTGAAATCTGCTTGTTGCAATTCAAAGGAATCGATATCGGAATTGTCCTGGAAAACATTATTCGAACGTTTGCATAGAAACATGACTCCTGGAATCGCGATGAAATTCAATAACAACAACGAAGTTGTCAACTATAAAAATATGAAATCTCCTAAAATCCGAATGGAATCCACCAGTAAGAATAACAAAATCATAACTCGTATCGAAGGTGTCGACGTATTCCAGATCAATGTCAAAACGCTGTGCGCCGAAATCCAACAGGCAATCGGATGCAGCTGTGGCCTTGTGACAAACAAATCCGGTGTATCCGCTATTCAAGCTCAAGGCGATCAGCGTAAAAGAATATTGACTATTCTAAAGGAAACCTACAAAGTACCGAATAATTTTATCGAAGATATTACCAAAACAAAATCTAAATAAATGATTTCAGATTGCTTTTTTTGATGAAATATATAAATTTTTTATTTTGTTGGATTTATTCATGATAAACATGTTTTGAAAACGTCATTCGAAATGTTTATTTCTAGTTTTCAAAACAACGTATTTTGGATGACTTTATAATGAATATCGAAAAATTGAGTACAATAACGTTTAAATATCTATTAGAAATTCATGGATTAAAATGTTAGTTTCCGATATCAGCAGTAATACAGTTGAAATATTTTTCATCTCACCCGTAAACGGAATATTTCCTACACAAATATAATTGTGAATTTACTACTTGCAATTTGTCAGTAGTTTAATTAGAATAATATAAAATTAGATAATTTATGTTACATTAATGCATAATCCATCTCATTGTACTTTGGCTTTTCTTATGAAGTATTTTAATTAATACCGGTTCATTTTGACAACATATTCTTTCAGTTGTTGTATAATAGCCATTTTAGCTTTATAATTAGTAGATGATTTCTCACAAAGATTTGAAAATCTTATGACCAAACATAATATCATATGCTTGCATCTTTTTTTCAAACTCTAGCACTAGTTAATTTATTTTTTGTGGTCTAATAACAGAATGGTCTACATCGGGTTGTTGTAAAAATTGTGGAAGGCTTTGTAGAGAGTTCACCTGAGATCACGAAGAGTTATGTGGTTGCGTGCATTTATATTAATTCCTTAGAGTTCTAATTTCGTTCCAAAGCTTTCATAAAACACCAAAAGGACTCTCAGCAAAACCCACATTCGATCTTCCAGCTAGATTGATATAATGAAATGTTTAAAGTCATTACTGAGTAAGAATATGCATAGAGTATTTATTAAACCACAAAATATTTTAATAGAAACCGAATAAATCTGATACTAAGATTATTCCATATTCTCACACTCTAGTTAACCATCTGATCAAATCCATCACTAAGAACAAGAGAACCAAACTGAATAAGACACTTTATCTCGACGCATCTTGTTATCTGTAAGCTCAGGCGTCAATCACGGTTACCTTGACTTTGCTTGATCTCGAACAAACTTCTCAGCTTCGCACTAGATCTGATATTAATCCAACGAATGAAGTTTAGAATTTAATTAAATTTACCCATCATTCTCCTGACCAAGATGTCCTGAAGCCAGAACAATGGCATGCATCGATGCGAATATTCTCGAAGCGGATTTTCTAATAATGACGCCAACCCCTCAAACCAGTTACTAAAGCTTTTAAAAATCCACGAAATCTACTCACCATGCCGTCTCCAACTCTTGCATGATACATTTTCCAATTCGCCATTCACATCTTTGCCACATGACTTAAATTCATATAAAACATTTGAATTACTGTAAACACCATGAAAATTCCAACTAATATATTTTTCGTAATGCTCACCTGGCAAGTCATGCGAATTGAATTACGCACAAATGTAATATTGCGCGGTAAGATCAATAATCGGACATTCAATGCATATATTTATTAAAAATGAATCATTTTAATTATCTCGTGATTTGAGTTAAAAAATTACTTTTAAAAAATGTTTAAGTGTACGGAGCGGCAATAAACTTACTAAAGAGCCACATGCGGCTCCAGAGCCGCAGGTTGCCAACCCATGCACTAAGCAATTGAATGAATTATTAGGAGGTAAATTCAGTAATTTTTCATTTTACGATGGGAGGATATTTACGACAATTGTAGGAATAGCAATCCAAATTAGAAGGGATTAAAGTCATAGGCAAACCAGGATAAAAGGGCCGAGACGCCTCCGATGCCTCGAAGAAGGAAGCGGGGTAGTCCAAGCGATAAAGAAGAAACTAGGAGCCTGACAAGCTATTTTGCTATTTTTCACATTCATTTTACTGAATGGGGATAGTCGAACATGCATGCATGGCTACACTAGCCGTATTCGGTTGCTTAGGGACCGTTGTATTACTCACTGTATTTTTTATCACAGTAAACTTATGGATTTTAAATCCTTCTTGAAGAACTGTTAGATGACTCATCTTAGTCAATCCCACTCAAGCTAGTAAACCAGTAGTTAAAACGAGAGTACACATCAAAGCACAAGTAAAGAGTTGTCTACATTAAAACCAACTCAAACAAGATATTACTAATGAATTAACCCGTGGGTTTGGTTTCGAATATTCATCTCGATAGAACGATAAAATCGGCCTGCAAATGTTGGGCTTAAAGCCCAAATTAAAACAAAAAACAATTTTACGGTTAATTAAAACAAAAAAAGTATGAAAACCGCCAAAACCTTGCAAAATAAAAAACACAGGTGGAAGCGGTGACCAAGAAACTAAATTTTAATGGTCAAAAAGAATAATGACCTAAAAATAATAATAAAAATTAAGCTCAGAAAAATACAAGAAATAGATAAAAAAAATAAAGAAAAATGAGGGAAAATTATAAAAATATTTTAAAATAATTAAAATCATTAAAAACCCTCAAAAATTGCGAAAAGTCGCCTATTGGTCGCACACACACCAAATACCCATATATACAGTAGCGTATTTTTATGTAGGTCATTAAATTAAATATTGAAGGCGATCTTCACGTCCTACAGTAGACCCACACTAATCTTACCATAAACATAAATCTAAATAAATTCAAATCTGTCATTACCTTATAAGTCCGTCACATCCGCGAAAATTGTTTTCTCTACTCACATCGTCGCAAATTCAAGTTTAGTTCAAAAACTTCTTGGATAAACATAAATTTAATTCTATTAGCTTCTATCAACTGCAAATTAGTTATTCTCATCTAAATCTCTAATCTTCAAAAAAATCAAATCTTGCCAATTATGCATCTACCAAGAATTCCGAAGATTTCACCGGCTCCGCCGGTCGTCGTAGCCGCTCAGCACTTGGCGAATTAAGAAAACGAGCATTGAATCCTCTAGGAGAAATACTCTAAAGTGAAAGGGACATGGTGTTCCCCGGATGCTACAAGAGAGCTATAGAAGAAAATAACACGACTTTCTCGAGCCCGTGATGACCTTATCATAGAAACAGAGGACAGAGAATCACCATTGCGGATCAGAGTGCCGCATTGAGACAAATTTTGACGGAGAAGGAGCTGCAGGTGTGGCTACCGGGTCGGAATATGGCCCAACGTCTCGATATCATTCCGGTGCACCATTTGCCGATCGATTCATCAAATTCTGCGAATTTCGACGTCCCTAATGTGGTCACAACAATGCCAACTTCGTTGACCCCGAATCGTAAGCACAAACCTAACAAGAACCTTCGGAGAAGAGAAAAGAGGAGAGCCGAGAATGCCGCATTACAGACGAATTAGAGCGAACTGGAAAATACTAATTCAAGCAGGATGTCGGAAACAATTTTGCATGAGCCTATTTCATGCCCAACGACTCTAATTTGAAGATAGTGTATACACCAAGATTGCTGGATCTTTTTCAACCGACCCCGACACCATCCCAGTTTAATATCTCGATACATAGCTTCTCCATGGATACACCAACCAATTTTCAAATAACAATATCTACCAGAACATCTCCAGATAGAGAAGACGTACCCGAAATCTCCAGTGGAAGATCCACTCCGCGAATCATTTCGGTCACTGAATCACCGGTACGCAATAACTTCTACCTGACAGCTAGGAATGTTTCATGACAATATTCAAATTCCAGGCTATGAAAGCCCAAGAAGAGATGCCTTCCGGTAGATATCGATGCCGAATAAGATTGATGGAGAAATCTGACTTTGACGATAATACTAGTAGATGGATATGTCACCGCTAGACCATGTCACCGCTAGACCACATACCGCCTCCCCCAGCCCCCGGTAAATTTTTTTCCCTAAGTCTAAAAGTACAAATTTTTAAAAGTACAAAAACTTTTTTAAAAAAAGACAATGACTCATTCAAGATGATTGGTTGACTCGCCATATTTTTCAAGGTCATTGAAACAAAGACTATGACTCATTCAAGGTCATTGGATGACTCATCATATTTTTCAAGGTAATTGAAACAAAGACCATGACTCGTCAAAAAAATTCCAAGGTCATTCAAAAGTAGGTTGAGGTCATTTAAAAGTAGGTCAAGGTCATTAAAAAAATTCTTCAAAATTTTTTCTATGTTGAAAAGCACACAATTTCATATGTCACCGCTAGACCAAAACATAGAAAATTTTTCAAAATTTTTCAAAATTTTTTCCATGTTGAAAAGTACATTTTTTCTTAAGGTCATTCAAAAGTAGGTCAAGGTCATTTAAATTTTCTCAAGGTCATTCAAAAATTTTGTTCAAAATTCTTTCTATGTTGAAAATTACATGATTTCCTGTCACCGCTAGACCAAAAACATAGAAATGTTTTCGAAATTTTTTCTATGTTGAAAGGTACATATTTTCTCAAGTTCATTCAAAAATTTTTCAAGGTCATTCAAAAAATTTTTTCAAAATTTTTTCAATGTTGAAAAGTACATATTTTTTCAAGGTCATTCAAAATTTTTTCAAGGTCACGGAATTTTTTATCATTATTAATTTATATTATGTCTACTTACTTTTATAAGTAGTATATATTTTGTAAATATTTTTTATTATTATGTTGTATAAATACTATTATTTTTATTACAAATATATAGTAAATTAATTTATAAACTATCTACTTACTTTTGTAAGTAGTATATATTTTGTAAATTTATTTTATAAATAAAATTATTATTATTATAAATATTATTATTATTTTATAAATATTATTATTATTATTATTATTATTATTTATACATTTTATTAATATATTATACCAATAAAAACTCTATACCAATAAAATACATTATTATTATTACTATTATTAATATTAATAAAAACTCTTAATAAATTATTATTAACAATAAAACAATACATTATTATTTTTATAAATATTATTATTATTATTATTACTATTATTAATACTAATAAAAACTCTAAATAAAATATTTATTACTACTATTATTATTACTATTTTAATAATAATAAAAAACTCTAAATAAAATTATTATTATTACTATTATATTACAATGTTATTAATATCAATAAAAAGATGACAAATCAATAAAATACATTTTTATCAACATAAATATGCCATTAATTTTTATATCCATGATTCCATGTATCTTCCTTTCCCCAAGCATAAAATAATCAATGTTAATAAAATTATTATTTACTACAATGTTATTAATACCAATAAAAAGATGACAAATCAATAAAATACATTTTATTCAAATAATTAATCTGATAAAAGTACATCATCAATGTCTCTACTGAAACAACTGTAGGAGCTGTCATAGCTTGGGCTGTGCGTACTTTGATAGCTTGGCCTGTGAGTATAGCTGTGCGATACTTGATCATCATCAATGGCATCGATTCCTAAATAATGACCAAATGCGAGACTGGAATTTTTACCAACCCAATTACGCTTATCGTCTTTATTGGTAAGCGCAATTTTATTATTTTTAAATGTAAACAATTGATGGTTCCGCGTCCCTATCCTAGTTTGAGGCACCGTAAATATAGTGTCATTATTAAAACAGTCTAAATATGACTGGTGCTCAATCTCTGTCCCCAGCAACTTCACCCCCTTAGCCCTCATTGAATCTTTTGTACCTAAAAGACTATAGCACGGGTCTTAAGAAAACCCACTCCTTATACCCGAGACCTTTACTTTCATCTTTAAATTTTCCTATCACAGAATCTAATTTCCTCGAGTATAAAGGATGTGCGGGTCGTAATTCGATGTATCTAAAAGGCTGTCTCTTATCATTGCCAGCAAAAGAGTGTCTAGCCTACAGTTCTTAACCTCAAGGAAAAACGAATCAGTGTCGCCGGCAACGATATTTATTTCGCAATTAAATTCATTGCGATATTTCGCTAGTTCCTTATATTGTAGTTCGTACATTCTAAGTTTAGACAGGTCTAGAACTGATTGTCCAATGTAACTAGGCCTGTCTAAACATATCGAATCCTTATTCAGATGAGCAGCAATCAGATTATCATCAATTACGATAGATTTTCTGAAAGTCGGTTTGAGGCATATACACAATCATCTTTTCATTAGAATTGCATAGCCTCAAATTCATTCGTTTTTTAAGGTTTTCGACAGACTTTCCATACAAACTATTATTATAAAGTTTAAACAAGTCCCTATATAGCTCGCTAGTACTTTGAGCTCTTAATTTTGTGTTTTTGTCAATGTATGCATGAAATATAGGTGCTTGCTTAAATTTAATTGCGCGATGAACTTTAACAACCTTCACACCGAGAGAAAGATAAAGCTTGAGAAGTCGCCAATGAAGAACATGGTTCTTCTTAGGCCAATGCGTGAGCATCAACTTCTCAACTTTAGAATTCGGTGGACACATCTTTTCCGGCCCAATCGGAATATCATTCAAAAAATCATGTAAATAATCTGGAATATCGATATCAACTTCCATATTATATCCATATTGAAGGATTTCAATATCCACAACATTCGCTCATTCACTCAAAACATTATACAAACCATCATACACCCAAGTAAAATCAGCATACGGAAGATATTGGCTAAGTGCCCAATCATACAAATTATTTATATCTATATACAAGAGTTCTGTATCCTCAGAACTTGCGATATAATGTTTGTTAACAAATGTTAACTCACCCCGTATTCCTCCCGCGTAGAAATTAAACATTTCCATGTCCTGCAAAAGTTCTATGGGTTCCTGTAATGTCATGAGAGCTGACGCACATGACATACCAGGAATTCCATAAAAATTAAGAGGTTCTAGACTATTATAAGCAATTGCTTTTGCGCGAAATTGCTGAAAATAATCTGCAAAAAGAAATACGTCTAATTTTAAGTAGGTTAACATGTAATCTAACATTGTCTCGCAATTTTGCTGTGTCCAAGTTTGTTGGGCTGTAGCATATTCATCAGCAGATACAGAACCCCAAATAGGAGGCAATTCAGTCGTCGATTCAAGATTCTCAAGAGATTTCGCAAAGTCATAAGGAAAAAGCCTTGGGTCTAACAATTGCACCATCAAAAACAGAATCAGTTAAAAGCAAATCAGTAAGTGTCTTAACCGCTTTTGCTAAAGATGAATTAACAAATTGCATGCTGTCTATAAAACGAACAGGTAATTTATTAATGTATGCGATGAGGGAGATAAATTTTTCAGAAGTGGTCGGAATAATATTTAGTTCCCAAGAAGAAAAATTATTTAGACCATACTTTAAAATATGATGGAGATCATATCCCATCAAATTGTGAAAAACCACAGGTAATTGTTTCTGGATTCGTCGAGAAACATTACACTTCATACAAGCAGTCCTTAAATACTTACCTGAGAAATGACAATGATCCTTAACTTTATCCCTAATAAACTTTTTACACAAATAACAAGTGCGACAATTTTTTTTCATATCCATTTTTAACATCACCCAGATCAACACTCAATTCACACCCATCCGACAAATTACATTCAGACTTTCCAAAACATGGATCCTTAGGATTTTTATTCAATTTATCAACAGTCTCTTTTATCATCAACAATAAAAATGATTTAGAATATCCATTCTTTATCAAAAACTCAACCAATTTATCAACACTTTTTACCGAATTAGCAAAAGTAGAAGATAAAGCCCATGAACGATAAATCAATCCTTTCACCATATTCCTCTTATACTTAAATTCACAAAAGCTTTCTTGAGAAGTATAAAGACCAGTATCAGTTGGTTTTCTATAAATCTCTGTCTCATACTGTTTATCTTTGCGTTGAATTAACAAATCTAAAAACGCAATTGATGACTTTCTCTCCGTTTCACATGTGAATACAATGTTTTTATGTAAACTGTTCATAAAATGCAAAAACGGTTCTACATGTTTCTGGTTTTCAAATACAAGAAAAATATCATCCACATACCTTTTATAAACAAAAGGTTTTTCAAATTGGAAAGAAGCAATTTTCTTTTCCAAACTAGCCAAAAATATTGATGCCATCGTTGGTGCTAAAGGGGAACCCATAGCGACTCCATCTATTTGTTGATACCATTCATCATTGAAAAGAAAATTGACATTTGAAGTAGCAAATTCAAGAAGTTTACGAAATGCCCTTCTATCCAAAATGTGATGTTCCGAATCATTTTCATTCCACAACGCACAGCATAAGTCAATCGTCTCAACCAGTGGCACATTTGTAAACAAACTACAAACATCAAACGAAACCATAACATCATTCATACTTCGTTTTTGTAGCTTTGCAATACAAGACACAAACTCAAAGCTATCCTTACATTCAAACTCTGATCGCATTAACGGTTTTAATAATCCATCTAAAAACTTTGCTATTTTATACTGGGCAGTACCAACCATCGACAAAACTGGTCTCATAGGTACACCATATTTATGGATTTTTGGTAGCCCATATAGTTTTGCTGGCTGCGATCCTATTGGACGAATAGACTCTTCATCAATAAGCTTCTTCTCAATAAAATCATTTAACATTTTTTGCACAAACTCTTCATCCTTAAGAGGAGGCAATTTTCCATTCTTCCGACTCTTTGGCAATTTCACAAACTTATATGATTAACTGTGCTATCGAAATATATCGTACGAAAGGTTTTTTATTTGCGTTATCTTTTAATATTTCAAATTATAAAACATATCATTTCAATTCATAAATCATATTTTCAAAGAAAAAGCATATATTTCAATCAAATAATAATATATTTCAAATTATAAAACATATCTTTTCAATTCATAAATCTTATCTTTCAAATTATAAATCGTATTTTCAATTCATAAATCTTATATTTCAAAGAAAATACATATATTTCTAATTATAAATCTTATATTTCAATCAAATAATAATATATAAATGATGATAATTATGTGAATATTTATTAATATTTCAATTCATAAATCATATATTAGTAATATTTATAATCTTATTATAAATTAATAATATTTAAAGTATTATTATAATACTTTACATATGATTAACTTATATTAACTTTTATTAAAAAATATTTAAAAAATAATAAAAGCTAACATTTATCCTCATTATCGTCATCCTCAGAAATGCAGGCATCATCCTCAGAAATTCAGGCATCTTGCCCAGAAACAGGAGCATAATTGTGGTCTTGCCCAGAAACGTGGGCATATACATCCTCAGAAACGGGAGCATAATTGTGGTCATCCCCAGAAAAAGTATCTCCAGAAACTGGGGCAAATACATTATTGCCCAAATCTACTAAAATGGTTTTAAAAAATAAAATAAAATAAAAAATTTACCATGATTGATATCATCTTCGCTATCACTGATAATTATGAATTCCGTCGGTGTAATTACTTCTAAAATAAACATAATAATAATAATTTAATAAATAAATTTACCGCTATCCTCGATTAAAATAACTTCTTGAACATCATTTTCGGTTACATCGAACCAATTAAATGTACTTTAATCAATAATAATATTAGTAATAATAAAATAAAAAATTTACCATTTCCATCGGCCAATAATTTTTTTAAAATGCTAGTATTCTCCATTTGAATTTTTGAAAATTTGAAAATTGATAAATTTTTGAATTAATTGTGACAACTTTGGAAATTGTCAATGTTTATAAAGAGAATCATATTTTCAGGATTTAGCCAATCACATTTAAGCAATACACACATATAGGTGAGAGATTTTTAGACATGTTTTCTTTGTAAATCACATACATACTTTTGTTTGTATGTGTTTTCTTTGTAATTCACATACATACTTTTGTTTGTATGTGTTTTCTTTGTAATTAACATACAGTTTTGTGTGTGTGTTTCTTGTTACTAGTCACGCACTTATCATGTGATGATCACGCATTTATCATGCACTGTCTTTGTGACCATTAATTAATTAATAATAATATTAATAATAATATTAATAATAATAATAATAATAATAATAAAACATAACAATAAAACATTTATTATACATCAAATCGCTTGGATAATAACCAAGCTAAACAATGTTGACCACATGTTAAGGTCCATAGTTTTTGATACATAGTTTTATTATACACAATAGGTTTACCCATTGTTTGCAGTTTTGAAACCATTAAAGCCGGAAAATGGAAACCCATAGGATCAAATACAAATATCTTGCTAGGTTTCATATATATTGCTAACCAATGTTCTCCACCGAGATGAGGCGATTGAGTATTGACGATTATGGCTTGATTATTACGTAAATATGGAATCTTATCAAGAGGAAAAACCCTTAAAAATTCATGTCCAAGTATTTGTTTTCCAATTCGATAGACCTGAACAGAGCTACATCAATAATATTAATAATACATGAAAAACTTACTCCATGACAAATTATCATAAATTATCTATACATTTATACCAACAATGTTTGAACTCTGTTCAAACTAGTACTGTTCTGTTTGCAGTTATTTGAACCTCATTTTCAAATACTCCATATATTACAACATGTACCGGTTCAATTGTAGCTTTAGCAAACTTTATATCTAATCGTAAATTTCCATTTTGAGGTAATTGACTCTGATTTAAATCAATATCGGGTGCCAAAACAAATGTAAAGAATGGATATTTGCTTTTCAAATCTTCAAGAGTTATACCACAATTAAGGTTTTTATCCAAATAACCCATATTTCTCACTATACTCTGCATATATGTAGCACAATAATTATTATTATCGAAATCTTGAGTATATGTTTCTCTATAATCACTATTTTTCGATAAAGTTAACGATGTTACTCCAAAATTTTTGAAAATTGAGCACGATGTTAAGTATGATCCATTATATTGAGAACCACTTTGAAATATTACCAATATAAAGTTGGGCATTCTTCTATCTCCAAATATTTGTTCTTTATAGAAAGAAGCTGAACCTTTAGCAATAGCAAATTGAACAATTTCCTTTGTTTTCAATGGATATATTGCATGCTTAGAATTAAGCCCCAGTTGATGACCGGCCAATACAGAGGGCTCAACACGAACTGTTCTCACCAATAATTTTACATCAATTAATTGACGAATAGGTACTGTGCTAGTACTTGTTAGTGATAATGCCGAATCAGATCTTTTCAATCTAATGTGCACATTAACACCTGGGAGTAAATATTTCGGTTGATCCATAAAATCGAGTTGTAATGATGAGCACATGGTAAATAATTTCGAGCCTTTAATCCACTTTTTCCTATCGTCATCACTACCATAACCCATAGGAGTTAAACATGTATTTTTAGTATCGCTATTGTAATTTATAATAGTTTCTATTAGAGCTTTGTGAATATATGTACTGTTACCACCCTCAATCTTGATATTATTAAATCCGAGAACTGCATCTTTAAAAATTGTATGAAACAAGACATTTTTTGGTATAACATCACTAGGTTCACCCAATGGTTTTCTATCTTTATCTACAACTTTGATCTGAACAGTTAGCAATGTATCGTTCAAATCTAGATATTCAGTTTGGGAACCATTAATATAAAATTCAATATCAGTTCTACTATCCATAATAGAATTCATCGGGAATACATCTTCAAAGACCCCCATTTCAATTACCGCCTGGGGAGATGGTCTATCAAATAAGCACAATTCAGATTTACCACAAATCATTTTTGAAATATAGTTCCATGGCCTTTCATTCGTTTGTTTATATGTTTATGATGTCTTTTACGTTTTTGAGCCGGTGCTGGTGCTGGTTCCTGTTTTTGAAACATACCTGCAACACTAGGTAGAACTTTCCCTAACTCGGACAATACATTTGATTTCAGAGATGGTAATATTTTCTGCTCATTCATTATCACATCTTTAGCAGTTTTCATACCAAAACGACAAATGCGTTTAAGAATAGAAAGTGCAAATCTACCAATTGTTCTCAACCATCTTGATCCATACTGTTTACCAATAAAATATGGTAATTCGCCACCACTTTGGCTACCACTATACATACTAATAATATCGTTATTGGCCATCTAATTTACGAAAATGTAATGTCAAATGAGTTTTTGTATCTTTACTAAATTCAATAAATTTACCACTATCATCACGAATATTTATTTTTATATTGTTTATACATGATGTTGATACCGGTAAGTACCTGGGATTATCGATATTTATATTGACAACTTCATCCTGGTCATGTTTATCAACCCAAACAGATTTCAATAGAGGAACCAAAGAATCACCAACAATTATAGGATCGATGATGTTAGTATATATGAACATTTGCCTATGAAGTTTTATTAGTTTTGGTTTGCGTACACCAAAAGCACTCGCTCTATATGTTTGCTTATCTAATCCCAATGTATTAGCCAAATTTTTATCAAATGTAACTTCACAAATGTTATTATTCAGACTGAATTTGCATATTCCATCTTTAAGAAATTCAATAGTTTTAAATATATGTAAACAATTGAATGAAATATATTTATTTAATTCTTCAAGTGTTTCAATATATAAATCATTAGTAAATGTAAATGTATCTTCCACCTCATTAATATATGATACAGATATTTTGATGTTTTCGATCGTTACAATTTTCTCATCAAATGTTTTGAAACGTATTAGGTATTCAGTACCAGGAACAACTATGTTAAGCTTATCACTACCCATTCGCTTGGTATCCTCAATACTTTCAAACTTTATTGTAAATGGGCTAAATCACAACTAACATTCAATCCATCTTTGAAAACCATGCCACAATTTTCATCTAAAATTTGATTCGGAATATGACAATATCGTTCAAAATTATTGATTGAGAAAATACCACTACAGGTTTTTGGAACACGTTTCTTGTAACCGATTTTACAATGACTATAAAATGGGAATGTATTGTACACAAATGTAAAGTCTTGCAAAGCAACTTCCCAATTTCCATGTAAATAAATAGGATTTTGAAGATTAACCATAAATTTACTCGCTTGATTTTCCGGATGGATTAGTGGGCAACTATTACTCGGTAAAATTGTATAGAAACTCATTTTACTAGGTCTTTTGATGATATCCACGAGGGTTTTTGATATCCATGCCATTTGACATAGTATTGTTTATCCTTACCCACCATTTTAGTTTTCAATATTTTCTGAATTCTGAACACTGTAGGTTTGGAAATAACTTGTAATTCCTGTTCATAGAATTTCCCTTGTATTACATTGTTATCACTATCTTTAATAACATACATTACAGGACTCTGTTTAGTATTAATTTTAGTAATTCGAAATACCTCATCACTCCAATTACTATCGAAATTTTTGATGAAAGGTGAAGCAGATATTTTACTAATTCTAACGTAATCACCAACTTTATATTTTGGTTTTGTAATAGCAACTGTTTTAGACCGTACTCGTGTTTTTGAGCTGATATCACAGGTCTCAAACCATTCAGACCTCGATGTGATGAATTATTATAACTAACAAGTATTTTCGGTAATACATTTATCCATATTTTATTACCTTGATGCACGAAATATTTCTTCAATCTATCCCTCAATGTCCTGTTAAATCTTTCAACATGTGCGGCTTTGTATTGAGAATGTACAGAATAATGATTTATTTTGAGCCGATCCAGGATTTGCTTAACTTTACTATTGTAAAACTCCTTGCCTAAAATAATAATAATAATAATAATAATAATAATAATAATAATAATAATAATAATAATAATAATAATAATAATAATAATAATAATAATAATAATAATAATAATAATAATAATAATAATAATAATAATAATACCTAAATCGGTTTGCAAATTGTCTGGATGTCCATTTTTAAACATTGAGTTAATTGCTTTAGATATTTCCTCTGCAGATTTTGTCTTTGTTGGTACACCGCGGGCAAAACGACTGAAAACATCGATACATGTTAAAATATATTTATAACCCTTGTTAATCTTCGAATACGGTATCATCTCCATCAAATCCATTTGCCATAAATCATTAATACCGAATGTCTTATAAAATCTTTTCCGCATCGGTTTGTTTAAACTGTACGCAAGCTGATCTGACAACCACTTTTGCGTTTCCTTTTTCGAATTTGGGAGTCTTTTCTTTAACTTTGCCACTCCACCGAAACCTCCTTCGTCTTCTGGGTTCGTCCAAATCTTCTCCATTACAACAAGATGATTTAAATTTTAATTTAACATTAGGTAATGATTGACCCATCGTTTATTGTGATAATAATGATAATGCTAATGGTAAAATTGCTCCGATAAAACCACCTTGTTGTTTATATATGATTTTTCTCATTTGCTGACGATTTTTATTATTTACTATTGATAACAAAGGCTTACGATGTTTATTCAATACTAGTTTTTTAGATTTACTGATTTTAATTTTACCTCTGACTACTTTTAATAGAATTTTGAGTAAATCATCGACAACAAAAGTTGGAAATGATTGTAAAATAGACATTCTTTTCATACTCGAAGTCTTTAACAATGCATTAAAATATGGGAAACTCCTATGATTTTTTACAATTTTAACTTTTTTCTTACTGTTTTTAATAATGTTTTTCGAAATTAGATTCGTCGCAGGGTAATTCTCGGTTACTAGTTTTTTAGATGGTGTATAACTGGTTTTTGGTGGAACTTTGTTTTTCTTTTTAATACTGTCTAAGTTTTCGGATATTTTAAGCCTGGATTTCAAAAAACTTTTTCATGTTAATAGTTTCAACTTTGTTTATATACCATGGCACCTTCTTTATTGAAAATATCGGTTTTTACCCGTAAATCGTCATTGCATTGTTGTGTGAAATCAAGAAATATATATCCATGTGGTGATTTTGTAGCATCTTGAAATGCACTGATGAGAAAATTACGATTATTAGGATATGCTTGTCGAGCAAGAAAATCAATAACTGTTGCATCTCTAGGATTCTTGAAAATAACTAAATATTGAACATTTAAATTCCTTGTTCGATGTGCACCACCCTGATGAAAAAGATTTTGAGTAATGAAGATCACAGTAACACCAACATGTCTACTGATTTTTGTGAATAAATTATTAAAATCCTTTTCTTTATTAGCTTCCTGATATAAATCATCAATAATGATGACATCACCTTTCCTTAAACGACTTGACCAGTTTTTATCGAAACCCTTTACTATTTTCATGTTTTTCAATTTACAGAAATTATCTTGAGTTAATCCATGTTCTTCATCTGCACCCCTATGCCAATAAATCTTGTTGAATTTTGTTTGAAATAAATTAGATTTCAGTAATTTACACACAAACATAGTTTTACCACTACCACTTGGGCCGACGATTTGATATACAGCATCATTTCTTAAGTCCATTATTAATTTGTATAATTATAGGTTTTTGTTTATATTATATAATTTAATGAACTCTTTCTAAAAATCATATATATAGATTAATATTTCTTTATTGTTTAATTATGTTATCAAATATAAATTATAAAGGAACTTTCGATGTATCAAAAATGACGTTGCCAAATGGTAAACCCAGCAAATTGTTGATAGAAGCGGAAAATACCCTATTATATTTTTCAAATCCGGCAAATGCAGAATCATGGGATGCAAGAAACCTTTAGACGTCAATAAATTACAATATAGAATAAAGGATATTAAAATACAGTCAATTACGGTTACCATGGATATGAGACAATCTATCAATCTATACAACATGTCAACAAAATGTCTTTGCATGTTCGAGCCAGAATTATTTTCTGCACTGAGGCTTTTAAAATACAACCCAATGTGTGTTAACGTGTTTGCCAGTGGCAAAATAGTCATATTAGGGTTGCGAAATCTAGAGTACAAAAATATTGTTTGTGACATACAAAATGAAATCACGGGATTGGTCGATATCTGATTGGCTAATGATTGATTAAAACAACTTGGTTATTCATTTTATTTCATTTTTAAAAATCGAAAATACTTCAAGCACAAAATTAACAAAGAAAGAAATAGAAAACTACGGTAAATTTATTATTTATTATTATTAATATTATTATTATCATTGTTTCCAGATAAATATCAGGCCGTAATATTAGAACGATTGTTCTTTTTCTACCCACAACTACGAGCAATAGTCAAAGACCAGCCAGAATCGATCATTCCAGATCTGGTATATGGAACAACCAACATATGGATCTTCAATATAATAGATCAAGCTCCATGGGATATAAAGCTTGACCAAAGACCGAAGGAGATGGAACCCGAATACCCCTGTATTCTGGGTTGCAGCTGCTGTGATTTTCGGTACCAGCGATATGTCGAATGGTGCCTGGCGAAATCTGTTAGGAATTCTTCTAAATATCAACTTTTTAGAAAATAAATGTTTTGTATTTTATTTTTGTTTTGTTTTGTTTTGGTAGTAATAGTTTTATTTTGGTGGTGGTAATAATAATAATAATAATAATAATAATAATAATAATAATAATAAATGTTTTGTATTTTATTTTTGTTTTGGTAATATTAGTTTTATTTTGGTGGTGGTAACAATAATAATAATAATAATCATAGTAATAATAATAATAATAATAATATTAATAGTAATAATAATAATGATAATAATAATAGTAATAGTAATAATAATAATAAAACACGTGATATTAATAATGCATTTTATTTATGTGATGTGTGTAAAATCATATACAAACTCCATGGGTTAATTCACATACAGTTTGTATACAGTCACGCACTTATCTTGCACTTATCATGCACTTATCATGCATTGTCTTTGTTATAATATTATGCATGATTCTGATTGGTTAATCAGTATCTGTCAAGGGTATAAAAGCGCGTCACTACCTTATAAAGATCATAAATCAAACATGACCAAGAAAATAAGTGTCCAACCAGTTCAGATTTTCCACAATTAGAAAATGTATTTTTTAAAGGAGCCTATCAATATGCAATTGGCAAATCCAGTCAAACTCAATAAAACTCAATTTCAATCTCTTGCTGGGACTCTCTCAATGTTAGATATCAAGGATATTGATAATACGTTCAAAAAGATCAATTCCAATTTAAAATGCAATGAAAATGCTTTCTTCACGAGTCAATATACCAGATATTATGATGCATTTACAGAAATAGGTTTCAAAGAAAAGGAAAACTGGTATTTAACCATAGCAATCCAAGGATATAAAGCTGATAAAAATGATGTGCTTTCTCCAATCTGGAAAATTGTTACTGCTAGACTTTCACAATTATTTTAATGTATAGTATTTAGTGTTTAATAAATGTATTAATGTTTTCTTTGTTATTCTATAAACAAAATTATAAGTACAGTAAACCCTCCAACTGCGCGGTTTTTCATTGCGCGATTTCGCCATTGCGCGGCCAAACCTTTAATACCAAAATTTCGATCTTCGCGCTAAAAATTTCGTAGCTGCGCGGTTTTTTTTTGTTTTTGTCTATTTTAACAAGAAAAATCATGTCAATTTAATTTTTTATGGTGAATCCCGTAAAACTACGAATACATATGGTAGTGAAAATAGTGATTCATCGTATTTCGATGCACTGTATTTTTTATATAAAAATAATAAAGGCAGTTTCATTTTTCTACTGATGTGGTTAGGATTAGGATGTAAAATTACATAGTTTTAATTAATAGATATTTATACAAGTGTTTATTTAATTAAAAATATATTAGTATTAAATTCAAAAAAATCTTATTCGTGTGCATTAGATATAACCGTAATAAAAAATTATTACATCAATTAAAGAGTGTTATAGAGTAAGTATAAATAAAATTTTTGATTTTTGATTTAATACTCATTTTGATTTAATAGGTTTTTAATAATTTCTACACCTTATATATAATAATGGAAAAAGCTGGCAAAAGAGCAATCAGTGTTAACAAGCTTTTTTCCAAAAAATATGCAATCACAGCCAATAGAATCAAGCTTATCAGCATGTATCAGTGATTAATATAACGTTACTTATGTTAATTTTTATTTATGTTTAGTCGTTGAATTGAGACTGTTTTTTAGTTCTTGTATTGTTTTTTATAATTTTTATTTATGTTAAATTTTTATTAATTTTTATAATAGTAATATTAATTATGTAAAAGCAATGAATTGAGACTGTTTTTATTAGTTTTTATGTTTATATAAATGTAAATATGTATATTAGTCGTTGAATAAAAACTTTTTATTATATTTTTTAATATTTTTGTAATATCTGGAACCTAACCCCATAATTACATATAAAATCGGGTTCACAGTGCGCGGTTTCGGTTTGCGCGTTGTTTTTGTGGAACGTATCTACCGCGCAGTTGGAGGGTTTACTGTAGTTTTAAAATAGTTTTAAAAATGATGTCTGAAAAAGGTAAAATATAAAATATAAAATAATTAATTAATTTCGTTTAGAATATTTAATAAACTTTTTGTTTGATAAACTCGAAGAAATAACCGGTGTAAAAATTAGAGATATGTTGACTCTAGTTGAAGCATTGAGTAAAGAAGATTCATGTTGTGATTCTGGATGTTAGAGGGATGATACTGAAATTGTTAATGATTCTGAAGAAATTATTGATGACTGAAGATACTGAAGAAATTATTGATGATACACTTATTAATGATGAAGAAAATATTAATGATACTGAAGATACTACCGAAATTATTAAAGATGAGCCTACCGAATTTAAGAATTGTATTGACCATGTTATAGAAAATATTATGATAGAATATTGTGGTGATGAAGAATGTACATGTAATAATAAATAAATTTTTTTAAAAATGTAGTTTTTTATTAATAATAATAACAAAGAAATATTTATTAAAATCTATGATAAACTTTATTATATAAATATAAAACCGATGCTCCAGTTAATAGTTTTAATAAAAATTTGCAATTTTCGATATAAATATCTGAGCGTTTGGCTTCTGCGGCAACTTGAATAATCGCTGTCCATCCACCGTTTGTTTCTACCCACGGATCAATTTTTGTTTCTATTACCTAAATAATGATAAATTAATAACAATATAAAGTAATATACCTCTATAGACCATTGGAAATAATTTTCATAGTCGGATCCAGATTTTAAAATCATATGTTTCATGTACATTAATCCTACTATTATTCGCATCCATTTATTATTTTCATCGAACATGTAACTAAATATTGATTGGAATGCCTTCTTTCTCTCCAATGTTGGTAAATTGAGAATTTTTTCATAATCAAATGGGATGTCTTCTACGATTTTCTCGGTACGGTTTACCATGAATTTTATGTTTTTAATGATATCATCTTCTTCTCTATTACTAGAGACCAGCTCATTCAACAAAGTTATAAAAAATTTAGTTTCTGGCATTTTATAAAATATTTGAAAGTGTAAGCTTATTTATACTATATTCGACCAATCAGAAACATGCATTTAAGTTGCAATACTAAGAAAATGTGTAAAAATATATAATGGAAATGGCAATGATGATTTGTTGGCACTGTTAACTTCTTTCAAGTTGTTGCCACCACTGTTAACTGGTTGTTGTTGTAATTTCATTATACGATTGAACTGATCAGTTGTTTTATTAGAATAAAATTTTACACTATATTGAACTTGATTCATCATTTTTTCATTAAGTTATCGATTTTCTTTCAATTCTAATATTGATTTTCTTAATTCATTTTTGATAATACAAATGGTCTGATTTAGATATAGAATATCATCATATAATTCGTTTTTAGCTCTTTTTAAAGTCTCATATGTATGTTCAAATCGGAATTCTAAATTACTCATTCTTTCAGATAATCTTTTGACTGGAGTTTTCAAATATCAAGGCCTATCTATCATTTACAAAATATCCATCATTACTGCTGTATCAGGACATACACATCTTGTTGAATTTTTACCTTGAACGGTTGCAACAATTGAGTTGGCCATTTTAAAAACTAATATTATTATTAAAATTTCTTTAATCATTTTCAAAACAATATAAATTAATATTTATTGTTTATAGCTAAAGATTTGTGTGTGTGTGTTCTCATTGGTCTAAATTAATATAAAAGTAATTGTTATTTCAATTTTTATCATTATAATGGATGTACCGAGCGCAGTTCAAGCTATGAATGAAATTAAAAATTATGGTAATTTATTGTTACTATTATTATTATTATTACTTGTTTTTAGATGATTATTTTAAAGTTATTAAAGAACGTCTGGAATTCTATTATCCAGAAATACATGGAATCATGGATAAGCCAGCATCAATAATTCCAGACTTGATATTCAATCATACATCAATATGGATATTTACTGTAATCGACGAGTTCCTATGGGATATCGAACAAAACAATTTATCAAAAGATATGGAACCTGAATATCCATGTGGTTTTGGATGTCATTGCTGCACTGCCCGATATCGAAAGTATGTGGAATGGGATTTGAATAAAGCTCTTCGACAACATTAGTATAGTAGAATTATTTCTTTATAATAAAAGTTTTTGTTGTATATGTCTCGGTTTTTATTATATAGTAATAATGTTAATAATAATAATAATTTTATTTATAAAATAATAATAAAAATAATAATATTTATACAAAATAATAATAAAAAATATTTACAAAATATATACTACTTATAAAAGTAAGTAGACATAATATAAATTAATAATGATTAAAAATTCCGTGACCTTGAAAAAATTTTGAATGACCTTGAAAAAATATGTACTTTTCAACGTAGAAAAAATTTTGAAATTTTTTTTTGAATGACCTTGATGTACTTTTAAATGACCTTGACCTACTTTTGAATGACCTTGAAAATTAATAATATTTTTAAAAATAATAGTAAAAATAATAATATTTATAAAAAATAATAATAAAAATAATAATATTTATAAAAAATAATAATAAAATAGAATAAAATTTACAAAATATATACTACTTATAAAAGTAAGTAGACATATTATAATTGAAAAATGATTTAAAAATCCGTGACGTAGAAAAATTTTTTGATGAGTCATGGTCTTTGTTTCAATGACCTTGAAAAATATGATGAGTCATCCAATGACCTTGAATGAGTCATGGTCTTTGTTTAAAAATTTTTTGTACTTTAAAAATTTTTTGTACTTTTAGACTTAGAAAAAAATTTTTACCGGGGAGTATGTGGTCCAGCGGTGACATGGTCTAGCGGTGACATATCCATCTACTAATACTTATTTTCATTGCGATGAAATTGTAGTTTTACTTTAGTTTTTTTATTATCTGAATAGAACCTTAGTTTTGGTTGTTGTTGTCTTTGAGATAAAATTAATAGTGTAAATTGGAGTAGTAAACGTATGTGAACTTTATTAATAAATGATTAAACCTTTGTAATTATTTCTAAATCTAGTAAGTAATAAATTAATTAAATAAATAAATTATTAATATAAATATGAAAGAATTTTTATCCAGTTATCTTCTATTAAATTGGCAAAATTTAATAAAGGCTTTAGTAAACGTTTTGATTTTTAAATATCTTCATAAAGCATCCCATGGTCCACGATTTAGATGCGTGATTTGACAAGCAACGATAATATTTAAGTAAAGCGTAAGTCCTTCTAAGGGCCGCATCGTACCCGAATCGAAGGTTATTCAAGGAGAAGTGTATGTAACGACGCTCACCTGCTTGAATAACATTAGGCTGTCATGCACATTACCAACATGTGTTCACTCATGGGTCCATGATAGTAATGCATAAATTGTGTAGTGTGTGAGGGAAATTTAACCCTAGAGATGAGGAGATGGAGAGAGAGATGTTTGGATAGGAACTGTTAATTAATTGTTTAAATGTTCGACGTACACCAACACTAACATGCATTTAATTTATAATTCCAGGTAATTCAGCTATGAAATCAACAGAACGAACGATTGCAATTCAAATCCGTTCCGCAGTGCAGTATCGGCAAGCACTATGGGACTTGGGTTACATGGTAGTAGAGGTCAGAAGTATCAAGGGAACTATTGCTAGGCCATCAACAGAGTACAATATGGAGCTACCCAGTGTAGCAATCCAACGGGAAGAAGGCCAAGACCCGAGAACGACTCGAGTATGTCATACATTAAGCGGAGAAATTTGAGAAAAAAGCAAGTAATCAAACCGCAACATCTCGTCATCGTCTGGCTTGGGTGAACGCTGACATAACATCCGGAAGAATGCCCAGTAGGGATACTACGGATCCTTGAGATGGGGATTCCTGTGAACTTAAGGAATATGAAGTACCAACACACCCTTTTAAAGCGCATGAAGCTAGGTCACACAGTAGAAGAATGTAACGCGTGGATCATCCATATGCCAACTGACGGTGAAATGGTCATCTGAATATCAATCCCAGCGTTTAATTCATGAACTATGAACCATCGAACTAGTATAGACTGTGTTATATAAATAAAAATAAAAATAAGCATTTAGTGTGGTATTGATAATTAGTCTTCTTAATCGTATAATAAGTAATTCAGACCCAGTCTGTTCGAATTTTACCCTTTTACCTGTATTTACTTCTCAGTCAGGTTGAAGAGGATACTCGTATTTTGGAGAGGGCTACAGTTTCGTCGTTAACCCTCCCCACACCAACATTTTCACGACTAGATAAAGACTGAATTAAAAATATTTTTATTTTAGTGGCCGAGATAACTGGTTTCATTACAACGGAAATGCAAGAACTTATAAAAGAAAAAGAAAAAATGCACAAACGAATACTACTAAACAATCACGAGCAGAATTGAATACAAACTACATGGTTTAGGCTCTCCAAAATGAAACTGATTTACCAGAAACTTCAAGCCGCATAGGAGGCCTTTAATATGAGACGATGATGCACGCGCGCACAACGGACGAGTATCCGATTCATAGTGACAGCACTCTCCACAAGACTGGATGGTAACGCAGTTACGTACTCTCTGATTTTCGCCCCAGCTCAACTAGCTTACAAGGAGAGTTGTACTCCAAAAAAAGAAAGTAAAAACGGAAGCCAGGAAAAGCTAAGCTCGATTCAAATCGCCTTCTCCAGTCTACGGCCAGTGACTGAGAACAATCAATCGAGAATTGTATAAAATACATTTGTGTTAATTTATTAGCGTTTGAATATTGAAATCAATAAATATGAAAAGCAGATGATATTGAAATCTGACAGAACGGATATGACCAAGTCAAGTTAAAAGACAAGAATAAGCTCGCTTAACTCTGCGTAGAAGGACTAGCTTGTGTTTGGCAAAAACTAAGATTTTAAATTGTTGTTTATCTGGCACGACATCCGAATAAAAACATTTAAAAAGAATAGAAAAACACTAAATTTTAGCAAAATTAACCTATTTCATCAAATTCACTCCAAATTCATCGAAAACGCTTATATTCTATAAAATAACTATGAGAATTAAACTTAAAATGTAATTAGAAACTTTAATAAAAAAGAATCATGAAAATCTGACAACTAGGGAAAAAGTGATGAAAACCCCTCTATATAAGTTGATGCTAGATCGACACAATTTAATGTTATTTCTGAAAAGAATCAAAAAAATTTCAAAAACTTTTGCTAATTTCTGGAGAACACGAGAAGTGAGGAAGTTTTTGTTACATAATTATTTTTGTCATATTTCGTTTTTTTTATATGTAAAAGATTATAAAATGAAATTTTGTAGGGTATTTAGGAAATGAATTCATGAAATTTTTATGCCATACCTATGTAGACCTTTGATGGTCAAATGTTCAAAGTTTTCCTTAGATAACATATTTTCGTTGAATTATTTTAGTCAAATTTTTAATAAATCTCAATTCAAAAATATTTCCTTGTACCGACCAAGTCCCATGAAAACTTCAACTCCATGGTACTTGGCCTATACGAGATGCCTCATGACCAATTTTCCATTATTTGAGCAAAGTTAATATTGGAGTATTGATAATAATCATTCCTTACATTTACTATTATTATTATTGTTATGATAAAATGTTATCGTTAATTCCATAAATTGCCAATTCTCTATTATCTCAAAAATTTGATAGCCAAACGATGGTAAATTAGAAAGTCTATTTTATTTACTATTATTATTATTTTTATTGACCATTATTATTTAATTGCTAATTATATGATCACATGCATACAAGTTATCAAAATTAAATTTTCACCAACTAGTTTAAAGCTAGTACTTCGGTGTGGGAGGTACTCGTAGTGAATGGTAGTTCGCCGTGTCAGATCTCCTCTCCAAGAACCTCAACATCAAACCCTCAGTTGAGAGCGAATGACCATGAAGAAGGAGCAAATAGTATACATATAAATTAAAAGAAGAATATAAAGACTAGAAACTAGAAGAGAAAAATCGAAAGCTATTATTAATGTACCTCAGGTAGAAAAAGAAAGAAGAGATAGAAGAAAATCTAACAATCGTTATAATCAACTAGAAGCAATGAATCTAAAAATATTCAGGTTTCATTTTATAACTCTGATTAGTATTGAATAATAATATTTGAAATAAATAAAAGTAAATGCGTAGATAGTTATAAAAACGAATAAAAAGAAAATATTAATAAATAAAATTTTTATTATTTTTCATCTATTTTTTTTCAAACGTCAGCTGGCTCAGATTCATTCTACAAAAAACAATCGATTGAAAAGAATGCATCGTGAATAATCCACTGTTGGCATAATACCAAAATTACGCTCATAGTAGCAGAGAAGAGAAAAGAAATAATAATAATATTGCTTTATTGATTTACTCATGAATTTTATGTGTTGATTTGGTTGAATATTAATCTTCAAAGCTATTAGCATCTATACTAAATTTATTTCCAGGATTTTATATGCATATTCAGTCTTAAATAGATCTTATTATAAAAAACCCAAATTTTGTTTTTAGGATACCTAGGCTCAGCCTCATTATGATCCTGATTACATATATAGGTCAAACCCAAGACAACTAGAAGATGTTATGTTCAATTCGTGCCACAAACTACAACAACCCTTAGGCTTAATCGATCCGATAAATAATACTCTAACTGTTATTTATTATAAAAACATCTTTCTCTTATTATTTAACGTTATTATCATTTATCATAATTATAATATGAATTTATCAAAATTTTTTTTATCTTTCATTCGGCCAAGTGGACTAGGAGAAAGGCTGGAGGAATTAGCAAAGATTAAACCGAGATAGAAGCCGCTTTTCTCAATCAGAAAAGAAAGAAAAGAAAATAAATGAAATTATTGTAATAAATATTGGAATCAAAACAAAAAAAATGAATAACTTGTTTAATAAATTTTTATGCTTCTTATTTAACTTAATAATTTAAAGAAATTTCGTTAACTCTTAATGTTACTCCTAAAAATATGTAAATTCAATGATTAAAAATTAGATAAAAGAAAAAACTTAAATACAAAATTATTTATTAAGGAATACAAAGGTTCATCAACTTACCATAACTCTGAATATTTAATTCCAATAGTGCGAGTTAAATATTCCAACGAAATTTGCCAAATATTTCGAAAAAATATAATCAATAAAATTACCAATAAACAATAAAATCTTACTTTTCACCCGAGTCGGCATGCGGAATAATGAAATTCCGTTCAATAAATCGAACGGAATTTTTTGTTTAAATTAACAATTTTTTAAAGTTGGAAATCTTGGATTATAAAGGGGAAGGGACTCGAATTTCCAAATTTCAATCATATTTTCGAATAAAAACATGTTATTGGGACCCAATACATACTTTACTCGGACGATCTATTTCTGAAATAAATAAATTAAACTAAAAACTCCTCAAAATTGATGGAATTCTTCGTAAGGCTTACATCGTTTCACAATCAATTATATTTTTTCTCAATATATACGTTTACCTTAAGTAGACTTTCATCATCTTCATTGCTATAAGATTATTTCAAACTCGACTTTCAACTCAATCTAAATTTTGCTCAATTATTTTAGAGCAACCAAATAATAATAAAATCCTGGGCGTGGAAAGATTCAGACGAGAGGAATCGAGTTGTGACTGTGAAAAAGTGCAAATAAAATTATTCTGTGTTGGGTTTGCTTATTTGATTCGAAAAGGACACGATGAGTCAGAGAGAACCAACTTTCAATAATAATAACCCAATAAATGTTCAGGGATTTGAATCGATGTTCATTTTGCAATCACTTAAAGTATTTGATAAATATCACCTTTAAAATAAAATAAAGTGATCGAAGGATCGATATTATTTCGATTAAATTAGCGATAGGGGGCCCATAATTAAAATGAGCGTGAATACCTTCTATGGTAGCTCATGAACCCAAAGGTTTTCTAGAGTATTAACAGTCATTGCAATATGGCTCACCCTTTACTAGAAATCGCCCATTGGAATACATTTCCAGTTCATTTTGACGGGTATAAAATGGTTATATCCTTAATGCGCGCATCTGGTGGGAATCCCTTGAAAGTGGACGCGAAACTCTTATATCTTTTACCCATCAGGTGCCCAGCACTTATATGCCTAGGTTACTCAAGATCAGCAGTTCTCATGCTGTTGTCACTTTTCAGTTTGAAGAAAATTTGATATGGGTTTAGCGGGAAACAGTAGCTAGGGCTTACACGTTAACCATGTAATTCATCATAAAAGTTATTCCAAACCAGAAATGCTATTGACAAGAAATGCATCTATTACAAAAGAAATCTTATACTTATGATATTAGATTCATAATTTGCAAATTTTTATACAAATTTTCATATTATAAAAGAAATATAACTGTTTGATCGGGTAGTAGTCTGATCCGAAGCAGCATCCAATAATTTATTCAGTTCTTCATCATTGCCGATAACAAATTGCCAATTTCGAGGAATAATACGGCTTATCTTGTTATCTCTTGCAACATCACCAGCCAATTCAAGTAAATCAGCAGCTTAGTATTCCAAAACTGCTGCTTAATAAACTGTTGCTCCAGCTCCAACACATTCATCAAAATTTCCTTTCGCAACTTCCTGTGAATTCTACCAACAGGAAAATGATTCTGCTTTGGGACTTATTTTTTTCTCCAGCTTTACTTTTCGTAGACTAATATCAAATTTGATAATATTAAAATTCAATCAATTTTCAAAATTTTATTTTATTCAACAATTTAATTGTCTTTTTAAAACAACCACACAATTATGAGAAACCGGGGCCAAATTATTGTTTTTCATTTAATTTTAGTGAATTTTAATTGTAAGATCCTCTACAACTTATTTTAATTTACTTTAACATAATTTAATTTAATTTAATTTATATGGTGCATATCCAATAACATAATAATTTCAATTTCAATTTAATCAAGTGTATGTATTGTTTGAATAAATTAATTTATTATTATAAACATTTGAGTTTAAAATGACAACAATTTATGGTGAAAATCCTACTAATGAGGGAAAATGTTTATGGTTTGATTTTTTAAAATTATATTTATATAAAAATATATTTTGTGTAGGTCTAAGCTTTTGGAGGATGTGAAAGAAAATACATCGGTTAAATTACCTCCTCAAAGGCGGTTACTTATTTTAGGCGATTCAGAATCCGGCAAAACTACTCTAGTTTCTAGATTGAAAAATGCAGATGACCCCAAAAAGAGTTATGGATTAGAATATCAGTATATTGATGTAAAAGATGAAGATAGAGATGGTAAGTGAACTTTAATTTTTGGAAATCATAATAACTTGAATTTAGATCAAACGAAATTAGGTGTTTATATTTTTGACGGGAACATACATTTGTCTAATTTGCTAAAATATGCTCTAAATGAATCAAATTTTGCTGATACATTAGCGTTAATTGTCGTTAGTATGCAAGAACCTTGGAATATAATGGATTCTCTCAATACCTGGTATGATGTGCTCAAAATTCACTGCGAACGTTTGAAAATTGATTCGATTGAAAGAGAAGAAAATAAACAAAGCTGTAAATATAATAATTTATGAATTAAATTTTAAATATGATTAGTGGTACGACATTTTCAAGAGTATACAGAACCACATGATTTGACTGGAGATGGTTACTCAACAAATCTCCCATCATTAACAACCAGCAGACGTTATATGAATCCTTTACACCCGCCATCACTAGCGCAATCAACTTTATCAAATGGAGTCGTTACGTCTCCAATTGATAATAGTAATCACGATAATATTACTTTTCCTCTTCCAGAAGGAGTTCTGGAGCATAATCTAGGAATTCCAGTTGTCGTTGTAGTGACCAAGGTAAAAAATTAAATGAAAAAAACATTATTTCAATTCAAAATAATCGATTTTGATTAGTAATTTAATTACAGTGAGTACATTTTAAATGGTAGGTCGATATCAATGTTAGCTTTTATGGGGGATTTGGATTGATTTTTATCTTTTTTGTTTGATTTGGATTTTTCAGCCTTTGATTTAGATTTAATTTAAATTCCAGACCGATACAATGGATTCATTGGGAAAGGATTACAATTTGTCTGAGGAGCATTTCGATGTCATTCAGATGCACATTCGAAAATTCTGCTTGTCTCGTATGTCTTTTATTATACTAATTTAAATGTAATTTTTAATTAACGTAATTAAATTATTGATTTTTAAAAATATTTTTACTACTTATTTGAAAGAAAAGTAAACAAATTTATTTAGATTTATTTATCGAACTGTGTTTTTTATTTTTGATTAAATTATTTGGTCGCTATGAAAACATTGTTACACTTGTGAATAGTGACGGTAAAGGGGGGCACCCGGAACCTTATGCAAAAACTAATAAAATTTTCATAAGAACTTCAAATTGCAATTATTCATTACATAAGAATATACGAAACTGTAATTTTCCATTTTGATTTTCATACTATGAATGATATAAGCCTTCCTCGTTGCCTAGGTGACTGCCATTACTTTCTCCACGCTGGACTTTTTCCATGTACAACGTTTCCTCCCATGTAACAGCGTTCCCAGAGTGTTGATCAGCGGGAAAATACAGATTTAGTTAGGTATCGACTCTTCAATAAAACAACTGATATTTCCGTGTCCATGACAACTGAAAGGTTTTCAAAAAAATTATATAATCTGTAATCATTGATTGCAATATATATTTTTTTGATAATGTATGTTTGAAGACTTTCGGTTGGCATGGATATAAATTAAGGTGCTGGTTCAAAATGTGAAAATTTTAGAAATATTTTGCCTTAAAAAATGCATATATTAATATTTCTCATCAAAATGTTTAATAGATGATAATATATCTGAATCCGCCACGAATAAAGGAGTTTATGAAGTATTTGATATTAAGGGATTTTGTTATTTGTTGATTATTAATACGATTAAAATGTGAGCATTTACTTACCATAATAATGTTTTATTAATTTAACAATCAATTTAATAATATAATAATCAATTTAATAATTTATCAATTAATGCATATATTAAATAAAGGCTTTGTAGAATTTATTGGCTTGGTTTGTTTCTTAAATAGAAAACTATAATATAATAAGGTGAAATTTCTTTTTAGTCCCTTTTAGTTAATTCTTTTAGTCCCGTGGGTCACGAAAAGTTTTCAAATTTCAAAGTACGATTTAGTCATTAAATTGTATTGTAGTGACATGATTTTCTATGAAAATATTTTAGTATTCGAGTCAAGATTAGCAAATTTTCTCATAGCTATATCGGGATTTTTTCTAAATTTTATCAAAATCATTTTCAACACCGTTCGAGAAATTTTTAAAATTTTTAATTATCAAAATTTTCAGAATCTTAATATATTGATATTATTTTTGTAAGACATGTTTTACTTATGTTTCAAGAAGGGATAGTGTTCCTGTGGTCTCAAATTGGTTGGGGAGAAGAGCTGGTTGGAATATTTGAAAATTTAAAAGGGCCTACTTGTAGAGAATGATTTTCTGAGTTGATTGGTAGAAAAGTATTTTAAAAATGTCTACACACGCAAAAATCTTTAATCCTTAAAATCCAATGATTCATGATCTTTCCAGAAAATTAAAAATTATTTTAAATTCCCTCAAAAATTTAAAAAAAATTAAAACTTTCATAACGGCTGTAAAAAACTTTAAATATTTTGATTTTAATATAAAAATTACTCAGATTTTCATTGTGTTTCCATAGCACCGGATATCATTAAAATCCAATAAGTCATATTCTATCCAGACAATTAAAATTATTTTAAATTCCCGCAAAAATTAAAACATTCATAACTGCTGTATAAAAATCAAAAAAAAATTACATTGGCAATTGGAGTGTTTTTATGCACTCACATATACATACTCTCGTTTTATATATCATTAGAATTGAATAGTATAAATAGATATTTCAAACTTGATTAATATTTTCATCGTTATGATTGTGAAATTCCGTTTTTGTAATGATTATTGCACGAAAACAGTGAGTTTTATCCACCAGTAAACAATTCAACAAATATGATAGTTTGATAAATTTATCAAATTCCAATAAATAAAGGCAATTATTTTAAAAGTCTTAATTTCTATAATTATTACATTTGGGAATTGAATTTGTATTAAATATTGATTTTAGTTTTAATGATTCGTTTGTATATTTAATTATAAGTTATAATTTTCGCTTTTCGAATTAAATTTGAATTTTTTTGATATTTAAGAACATTTTAAAGTGAATTTAATATTTAACAATTTTATGTTTATTTTCGAGACCTCTGTTATGAATTACATCTGAAACAAAAACGTTGGTAATAATTCATATGGCCTCTATATATAAAATGAGTTTATTTGAACAAAAATTCATATTTCACACAATAATTTTAGACATCTGAATAAATATTCAACTTGTCGTTCAAAACTACTTAGGAAAATTTAAAATCTCATTTGAACTGTCATAAATAAATATGATGAATAATTTTCTAAGTCCACGGACATAGCCAAATTTCAGATATGTAGCGATTGAAACTAGGAGAATTTTTTATACTATTATTTTAGATTCTTCTTAGTTGAACCAAGATGCAACTTTTTCATGAAAGATGTCTCGTCTAATTATATCGCGTTCCACTGGTTCCAAAAAAGATTCATTAAAAACACAAAATATCGAAAAGAAATATTTTCCTTGATTTTTGTATATAATCTTGTCTTTCGCCAAAGAACACATCTTTGCAATGTAGAATATCTGGACAAAATGGGGTTTGTTTCCACTTTAAGAATTTTTACTAATTATACTTTTTGTTGCACTCAAAATTCGATATTTGTACTTTAAAATCAATAATCACGAACAAAAAACACCTCTGACTTAGTCAGAAATTATATTTTCATATTTTTCACTCAAATCAATATTTGCACTTGAAAATTAATATTATGCGCGATAACTCACTGACAAAATGCACGGAAGCTATTTGCGAAATAGAAATACTGGTGTTGACTAAGGGAAGAGCATATCCGGGATAACGGATAGTGTGATTGCCCTTATTGGACACGCGATGATACGGCGTCGAGTATAATTCTTTATTTTTTAACCTGGATAATGCGAATTTTTACAAACTATTCAAACAGGCTATTTATCATCAATTTATTATATACAAATATCTATATATTATCATGATGAACTCAATTTTAATATATGATGGCTGAAAGTGTGGAATTTCATTCGTTTACCTTGAATTTCAAAAACATTGTAAAAATGTATTTTTTCTGAATTTTGAAATTTTGGGATAAGTTGGCGTCCATCTATTATTCGGAATAGTTTTAGACCGTTTTTCAACTGCATTAATAATATAATGCCAAAAAATTTCAATAACTAGTAGAAATAGTTGATTTTATGAACAAAAGATGTCAATAAACAATTCTTACTAGACCTGATGGCTGTGCAGAGTATCTGAATAAGTTACAACTTTTGATTTAAATTTTTAGTCGATTTCATTTGGATCTTTCAAAATACTTTATATTTAATGGTCTCTCTTCGAAATGTTGCATTACAACTGATGTATAGCTTTATTATTCAATGCTCGACCTGCCCATAATGACTTAATTTTCCTATATTTATACTGACTAATTATCCTTTTTACATGGTTCAAATTTTACGAATTTCATTTTAGTAGCTTTTACCAGAGCAACAGTTCGGTTTGTTTATCTGGCATGTAAATTAAATGAAATTATTTCCTCTGAATATGTGCTACTTCGATCCCATGAATGGACAGCATTTTTTGAACAAGACTTATTTTGGATTATTCGACATTTTGAATTTGTATACAAAATTGAATTGATTTAACGATGTGTAAGAATTTATTGTTATTGATAAGATTACGTGATATGGCAGGCAAAAAAGAATTGGAATGAAACAGAAAAAAAAGTATTTAGAATGGAATTAATGGTGTAAAACCTTTTGATTTGATAATCTCGTGTTAGATATGACTTTGATGAGAAAAGTGAGCCAAAGTTTCAGCTTTAGATGACTAAAACTGTTTTATTGACATCCATAGTTCATTAAGATTTTTTAAAATTTGGTCTTCTTGGATCGCGTGTTGAGTGAATCGACAAAACTTAGGTCATTGAAGGCTTATTTATTAAGGCAATAGTTGAAACAGAATTGTCCATTTGGATAGTCATATTAGTACACTATTGCATTATGCTACAAACTGCTGGAAAACTTCATTTGTCAACAATTTGCTGAAATATTCAGCATTTAATTTTCAATAACCTTTGCAAATATTTTCTTTATCATAATTTCTAGCAGATGCTTTTCTTCAATATCTTTCTGAATTCTCCAGAAAATTCATATGCATTATCAGGTTTAGCCATTGTTATATTTATTATTTGGCTTCGAAGATTGCCTTTACCATTAAATAATTGCCTCTTTTCGTGGATCATGATTTCTCTCTACCAGACAGCAAAAAAAATTATAAAATTGACTTTTCCGTTGTGAATATTAAATTATTTAAGCAATCGAGTCCTACAGAATATTCATTAATAAAGATACTAAAACAATATATTTACTGGAAAGCTAAGTTTATCATGTGTACATTTCATAATTATTTTGTAATCGGAGATTTTTTCAGTTAATATAAACATTGCAGCAAGGGCTTATCTTATTATTTGCTTGTTTGATATTATTATTATTAAATAGGAACTATTTACATAAATTTTTTTATTTTGCATTATTCACGATAATTTGTCTTGGGCATCCTCTCATCCATTTTAATGAATCGATTTAAAATGGAGTTCTATTTCCTTTAATCAAAATTTAATACTTATATCTTCTCTTAAACGCTAATTTAAGGCGATAAGATTTGCAGTTTTAACTATTGACCAACGTTTATTTTTAACTCAAAATTTCTCCGTTAATTTAAATCTTTCTAGGGGGAGCAGCACTATTTTACACGTCGGTAAAAGAGGACAAAAACTGTGATTTACTGAAAAGATATATTAATCACAGAGTTTATGGATTCCCTTTTATTCAATCAGCATATATCGTCGAGAAAGATTGTGCTTTTGTGTATGTATAATATTTCAGTGAAATCTGAGTATTTCTTTATGGTATTTTTTTCCGAAATCAGTCCGACTGGATGGGACACGCTCAAGAAAATCAAAATTCTTGAAGGCAATCTCGTCACTCATAAAGGTCGGGCAAATTTTAACGAATGGATTCCAAAACCAATTAAAACTAAATTGACCAATAAAGACGCAGAGACTACAGCAAAAGAAGAACAACTTTTTCTCGAACAGTTGAATCGAGAATTAGAAAAGAATCAAAGTAGGTCTTCTCAAGGTAATGACTTGGAAACACAGCATAAGAAAAGTCCTAAGAGTAATTCTACAGCTGTTCGTCAGTTATCAAATATTAAAACAAAGGTAATTAAATTTATTGATTTGCTAGCTGTAGTCCATATTGATTTTTTAAAAGCTTCGTGCTAACAATTTTCAAAATCGCAACGCGATTCAATCTAAACTGAATCAGTCATTTTCCCAAACCTTTAATGACAATTTTCGTATACAAAGAACTAAAAGTTGGAGCTCAATTTCTCCAATTCCCAAGGTTTTTTCTCGTGTTTTATTGTATGTTGAAGTTTAGTTGAGTTACAAGTTAAATTTTCCATATTTCATTAGTATATGTATATATCACTGAACTGGTCATTCTAATATTAATTAAAATTAAATTAAACCAATAAAATCAATAAAAATATAAAATAAATTAATTTTTTTATAAAATAATTAGATTTATGATTATAATCACTTGAAAGTCTGTGTTGAATATCCGTGAATATCAAAAAACATTGATATCATTATTGATTCATAGTCTATAAAGTCAATATTCAATCACTAAATAACCTCGCTATTTAACCTAAATATTTACACATATACCTTTTATGTAAAATTATATATCAAAAAATAAAGTAAAACAAATTAATTACTTTGTTTAAATTGCTATAACGCGGATTGAAAATTGGGATTGTTCTCCTTTAACGCGTTTTTTGTACAAGAATTTTCCAACAATTCAAGTGACTTGAAAAACTTATCTATGGCGAAACTCTGCAAAGTGAGGAGAATTTTCAACCAATTAGGATATAAAAATTTAGACTGCTAATATTTGACAGTGATGATAGCACAATTTACAATGTATCATTTTAATTTTTTGTTGGAAATAATTTTTTTTTATTTAGTTTTTTATTTTATGAATTATATGCAATAAATTTAGATTAAAATATCTAAATAAATTATATATTCTTTGCCATTTTATAATATTTATTCATGAACTCTATTAATCACAACCTGATAATGCATTTTGAGAATGCAGTTTATATATATATATATATAGGTTTATTTGTGTACAATTTATTTATTTCTATGATTCCAAACAACGCGTTACGAATTCACTCAATTTATATTAGTTCTCAGTTTCTTATAACACAATGTAAGCTGATGTAATTTGTCTTTTTTCTGTTTCTTATAACGCAAACTCCATAAAATGCATTTACTAAATCGAGTTTCTTATAACATGGTTTTCATAAAACGCGGTACGAATTAATCGCGTTATAGGAGAATTTACTGTATAAGATCTATATTTGTCATATAATGTACACTTCTAAAATATTATAAGGAATTTTTTTGTGTTTCACCTCTGATTTCTTTATAAGTGAAAAAGGCTGTGTCGAAAATTCGTGAATATCTTAAATAGATCTGATTCATAGTCAAAATTTTATAGAAAATATTATACTCTTCTAAAATTGCAAATAGAAATTAAAATCTTCACATACCGGTTTCATTTATCCTTAACCCTTTATACTACAAAGTTTACATCATTGTTGTCTAATTGAAAATCGCGCACGGCACACTAAATAAACTCAAAATCCCGTGGCACTTTCAATAAAGATTTTATAAGATAAAACTATAGCGAAATTTTAGAAAGAGAAGAGAGAAAAATTGAATTATGAGTCCGAGAAACTTAAATAACAATAGATGGATCAATTCAATGCATACTCAAAGTTCGATTTGAATATCATTTCTAACTATCACTGTGAAATAAGAAAACCAAGTTATAGATATATTTTTCTATACAACTCGAATGGGCAGATTTTATTTCACGGCACACATCTTGGGCAACACTGGAGAACATTATGAAATGCATAGATTGATTTTTTAAAGACTAAGGAAATTAGAGAAGTAGAGAATAATAATAATAATTATTATTATTATTGTCATCATCATTATTTAAACAAAATTAAATATCCAACTTCTGACACCAATTGTAGAACATAACGAAAATGTTTAATATATATTCACAATAAACACAAGCTTGATATAAGGGACCGTCCATAACCACAAATTTTTTATTCTCCAAATTTACTTTAAAGTTTCTCTCGTTTCTTTGTTAAATAATCTTTCCAGGTCATACATAGCTGTCATCATTTTTATTTCTAATATTTTTCATCACTAATACCTGATCTCTCAATTTGAATATTCTATTTCAAGAAAAATCTTTTTTTCCCCAAATTTGAACTGACAGCTGCGTCTGTAATACAGTTTTTTACGACCTTCAAAATTTGGAAACTGTTCGTGGTTTGCTGTGAATGTATAAACATCAAGACTATCATTGTTTTTACACTGCAGGTCAGCGGTTTCCAAATGGTGGTACACGCGGTGTTAGAAATTGGTACGCAGCAAAAAACAAAAAATTTGATTTACCGATTTATGATTTAGGATGTTAAATTATAAAATGCGTTGTTGGATGAACCTACACATCTCTTCGCCAAATTATAGGGGTCTTCATGTTCACTTCTTGTTTTTGATCTGATCTTTGGTTACGCCTATATTCGGATTTTTCTACTTAGTGCTGCAATAAAAATAAATTTAAAAAACCCGTTACTGCCCTGTATAAGACAAGGTTTATTATAATTTGTATAATACTAATACCTTTTTCCTTATCTTCTATTATTTGTTTCTTTGCTCGGCAATTCTAGTAAATTTCATTGGTGATCCATGATATGAAGTTTATCGATTATATTAGCTTGGTGCAAAATTAGTGCATTTTTCCTATTAACTTTGAAACAATGTAACTTGGCTAATAATGAACTTTATTAATCGAAATAAGAACCAATCAATCCGACATATTTTTTTCCACGGAATAAGTTTATTTATCTCTTTAACAAAAAAGTTCTGGCTTTGAAAGCGACAAACTTTCGAATCCTAATTTCTGCAGCATTCTGATTTTTAAAGATTTTAAGAAAGTTGTTTAAATGTTTAAAAAAGTGGTAGTCTGTTTTAAAAGATGTCAGGTGAATATTTTCGGTGATGCACAGTTTCTAATCGTAGGTTTTTAATGAAGTTTTAGTGCCTTTCTTATGATTATTCCCTGGCTCCGATTCTTCATATTTTTAGTACTATATTAATAAAACACTTTCGAAACGTTGATTGGAGTTCTTCGGATAAAAAATAATTGCACATCAAAATTAAAATTTTTAAAAAAAGTCTATGTAATTATATTCAATTAGAAATATTAAACATATCTATGTATCCAATGACTATATATATATATATGTGTGTGTGTGTGTGTGTGTAAAAGTGCGTGCGTATAAAACATCGATATCTTTTCTGATTCAAACTTAAAAAATTGTCTTAATGTCATTGGAAAAAGAAATCAAAAGAAGTTCTTATAATAATATCTAAGTATGTTTATATTCAAACAGTTCATTTGAAAATCGTGCAAAACAAAAATATTTTTCAAATGACGGTATAATATACGTTGGAGATATATTGGTTTCATATTTTGAATAATTCATCAATAATTATAAATATATAAATTCAACATAATTAAATATGAATATTTTCATTACAATAATATTAAAATCACCAATTTTGATTGTACGTAATATTATTATCTGTTACTAAATTGATGTCAATACTAATATTGTAAATAATTATATTATTAATATTATGATTGGATTGGATTTTAAAAATAAATATTTATTTATGCTTAAGTTTAATAATAGTTCAAAAAGTTTTTATTTTATTATACATTTCAATTTGGTTAAAATTATTGAATTTTATATTATTTGATCTGTGATAAATTACTATTATTATGAAAAATTATTTTTAAAAATTAAATTAACTTTTTACAAAAGTATTAAAAAAATTTCTGTTTCTTTAGTAATTTTATTTTCTTGAGTTATGAAGTAAATTTCTAATTGGATTTCTTCAACTGTGCATATAAATCTAGTCAATCTATATAAATTTCTTAAATGCTTCCGCTATTTTCGTATTACCATAAAATTCTAATAGATTGAAGTTGATTCATTCTGAAATAGAACTTGATCTAGATATTGATTATTATTTTTGGAATTTAATATGACAATATTCGACGTTTTATTTCGCTAACATCGTCATTTATTAATCATGCGATATTCACCGTTAATATTTATTATCTTTTATTTACACAAAATCCATCAATAAATTGAAATCGCTGCATTCTTTTGCATTTTTTGTGTCGTTTAATGAATTTTAATTAACATATGAAATAGACAATATTTGTAGTTTGATAGGTTGTCGGTTGCAGTATTATTTATAAGTATTATTTAAATGACCAAAAGTTTTTAATAATTGATAATTTCTATCCAAATAGATTATGTTCACAAAATTTATGTAGTTTTGCAATCTTTTTAATTAATTCTTTACTTTGACTTTACTTGATTATTTTCTATAAACATAAATTTTCAAATAAAATAAACATATTTATAAATCATTTTTAAGTTTTAATATTTTAAATTATTTATATATTTATAATTTTTTCAACTTCATTTAAATTCAATTGGAGAAATCAGAAAATCATCTAAATTATTGCTAAAAATTGCTAACCTTTAAGAGCATATTTTGATCAGGACCTGTAATTTTTTAAAATTTTTTATCAATGTATAAGTAGCTTCATAACATATATATTTTTTACTTGCTAGAGTAAAACAATTAGGAAGCAATCAATCTTGAAAATTTTATTTATAAATTATTGAAAGGAAAAATTAACTTTACTAAAACATAGTCCATCAATGCCTCATTATTTGCATTACTAAAAGGCAAGAAGAACGGCTTTCCTATTATTTTCACACATCTATCAACACATTTAAAGTATAAAATTACTAGTATAATCCTATTGTAAGATGTTTTAAAAATTGAAAATTATACTTTATCATTTAAACATTAAATTTAGAACTTAAATTTTTTAAAACTAGTAGAGATTAAAAATTACAGAATACGGATGTTTATTTTAAGTACAATCATGTTTTACATATTTTGCATTGTAAATATGAACATATTGGTTAGACACAAAAATGACTGAAAGATAAAAACATATTTACATTAACATAATTTTTAAACATTTTCAAAAAATATATACACAGAGCAACTATTCATAATTATTGCATTATTCAATTCCTCGTTAACTGCATGCTTTATTCAAAGAAATTCTCCCCAATCAAAATTATCAGTTCATTAAACTCTTGGTAATTGGGACACATCTAATAATAGGTTATACATTTTAGGGAAATCGGTTTAATGAACTTAAACCATGTAATTTTTAACCTCGACCAGTTATAAAAAAATTAAGTTCTAAATTTAATGTTTAAATGATAAAGTATAATTTTCAATTTTTAAAACACATTATAATAGGATTATACCAAATTACTAAGGATGAAGCTGGAAAAATGGGGAAAAAAAGATATTTATAAGTAGAATATTTTGTCTCAAATACTTGCATTTATTCAGTGGTATATATATATGGATCTCTTATCTTAAGAAATAAGTCTGGAGTTTATTATCCTAGGAAAAGGAAGTTAAATTTTTATACAGTTCAACGGTTACTAAGGCGATCACTAAATTATGTAATTTTAAGGTATTCAATGTAGGTTTAAAATCATATTACTGATAGCTTATAAGTTAAATTTAATCCAGCCCATTTTACCAGTTTGCCTTCTAATCTTTTTAATGAATATGTAAAACAGCAAAACTTGGATATAGACTTAGCTTAATATTTTGCTAATAATTTGTCAGTCTACTAAAGTTAAATTTTTAATACACTTTATTATAAGTATTATAGTGCAGGCCTGGTCAACATAAATGATATTGTAAGCCACTGGAAATGCAATATAATACCGTTATAGCATATAATGAAGTATGATATCAAACTAGCCCCATAACTTGTCATAAATGAAAGACATATAAATATTGAAATTTCAGTTTTTCAGTAGTACATAGAATAAAATAATATTCATTAATTATTAAGGTAAATATATTATTGTTTTCTTCAAATTTTATTTAAACAAAAATTCAATTTTGGAAATAACTAATCTAATTCGTTTTACGAGTTTTTCCCATTAAAATTCTTACGACGTTTCGTTTAAATATTGGTTTATGTCAAATAGTTTTGATCCGTAAAACATTTAGCAGAATTATCCACCCCCCAACAGTGCCGGAGAAGGTGTTTTGGCTAATTTCTTCAATAGTCTCTTGAAAAAACCAAATTCACCAAACAACTCTGCAAATTTGACAGCATCAATGTCATCTACCACTGGTTCCATGGTAACTGAATTGGATAATGGTTATTTTTTGAATTATATTTTTTAATATTTAAATTTTTATTAATCATAGATTTTTAATGAAAAATAATTTTTTCAATTTTTTTATACTATTTTCTTTCAAAAAAATGTTTTTAAAAATTATTACACTTACCAATTGATTTAGGAGGTTTTATTTTAGTATAATTTTCATAAATTATTGAATATTAATAATATAATTAAAATCAATTTGCAATTATTGTTTTGATTTTAAATTTAAATATTTTAAATATGATTCCAAATTATTATAAAAATAATCAATTTTTCTAAATCAATCCAAAAATTAAATGAATCAGATAAGTTCATATATTTCACGGTTTTTAGTAAATGTTTTACGGGTCGCATTGTGTTAGAAAAGATGACCTTGATATTCCTGATACCGATGAGTTTCTTGGTGAGAAGTGGATTTGCAGTTTAGGGAAATGTAATAGCAAAATTTACCCCAAACATATTTGAATTGGTAGAAAATTGCAAATGTATTTGCTTAGCTGAAATTCTGATTATAAAAGCCTTGAAATTTCAAAGATAATCAAAAATGCAGTGAGGTTATTTGAAGCATACCAAGCACACAAATCAGACTGAAGCCTACAATGACAATAATATTCACTTTGTGAAAATGCTGAAGAAGAGAGAAACGAAATCGAAATTAGATATGTTATTTAACGCCCTACAAGCGACAAACCACCAGATTACTTAATATGCCAGTTTTTAAAATAAGCAAACGTATTAAAAAATTGTACATGTTTTATTATTTATTTTTTACCCACACAGCGAAAATCTATAATAAATAGATGATCAGTTTATTAGCAACCATGGCTTTGGTGTCTTTAACATCCATAAATCAGACATTTCTCATAAAAATTTATTTCAAAATAAAAAACTCACAATATTATTATTTCAATTTGCATTTTATTCAAATTAACATACTAAATCTATTATTTTAAATTTATAATCAATTTAACATTATACATTTAATGTATTAATTTGAAAATATTATTTTTGAGATATTTTACATAATTAATCTTTAAAGTTGGTAAATATACTTATATACAACTTGGATATCAAATATACGCTTCGAGTGAATTAAGTCTGTTTACCAAATCACCCATTTTACAGGATGGGTCAAAAGCTACTTTACAATTTGAAAATTAAATAACTTTTTTACTTTTAATATTTTTATAATTTTCTTTTCAACATGATAATGTTTCTATATTGGAGATGTTTTTGACCCAAACCCGAAAGATAACATCTTTTAAATGCCTTCCGTTTTCCTCTTCACAAAGGTGAGTTCTTTCTATGACACTGACTGTTTATCAGCAAGAGTTAGGGACTAATTAAAAACACTTGGAGTTTCAAATATTTTCATAGAAAATCTGGGTCTGTTAGATCACGACAACGTGGTGGCCAACAAAATTACTCTTTCGCCGAAAATTTGTCATAACAACTGCAAGGACTAGCCCTGAGTGAACAGTTGCCCAATCTTGCTTCCATAACGTTCGAGGTGTGTTCGCTGCATCATAAGACACATAATTTCTTAACATTTCTCGATATCTTTCGTGTCTCCGTTGATTCTCTGATCTTAAGGTCACAAATTTCTTTTTATGGGGATATTTGAAACAATGATGGAATATATTCAAGAAATTCGAGCAGTTATGGAGTATATCATAGAAAGTGCTTGGTGAAAACGAAAATGATGGTCATTTAAAATAAGTATGGCCAAAAAAATCTCCACAAATGGTACATGATTATGTTAAATAGAAAATTATAAAATAAACGTAAAAAGTTATATAACTTTTAAATGGTAAACTAAATTTTGGGCCGCTTTGTATATACTGTGAGCAATGACTGTCATTGAATATATAATGCACTTGAACTTCCACTTCGATTCCAAACTTCTGGTTCTTCTTAAAATTCGTACCTTATTTTTCACAGCTACTATAATCATATCTACGACTCTTCTTTATATTTTTGTTCAGTATACACAACCTAAAATTTATTTGACGCATCTTTCTTTTTATCTCTAGAATAGCCGTGTGATTCTGAAATTTGACCTAGGGAATAATAGCTTATTTCTTATAAGAAGCGATTAACTTAAACGAAAAAATTGTTCTTTTTAAATCATCAGAATGAGATCACATACACAAGTAGTTCCAAGATCGCTAATCAAAATAAGACCAACATATTCTTTATATCAGGGGTGTCCAACCCAAATAATGATCTTGCGAGGGCCACTTTAGACAAGCATCATAACTCCGCGGGCCATATTTAAACTTGCTCAAATTATTAGGTAATGTATTTCTTTCGTTTCAAATGTTCAGTTGATCGTGGATATAAACTTTTAGTTACACCTCTGGTTAAATTTACATATCTATTGATAGTTGTAAGATAGTGTGAGAATACCAAAATTACACAACGGTATAACTTTTGCCCAGTGTCACAATTTTATAACATCCTGGCTTATTTATTCACTTATCTGAAATACCAAAATTAGTAATGGTAAAAGCTTATTATGAAAATTTAACGATTAATTCAACACTCCAAACTTCAGAGCTCATTTATTATAAATTCTCAAACATTGAAGACCTTTCAAATGTTTGATTTTGTAACTTCCAAATACGTTTCTAAAATATCAATAGCAAACCAATTTCAATGATGTTTCTATTATTTGAGAATAAAATAACTTCAAGTGTCACAAATCAAAAATAATTTATGATTGATAGATGTTTTGCGGTTTTATAAATTGCTATCATTGAAAGAATATCACAATATCAATGATGTTTAGCCATTCAGTGTTTATTGCTTATTGATAGCAATTGCTTGTTTTGTTGTTTTAAATGGTATTTTTATGCCTGGAAAATACTTACGATTGGAATCATTTATTAAGACGGAAATTAAAGAGCCATAATAAATATTAATAATTTTAAAAATCAGAGGTGAAAACCAAAAAAGTTCTTTTAATATTTATAAAAATAAAGGGAAAATTTTTAAATTAGAATTAATTTAAAACTTAAAAATTGAAATTGTTTAAAAACTTATATTTTATACATTCTATGCCCATATGAATTTTAATTTCGGTGGTTCTTAACCAGGAGTGCGAGTTTACAATTTTACAAATTCACTGTAATTAGTAGGTACTTAAGTACCTCCCGAGTTCGAATCCAAAAAATACAAAATACTAATTCTAACTGGATTTTTTTTGGTCCAGAATTGATCTAACCCTATACCTTACCCTGTTTTATTTTAATTGATTATTTTAGAATCTTAATTTTGGATAATAGTTAAGATTTTTAAAAAATTGTTATGCACATAATAATACTATTAAAAAATATATCGTGCATTATTTTTTTTCAATTTATATAATTCCTTAGTTTTGGGTAAGCGTGCGAGAATTTAGTTTGAACAAAATGGCAAAATTTCTACATACTTTATTCGAAAAATTACGTACTGAAAATTTAAATGAAGCTTATATCGTGATAGGCAATACCAGAGTTCACAATTGCAGGGAAATTATAGAATTAACATTGGAAAATAATCACGAAATTATCTTTTTGCCGCTTTACAGCCCATTCTTTAACCCAATTGAAAGCATGTTCGAAATTATTCCGCAAGAAAATGAAGAAGATTATTTAATAATCGAAACTTTTTTCAACAATATTTGAATTATACACTTATCTGATATATTAATTTATGCTGCTACTAAGGAATCAACGTTTTATAATTTGCAATATAATAATTTAATATTGATTTTTATCAATTTTAATACGGCGTGAAATCAATCTATAAGTTATTATAAGATTTTTTGATTGATTTTAACTAACTTATCGATTTATTGAACTAGACAAATGATTTTCAACCTTTTTGGATTAATCTAAATGAATCTTAAAATATAAAATTTTTCAAAACTTCTCACGGCACACATTGTGATAATCACTCAACTAGATTTAAGAGAAAAACAAATTGAAAATTCCAATGCATTCAAAACATTTTGTTAATTATTTTTATGATTATTGGATGAACATGATTAGGGATTTGTTCATATAACCTTTTACCGATTTATTTTAGAAAGTCACAATGAATCGAACGGTACTAGTCGAATGGAAGTGCAAAAGTCTGCTGGTGTTTCATAACGTTATATTTTTTCATATACCAAATTTATGAGCATTACACTTATATTGAAAATATTTACCGCTGATATTGAAATATCTTCTCTAAATAATATCAGTCGTGTTGGTCTTTATATGCTTTTGCGTTTGATTGTGACGAGATCAAACTATTGTGATTATTTCTTTTTCGATGTAGTAATTTGTTGGATATATTTCATGCAAGTTGCTGGGTTTCGGAGTATTTCTATCTTTGTCTTCCATGTTCGATGAAAATTGATTGAATGAATGCGTGCGTATAATGATGTGGAGATTGTATGAATTATTTATATTAAAATATAGTTTCAAATTTTATCGGGCATGAAAATGATTTTGATAATATTATTGGCCTAAATTATTTATTCGTTATAAAAGTTATTGTGATGAGATTTTTCTAAAAAAAGAAAGATGGCTGAATTTATAAAATTATGATTTTTCTTAATGTAATGAAAAAGAGCTGTTGGAATGTTAAATTTAATTAAATTGTAAATAGAATTTCAGTGCATTAATAGAACTTTAAACAATGAAACAAATGTTGTGATTATTTGTGTAATGATTGTGAAATAGTGTGATTGCTGTCTTCGCTCTTATTTGAGTAAAATTCCTGTTGAAATTTTAACCATAACAGCTTTTTTTGTCAACATAAAAGTCGAATGTAAATATTGTATTATAGAACATAGAAAGTACACCTTGAAAGCGATTTAGTGTTAGTGTACTGGGTGTAAGTTAATCTGTTTAAACCCGTTCCAAATTTATTCTCCTTCATCGAAAACCTTTATCCTCGAGGCTATATTCCTTCCCAGACACCACACAATTTTAATCCGACAACTACATTCCCATGAGTAAGCCAATGTTGGTACTGTAAATAACAGCTGAAAATCCATAAGCAGGTGAGCTCCATTTCTAGAATTAATCGTGATATTTTCACTTTCGGGTTCCTGACTACCGTTGATAAGTCTTACGTCTCTTTCTTTCTATACCCTTGTCCACACTTATCTATTTATACACTTCCTATATCAATTTGTCATCGTCACTCTTTATTTATTTAGGTATCTTTCAAAAATTTGTGCAGCGTTCTGCCCTTATCACGGTTATATAACAACAATCTTCAACCCACTATAAGATTTATTTGTGGATTACATATTCATTCATTAGAGACAAATAAGTTTGGTCTTTGGCAATCTCGTTATTGTTGTGTAGCTACATTTGCGGAGCTGTTGGTAAACATGTTCCGGCTTTCCTGTGGTCGGGCGTTGTAAAGAGAATTTAGGTTCTTGTTCGTTGGAAGTCTCGCTGCGGTAGTAATCTAAGCTGGGACATAGACAAGGGGATATGTAATAATCTTATCTATCTGAATCTTTGTATAACCGTTTCTAGCGCCTGGATTAAGGTTTTTGTTAGAATTTGCTACTAAAATATTTTTGTCTGCTACTTGTGGAACCATTTTGTCTCAATTTGCTTTCATTTTCGTTGGACTCTGGCCCAAAGATGTGATCTTCTGCAGCTCGATCTCTTTCATTCTGGTCAATTTTTACAACAATTTTATTTATTATTGATATTATTATTCAATAGTTGGCTTGTGAAAATAATGAAAAATTATGTAGCAGCCCTGTTTTACTTTTAGCAAGTTGCTACTTTGCAATCGATATCATTCCAAATAAGATTAATTCATGAACAATCTATTGTAGATCACATACTTACTAACTACAAATTATTCCGTCTCGCGATAGAGAAGAGTTTTAACACCCCAAGATTTAGCATTTGTAAAAAAAAGCAAATTTTATTTTATAACAAAGTGGTCAACTACGGCTATTATATGTGAGTAATATCAGCATTTTAAATTTGTTCTTGTATCATAAACATTTTGCAGTTAATTCACAAAATAGATTTCAAGATCTAGAAATTCGTAGGAATTGAACGTGTGCTCTATGTATATATGGTAGCAGGATACGATAGGTTTATGGTTGGCTGTCCTAGATAGATTGGCGATTGCTGATTTAAATAGACCAATTTTCTTTTTTATTGGATCATTTCTTTGTTCCAGATTTCAAGCGATCTTACCACCAGACCCAGTAAAGAACATTTCACTTTGAAGGAATCGCCAATTTCTTTGGCCAGTTTTCTGTATTTAATAATTCTTTGAACATTCTAGACTAAAATTACTTCTAGAATCATGAGGTATCTTTAAGTCCAGGAGGTGTACATATTTATCCATTTTAGACCGTATAATCATATCTGGTTTAAAAGTAGTCAGTGTTTTGATGTATTTAGGGTTCTGTTCAATATCACGGTCATATCCTAATTCAGTCAGATAAGAAGTTATAAATAAAAGTACTCTATCATGCTTATTACGCCTGGCATTCATTTTGACATTGCAATGGTTAAATATATGTGCTTGAGTTTCATTTTCTAAGCCGTATTGCCTACAAAATGGGTGAGAATTTGTTTTTAAGACGATGAGGATTAAACAAAAGTTTCAGAAGATTGTTCCAAGCTTTTATGAGAAAGAGATATTGAGCATCGTTGAGTATGTCAGATTTGATAAGGTAAAAGGCAGCTGTAATATTGCTAATTGTCCCAGCAATATGTCCTTAAACTAATTGACACCACTGTTCATTATAAAAAAGTCGAATAATCGTATGTATTTCAGATGAAATGTTTTTAAGATTTGATCCATCAAAATAATTAACACGCTCTTTGTAGTTAACCTCAAGTCAAAAGTTACGTTTAAAGAGACACATTTTGGACGACATTTCGAATTTTGCTTTTAAGCGTAAAGAACATTTTTGAAATTTTGTAAAGAAAGAAAAAGATGGAAAAACTTTGATTAAGTCACCGTTGATCCATTTTAAGGCCGAATCAAGTGAAGCCTTACTTTATGCATCTGAAAGTTCATTGGCAACCATGTCACGAAATGAAAAATTTGGAAAGTTGAGAAGATGTGCGAAATTAGTAACACTTTGTACTAGGTTTTCCTCTATGGGGCAGTAAAGCCGAGGAGGTTGTATTTATCATAAAGTACTTTCCGTAGAAAAGGCTTAAACTTTTAATCATATCTTAATTGTTTAATCCTTTCATTCATAGCTCTTTTTTATCACAGTCAAGAAACATGTGGCTAAGGTAGAAATTGCGAAAGTTGAAGATAAGACGAGAATGTATAAAGGTTTTGTAGGCATATAATTTTTGTGAAGCGTGCAGATAACATTCGAAGACAAATTTTGTGTCTGATAGAGCATCGTTGAGTCGATTGTCGATATTATGTTTTCGTGTTTCCGAGAACACAACATCGAGATATTTATAGACATTATCGCTAGAGATTGATGGTATAAATTCCCCATATAGTGAAGGTTTATAGATGTTTGCATTGATATTGTTTAGAGAAAAATAACCTGATTTTTTTCAAGTGTTGGGGTTAACAAAATTCACAAAAATAAAATGGAAAATCAAAAAAAACATTGATATTCGAAATACTAATCAAAAAGGCAAAATCAGTTAAAATTTTAAAATAAATATTTATCGTGGGAAACGGGTATGAGCGGATGCCAAATGACGAGACAAATCCAAATATAATAAAATTAAATCGATTGAAGATTCCCCAGAAGGAAATATTTAATAAAAATAGAAATTAATTAAAATTAATTGGCTAATGGGAAACCCAAGCTAATTGGAAATCCGAGCAAACAGAAAACCCGAACAGTGTGAGAAATCCGGAACTTCAACAAATTTTTTAATTACGGAAAACGAAATTGGTTGACGAAGGAAACTCGGGATAAAAGGTGAACCCGCCACCAAAATAATTATTGTAAATAAATCGAAACCCCGGGAACCCAGAAATAACTAATTTGGTTTTGGAAAGAGAGATGTCAAAAATGCCAAAACCAATTTAGTTTGCGGGTGACCTGATTTGCGAGATGAGTATAAAAGGAAAAGGCAGATCAACAAAATGGTCAGTTGGTCGAAGAATGTGTTTCAGAGAGAGGAGCAAAGGAGGTAATAAGCTTAAAGATAAAACAATCAGCCAAACAAATTAAATTCTTGCGCACCAGACAGTGACATCTCCCTTTGGAAGACGTATCCTTACGCATTGAACTATTGTGAAATCGTGCATAGTAATTGTGTAGTGTTTTGAATTAAATCGGTTTTTGTGAAATTAGTGAATAAAGTTGTGATATATAAGTTGGAAATAAATCTTATTGTGTTGAGTTAATTGAATTGATTAAAGAAGGACACCAAGGAGTCAGACCTAAGCACCGATTTTCTATAAAAACCCAACGCAAGTTAGCCATAGACCCAAGTTCCACTGTTTCAGTTAAGGTTTTGTTAATATTGTCAAAAGAGTCAGATATAAGAACTATATCATCAGCATAAGCAAGTATGCTGATATTATAACCATGAAAAAAAGGAAATTTATTTAAAGTTTTACGCAAAATAAAAGAGTCATTGATAAAGAGAATCCTTGTTTTACACCTTTAAAAATTGGCACAATATCAGTTAATTGACCTTCGTAATCAAAAAAGTTTAACGTCACTCTATAATTCTTTTATTATAGAGATAGTTTCTTTTTAAGACCCATCTTATATAGCGTGTGCCATATAGGTCATGCGGGAGTGAATCAAAGGCATCGAATATATCAAGTCATATAATGTGAATTTATGTTTTGTTTCTGTAAGCGAAGTCTATAATAAAGTGTATCGTAGCGTTATGTTCAGAGCATCCGTCCGGTATACATATAGCTTTCTGATTTTGCTTATAAGAGATCAGTTTCTTATCCAAGATATTTTGTGATTTAGGAAAGTGGTGAACACACGATAAGCTGTATTCATAATTGCCAAAGGGTGCCACATAAGTAACTTTATCTTTTTCATGAAGAAGTATCTTTTGGGTTAATATTCTCAATAATCATTTCAATCTGGCCAGGAGTGGAGTTGCATAGTACAGCATCATGTCCATTTGAAACATTAGATCAATTATAAAGTTTCTATATTTACATTCATCATCTTCTGCAAATTTTAATGATATATAGCTTTTTATGATCTTTTTCATTTAACTACACGACGACATTATTCGGTGTACTTAAAGAAGTGCCTGTGATTAAGAATTTAATGAAATGACATATAAAAACAGTAAATTCATTGTTTTAACAACGCGGATATTCGATGCATTGAATTGATATATGAATGGATTCGATAATATTGTGAATACTCAGTATAGTGTTAAGGATATCCTAGGCTAGCTCAACATATTTGTAGCAGCTGTCATCACAAAGGGTCGATTATAGTAGCAAATTTTCTACCTTTATCTAAATAAATGAAAAGCCAGCAATTTCCAAGATTGCGCAGCGGCAATATTATCTCGTTTCATTCAACAAATTCACGAAAATGAAAAGTAGCAAAAATGTTTTGTAATTTTGCTGTAATAAGGCATTACAGATAAAAATATCTACAGAAATTGTTGTCCTACGAATTGCAAAAGAAAAATAAATGCCTTGATACAGTGTTGAAACAATCTTAATGATTCGTTATCAATATTTCGTTTGAAGCAAATGTTATCAGGAAGTGGCCTAGGTTCTATTGTGGAGGAAGGAATAACTACTCTTTTTTAACTCAAAATGCGTAGTATGCATAGTGCAAATTTAACTCCTACCATTGAATTTTTTGTTAAAGTAATTTTTTGCTGATCTCAACTTTAATGCTATCTTAACCCGCAAACGATTTTTTGGACAAAAATGTCCATTTTGTTTTTTTAGTGACGTTTTCTTGGAAACTGAAAACCCCTACCTTGTGAATCTATGACTTTGTCAATTTTTTTATGCTTTATTCAAGTAAAACTAGCAGACATTCATAACTACTAAAATAAAAAAGTTATGACAAGTTATTCTGTTTTGAGAAAAAATGGACATTTTTGTCCAAAATTCATTGTGTATTAGTTTTTAGCTTTTTCAGTTAACAATTCATGTCATATTTTCTGGCATATGCGTTAACTCATTTAAACAAATACTGGCTTTAAAATGAAGCTGATCAGACTTTTTTAAACAATTATTTTGACTGGCTGACACTATGATATGTTTATCACATGATGGCGGATGGAGTTCTTACAATAGAGTTCATTGATTACATATCTCTCCATTTCTGCTTTGGCAGGAATGGTCTTCCATTAACCACTCTCTGACCATAAGTTGCTTTAGCCTACACACAACAGAAATTTAATGTAGTATCCGTCTCACCAACATCTTCAAAACAGTTCTCCATTCATATTAGTTAGCTTATTCGCTCTCGTCTATTTTGTGAAGTAAGCAGACTATACCATTTTACACTCATGACATTGGTACTCTGTCTGTCTCTCTCTACTCATCCCCCACACACAGACGCACTTAGAATACCTTATTTCAGGTATCAAGTAATAATGCACGTGACACTTACAATTGACAATTGATATTGGAACCAATGAATGTCTCACATAATAATATTCTCTCACGATCTTTCTCACCTGGGTTTGTTCATGCGTTTGTCTGCACTTTGTCATACTCTCATTATAAGTGTGTGAGTGTCGTGTTAGAATACAACATTTATACTAGTAGGGTAGAGGGTTTGCTACTACATAAACATATCACAATTGACATGAGTTCTCATCCACGAGCGGCAAAAGCATTTGCTCTACGTGCTATCCTAGGAGAAAGTTCTAGTAGCAGTAGTGATAATGATGTTGTGCTGAAAGCTGACGATGTACATGAAATCAAGAGTAATGACGAAGAACAGCTGTCTTATGACGATACTGAAAGTGAGAATGCTGACAATCTACAAGTTGAAATCAATCCAGCTGATCTTCATGAACAAGATGATATCAATAGATTCACGAATTCTAATGGAAATGTATGGGTTACACCTAATGAAGGCATGTCAGGTCGAGTAAACGCAGCAAACATTCTCCGCCCATCCCCTGATATAATCCGTTGGGCTACTCAAAGGATTGGGGAAAATTTTGTGTTAGACTGCTTTAATCTTCTATTCATAAAATGTAAGTCAATTTATTATGTACACTAAATAAAAGTTATAATAGTCTTTTGACTTTTAGCAACAATGAAAACAATTTTGATTGAGAAAAATTGAGAAGGATCAAAGTTGTATAACAACCAATTTACAGCGATCTCGTTAAATGAGTTGAATGCCTTATTTTGGCATTCTCATTCTTCGAGGAGTATATCGTGCTGCTGGAGAAAGTATAGATGAATTGTGGTCAGCTGAACATGGACGTTTTATCTTCCGGAATACTATGTCTCTCAATCGATTTAAACTTATCCGACGTATTCTGCGGTTTGATAATCCCGACACAAGAAAAGGAAGGCTGTTACCGTGAACGTTGCAAATTTGTTCAATATATGGCCTCTAAACCATCCAAATACGTTTGAAATTTTGGGCTGTTTGTGACTCACAAAACTATTATTGCTGGAATCTACGTTTTTATATGGGAAAAGAAGATGATCGGGATATGCAAGTGTCGTACGGTGAGTATATAACAATGGATATGTTGCAAGGACTATATGGTAGTGGAAGAAACGTAACGTGTGACAACTTTTTCACATCATTGAATTTATCAAAGCGATTGTTCCAAAATGGTATCACCATGGTAGGCACCATTCGTGCATCGAGGCGTGACATACCAAAGCATTTGATGAGGTACCAGGGGCGTGAAGTTTTTTCAACTATTGAATTGATAACAACAAGTACAGCAGATCGTAGAGATAAAGCCTTGTTGGTTAGTTATGTTGCTAAAAAGAACAAAGTTGTCAATATCTTATCTACTGCCCATAACAAAATAACTGGATATGTCGGTTCAAAGCATAAACCGGACGTACTTCTCTTTTATAATTCTTTAAAAGGTGGAGTTGACGCAATGGACGAAAGAGTTGCAACATATACTACAAAGTTTAAATGTCGAAGATGGCATGTGGCATTCTTTTGTAATATATTAGACATCTCAGCATTCAATGCATTTGCCTTGCACTTTCTTGTTGAGCTTCATTGGAATGCGAACAAGTCACATAAAAGAAGGCTATTCCTGATTGAACTTGGTAACAGTTTAATAAGTGCGTATGTAGAAGACAGAAGAAGGACTGCTGCCGCCGACTCTCTATCGTCGACTCCATGTAAGCGTGGTGACTGCTACATGTGTATTGGTCGAAAACGGTGCACTGTCACATGTTAAATGTAACAGATTTATATGCAAAGAACATTTACACAACATTTGTAAGAATTGCTCATAAATTATAGCTTTATTTCTTGGTATTCTGTCATTTTTGTGTACTTGGACATTTTTGTCCAAAATGAACAAAATCGTTGATTTTTATTTCCACTTTATTAAGCACTTGGTTATTTATTAAAATATACTATTTTATTTTTAATTACTATTTTATTATTTTATTTTACTACTTATATAACTAACATATTTTATATTACTATTTATTATATTATATATATTTTATATAATTATTAATTTTTAGCAATATTTAATTCCTAATTTTTTTATTTTTTTATTTTCTTATTATAGTATTTATTTATTTAAACAAATCCTTATTTTTGGGCAAACATCAAGCAAGTATTTAAATCATCTACGTATCCAGCTGATAATCTACTGATGGTCTGGTTTCGGGTTTACTGGAAAAGGGATCTGGGCCGTTAAATTAACGTTTCACGACTTCCATAATTTTCGTTTAAATGAGGCTATATATTCGTAAGGTTTATTTAAAATAAAAAATAATGTAATAGTTCATAAGATTTCAAGTATTTTTGTCAATACAATACATTTTAGACCCGAGCATAAAAGCATAAATTGTAAATTTTATTTATAAGTCTAAAAAAATAGTCCTGAACCCAATTGAAAGTGTGTTCAGAAAAATTAAAGTCAATATTAGAAAGACCATATCAAGGGCAGGTAGATTCAGTTCCATGTCTTTTCAATCCAGGTAGCACTAGATAATGAACTGAGGAAAGAAGATTACGGGAATTTAATTAATTATTTTGTAAATATTTGGAGATGTATAAAATAATACATATTTATGGCGATAAATTATTTTTATTGCTTCAAAAAAAATTTAATTCACTTTGGTGGGTTTCTGAGTGTTGATTTTTTGAAACTATACGGTTGTTACCCGGACAACCCCGTGTGTTTTACACCTTTCGGTTGCTATTGTTGTCTCATTCATTATTATTATAAATCTCAATCCATCGTGCTCGTTTTCGCTAATCATCTTCCTCCGGTTGCTGACTATTATTCTCGTAATTCATTATTATCTCTAATCCTTTATTTTCATTTATAACAAGCATCATCATTTTATTCATCTACGCTCATTTCTTACTATTCATTTCCTTTACACCTGAACATTTCCTTTTATCTACGCTTAAGTTTTTCCCTCATCTAGATTATCTTTTCGTCAAATTCTCTAACTTGATCGATTATCTCTTTCTCATTTAATATTCAATTTGGCTTCGCTTAGCCTCATGTCTTTTAAATTTCACACAACTGGTCGTTCGTTACTTCCGCTACAATTTCTCATTTCATAGGAGTAGGGGCTCGAAATCGTTGCAACCTTTTCCTTTAATATTTTGATCTTTCATTTAATTAATTTTAATTAATCGTTTATTAAGTTTAAAATTATTTTAACTGACTTGGTGATCACGTCTTATTTCAAACAATTTTAATCCGGTAATTTCTAGTTTTACAATTTTTTACAAACTCTTAGACGACCCGCATTTTTGTAGTTTCCCTTTTCTAATCATTTTAACCCTCGTGATTTCCCCCTTTTCCCTGTTTTTATTATTTTTATTTTCCTTATTTTTATATTTTTATTCTTACTTCTACTGTTTTAGATGATATTTACACGATGATTTCCATTACCTACTCTGAGTTTCTTTTTTCATGTTGACAAACCGGTAGTTTTCCAAAATTTCTTTCAGTATTTTCCAGTTGTTATCTGTCTGCGTTTCGGTGCAATTCCGTCCCAACATTTATTGTTTTTGATCGTTATTTGTTTCCATCTAGAACCGTCATTCATGCTCTGTTGAAGGTACTCCTGAGATTATTGGTAGTTTCTTAATTTTCCTTGACCTTGGTTTTCCGTTGCAAAATAATTATTAGATCTCTGCTTCGAATGATCAAACAAAGTTTTTTGCTTCTTATTTCACATTGATCTTTTCTTTCTGTATTTCTTTCGTTCGTTAGTTTGCTTTCCATGTAGGTAGGTTGGTCGTTTTTCATAGTTTTTGTTTTATTTCTTTCTATTTATTTCCTCTTCTCCTGTTTGCTAGCCGCTAACTCGTTTTGAATTTTTCCGTTGATGTTTTTACGAATTATTAGTTGTCCAATATCGTTCTAACGTTTTCTTGCTTGTCATTGTTTCTAACAGAAATCTTGTATATTGTTCACTTTGTTCATTGCTGAAATCCCAACTTTGTACTTGTCTATTCATTTGTTTCATTTCGTTTTATAGACAAAGCCATCGTTTTCCATAGCTTTCCGCTAATCTCTCTTTTCTTATTGCCCCTAGATTTGTATGTGGTGTCTAATCGTTTATTTCATTGCACTGTTTTTCTTATTTTGTAGTCAATTTTATCGTTTTCCATCGTTTGCTATTACGCTCTATTTTTGGCAAAATGTTGTCCCGATTTTCTGTTTAATAACTCGATTTTTGCATCTTGTATCCTCTGGTCAATTTCTGTTGTTTCTTAACTTTATTGTTTTGATTCTTCCCATTAAAGAAGCTGAGCCCCAAATTTGTACTTGGTGGGCTAGTCATTTGTTTCCTTAACATATTTTCTCATTTTGTAGTCTAGTTGGTCGTTTTTCATCGTTCTTTATTAAGTTTCATTTACTGTCATCTGTTTCCATTCTTGTTCATCTGTCATCTGTTTATCTGTCAGTTTCGTTTGCTCTTTTGCAAAAACAATCATTTTTACCCCGGCTGAGCCGCCAAATTTGTATGGTGGGTTTCTGAGTGTTGATTTTTTGAAACTATATGGTTGTTACCCAGACAACCCATACAAATATTCTTTCGCTTACCACTCGGCACCCGTTGCTAAGCAACGTTGGAACTGTGTTAGAGTGGGTAGATCGTCCGCAAAAAGTTAGCGCTATTACTAATGCTATAATTGATCGAACGATCCATGGGTCCAACGAGCTGCCGATAGAAGGCCTGTGCTCGATTTCGATTTTTAGGTCCCATTAGTCTCCTATCTCATTCAAATGTTAACCTATACTCTCATATCATTTATCTTTATGTCCATTCACTTGGTCTTTCTTATAGTTGTTCGTATTGATGATTTTGCTATGGCCTGTGAACCCTTTGTTATGTAAGTATCCGAACCGTATCTCTCTTACCCTTATCCCTATTATACATACAATGTTCTCTATTATTGATACTAGTATTGTCATTGTTACTATTATATGTATTTTCTTTATTAATTGTTACTACTATTACATTTATTATTATTATTATTACTATAATTACCACTATATTTATTATTATTACTACTCTTACTATTATTACTATTATTATTGTCATAATTATTATCATTATCATTATAAGCACCATGATCATTATTATTATTATTATTATTATTATTATTATCCTCATTATTATTGTCATTATTATTATCAAATTTTTGTGTAGAGATTCGTCCTTATTCCTCGGCTTAAAAAAATATTTTACTGATATACAACATTACCCGTAATCCAGTTTTCGACAAAGTATTTTTGTTGAGTCGGAAAATTTTAGCAGCGTACCGCCCTTATTTTACAGTTTTATAAAGATATTATACTAACAATTGAACAACATTCCACTTTTACTGTACTATTTTTGATAAGTATTTTAATTAGTTCGGAAAATTTGAGCAGCGATCTGCCCTTATTTTGTGGTTTCAAGAGAATATTATACTAACAATCGAACAACATTTCACTTTTACTTTACTACTTTCTAAAAGTATTTTTATTAATTCTGAAATTTTGAGCAGCGTTCCGCCCTTATTTTACAGTTTTACGATAAAAGTTTTAACTATTTCCGAAAATTTGCGCAGCGTTCCGCCCATATTTTCCGTCTCAATTCAACATAATTTATTTAATTCTTAAATATTATTTCAGACATTATTTTCCATGATTTTTTTCGTTCGGATTAATCTTTTTCCGATGGCTATTCATTTTATTTGTTGCAACGATTTCGCAATCTTCCCCGCTACCCTTTCCTTCTCTTTGTCCTTAAGATCTATGTATGTTCATATTACATTTAATGAGTGCCCACTGGACTACTCGGTGTTAGATATTTTGAGCCGATTGTTGTTAAAAATTTATGTCAATTTTTTAGGAAACAGATGATGAAGGAGCAGCCAAAAGACTACTCCCTTACCTTCCAATTTCCCATATATACGGATAATATTGACGTTCCAGCTCCTGCGTTCTCACGCAGGAGCCTTCACGGGCACGAACTATTGGCGATTATAGACGCACTTACATAGGTCGATGGTGTTTTTTATTTTACTGTCTTGCGATATGTTTTGGCTGTGAGCCGAAAAAGGAATAATAAATAAATTTTACCATAGTAGTTGAAATAAAAGCTTCGATCCATAAAGATGGTTGGTTGAAAATATTTATTCAGCATATTACATCGTCCACGTTAAATTCGTTCGGCCAAATACGACAATTGGCAATTCATAGAAGCATTGTGAGTAGTTCATAAAAATCATTCGAAAAAATTATTGTACACATTCCATAAATTCAATTCGAAAATCACTGTGCACATTCCATAAATTCAATTCGAAAAATCACTCAATAATATTACACTAGCCGAGAGTGGTCGTGTTAAGGCAAAACACTTACCAGTGTTAATTGCCTGAATACACGGCTCTCAACTAGTTATACACACCGACTAATTTTCTGGGAAACTAAGACTGCAAGTAAGAATGAAATTTTTTTTCCGAAAAATAAAACTGAAAATTTGTCAAAACATATCAGTATATATACCTATAATTTGGCCTTAACTTTGCGTGTTTATTTTATTGCGATTAAACAAAATTCGACCTTGAAATTATTTGTGTTATCTAAATTACATTTTTTTTAATTTCTTAATTTAAATTGGTAATTTATTTTTAACATTTTTAATTAAATTTTTTCAGCCAAAAATATTTTGTTTTTATTCATTTAATTGATTAATTTTTACTTTTATATAAATGGTTATTTTACGGTCAAATTTTCTTGTTATTATGTTATTTTATATGTAGATTTCATGCGGTTCTTGATGCATTTTGTATTTATTTTATTTTACTTTTATGTTTTTTGATTTTATATTTATTTATATTCTCTCAGATTTTAAAGTGTTTAATTGGTGTTGTATATTGTATTTTAAGTTATCTTGGTGCTGGGTTTTCGTGCTATATTACTGATGCATTCAAACAATTCTCAAGGCCATTTGTGTGCTGGCCCAACAACTTTATTTTGAATTAATTCAAAAAAATAAAGCGTAATAAAATTAATTATTTTTTGAATACATAATAATAATATGTATATTTTTATGTCTTCTGCGTGTCGTACTGATTCGGGTCTAGGATATTCGTCAATATTGATCTCGTTTCATTATGAAATTATAATACAACTCTTGAAATTTTATAACTTTTAAAAATCACTTACTTAGCAGCAATTTCAAAAATTGGTGAAATCCAATGATTTTTTACAAAATACAAAATCCAGTAAGTTGATTTATTTGTATTATAAGAAAATTTATGTAGTCGCATTTTGGTGTAAATTTAAAATTAATTTCTTTTAAAAACATTTGACAAAATTTATAAAAAGTTTTTTTAATGATTTTTTTGACACATCAAATAGAAACTAAAATTCTACTTTTGAGCGCCATTTACAAGAATCGTCATGATGCTTTGAATCCACAGCTTCCAGCTAAAGCCAGTCCTGTATATTAATCTTTATCAAAAATGTTTAAAATTGATATAAGTTAGGATATTTAAATTATCCTTTGTTTAAAAATTGATTATTTGGCACTTATGAAATAAATCTTGATGGAATTTAATTGTTTAAAAAATAAAATGTATGTAACTGGCTGCCACGCCGAAAATAAGAACATCAACGCAATGGAATGTTTGCCAAGATATGCTTACATTAAACATTCGACGTTATGATGAAAGAGGATCAAAAGAAGCAGAAGAATGGATCAGAGATATAGAAGAATGACTGTTGACAAATGGACAGTGATTGACAAGCACATTCGATGTGTTATTAGTATCAGAAGCTAAGATATTGTATGGAAACGTCAGAGAATCAGAAATAACAGATGCCAAAGCCAAAACGTAAAGAAATCAATAAAGATAAAGAACAATAAAGAAATATATGACTGATAAAATCAGAGAATTGGCAGATTTGGAACAAGAAGATGATGAAAGATTTGCAGTATTCGAAATTCGAGTAAGAAAATGTTAACTGAAGTTCTGAATTCAGGGTAAAAAGAAGAAGACATTGTTCAGGATTTCATTACAAATAAAGCACGCGATGCAAGATTGAGAGAATTATTACTGACAAAGCCAGAAACAAAAATTGAAGAAACAAGATTTTTGAAAGTAATAAAAATGGAGGCAATAAAACAGAACATGTCAAAGCTATCGGTCAAAGAACATATGCAAACGTGGCTGAGAGAGGACAGGTGAGAGCTCAGCAGAATACTCAACATACCAGATCCAGAAGAATCATTCAATTACAATGAACCAAGAAGAGACGAATATCCTAAACCCGAATCAGTACGACACACAGAAGACTACCACGGGCGGTGAGAACAATTCCAAAGACAGCATTTTTTAGAAACGATAGAAATTCAAACTGATTTGAAAGAAAACTGCCAACAGTGTCTATGAAGAACATTGCAAAAAGATTATATAACGGAAGTAGAGGACTTCCACATTCACTGGTTCCAAAATTAACAGTAAATGATTGTTTTTACTGTGGTGAAAAAGGACATAAAAGATATGAGTGCCCACTTGGAAATAAATGTCTAATGTATAGCAAGGAGGTTCATGGGTTTCGAGACTGTTTTTCATTACAGAAAGAAGTTCTGCGACGATTTCAAAGAATAGCATGCTTAAAAGAAGAAAGTTTAAAATCTTGAAAACAAGATTATACTGAGAACAATCAAGATTTCAGGATAACTCGCAACGAAATAGAAGAAAGATATAATGTTCCTGAGAAATACACGAAAAGTTACATGAATTGATGCAAGATTATTAACAGTAGAAAAGGGCATCGGTCTTAATTTTAGTCCCAGAAACATTTGCAGGCTTATTAACAACAACCTTACAACATAATTTATTCCATTAAGAAATTATTCCATTATATAGAAATGATATGTTACTGACCGAAGATGCAGGAGATAATTCAGCTTTGTATACGGTGTTGTAATATCTATTCTAAGAGAAAGATTAATTAGACAAGAACCAATGAAATATCTATCCCTAGAATAAACTCTGAATTCCTAGAACAAATTTTTATGGATATACCCTATATGGAGAAGAACACTATAAAAAATATGTGTTAGTAATGGTCGATCGTTTTAGTAAACTGATTTCTTTTACCGTAATCACGAATTAAGACGAAGGAACAATTTTCCAGGCGATACTTAACAGTTGAATCTATCATTTCGGAAAACCAACGAGCATATTGACAGGCAAAGGCCAAAATTTTGAAGGAAAGTTTTTAAATGAAAGACTACAGAAACTTGGTATCAATCAGGAATTTAGCTCTCCTTACCAGCATCAATCAAACGGATTAGCTGAAAGAGCCATAAGAACGGTAGGATATCTTATTACAGCGACATTGGCAGGCGTATGTGAAAAGAAGAACTGGAATGAACTTTTACATAGAATAGAGTTCAGTATAAATAGCAGTCGGCAGAGTACGACGGGCTTTTCAATATTTGAGATAATTTATGGACGAAGTGTTAATTTGCACTCAAACTTGAAGCAAGCAGATATATCTAAAGGAGAATTTATAGAAAATGCGAAACATAACCCAGGTAAAGCTGCAGATAATATAAGAGCTATGGACATGAAAAAGAGAGACGCTCGTGTTTTTGAGGTGGGGGGGTATTAGCGAGAAAGGAACCGCATAACAGACACAAAGATGATGTTCAATACGATGGCCCATACAAAATCGTCAGGTTTTATCTCCACATCAAGTCGAACTTCATTTGCAAGAAAGAAAGAAGAATCGAGTGGCTGAAGAAGTGGATGAAATCTTAAGAAGGGAGAGTTAAGATATTGTAATTATCTTGTGTTTAAATAATCGATTATTTGACACTTTTATGAAATAAATCTTGATGGAATTTAATTCTTTAAAAAATGAAATAGATGTAACTGTATACATGAATTTTTTTACATTTTAAAAATTTTTATTACAAAAAATTAATTTTTAAATTTAAAAACACATTATTTTTAGTGAAATAAGGATGATTACATTAATTTATTTAAACATATTTATATTTTATTTGTTTATATAATTAATTTTCCGTTATAAATTTAATAATTAATTTTAACGCTTTATATTTTTTATTTATCCAATGTCCAAAAGAAGTAAAGTTGTAGATAACGTTGAAATTTATAATTGTGATTTTATTTGTGATTATGTCATGAATGAAGATTTTGATATGATCATGACTATTTTTCAAAATTTTATACCCAAAGAATTCAATCTTGATTTTAAAAATATTACAGAAATAGTCTTAAGTGATACTGATCTAGCACTTTGTATGCGTAATTGTCTATCGGAAGATGACCCTAATAATCTTGATGTTGATCCTGAAGATTCTACTCTTTTGAGTTTGACAACTGTAATCAACCTTAAAAAACATCAAAATGAAATATCTATTGTGCAGTTACTTTCCTCGATTAAAGCAAATATTGCTAATGATACTATTGGTTTAGAAATTATTAAAATTCTAGAAGACCCAGTTAATAACATTGGATTTGTTATTAACGAAAGGAACATAAACAATTCTTCTCTAACGTTAAGAGTCTTAGAAACTGTTTTCGAAGATATAATAAAATTTCAATCTACGGACGAAGAATTAAAATATTCGCATTATTGTATCCTGTTGACCTTATCCAAAAATTGCTCCACTGGTGACTTGGAATTTTATCACGAGGAAATGAAAAAGGTTTATGGTAAATTAACATATAAATCTTTGTTCAAAATCGAAAGTGAAACTAGTGACAAAGGGAGCTCAGTTTCAATTCAAGGCTATAGAGCATTTGTGTTATTTCCTTCTAATGAATTAGATAAATTTCTATCTTATATAAAATAAATTATAAATCTTTGGATTTTACTCGTTTATTGGATTATTTTAATGCTTATGTATTTTATATCTAGGGTGTAACGGGATGAGTCAAATACTTTTAAAAAGATTGTTTTACTAATCATTATTAATGTGATTAACACAGGCTAATGAATATTTCTGAAAATAAATTTTAAGAATTATGTATAAAAAGTTTGTGAGTTTCATCTTTCTGTAGCATATATTGCACCTAGCCAGTGGTAGCGAACCTTTCTAATTTTGGAGTAATTTTTTAAATGTGAATCAAAGGTGAGCTTCAAAAGGTAAAATTCCTACTTTAGCCCATCGTGGACTGGGAGCTATCTCGTGCTAAGTATTAGAAAGGGGGATATACGTTCATTTCGCATTAGCATTATCATGTTTAATAATGTATATACTGGGGGAATCAAGCTTCAACCCTTGACTCAGAAGTTCTCCAATGTGATTAATATCATTCATTTACTATATTAAAGGAAGTTAAATATTTTACTGGACCTTATAGGGAATCGCTATATATTTAGAACCAATAGGATAGACCTAACCGGCTTGGTAATTATTACATTTAGGCCGGTTAATCCGGTTTGATTGATTTTAAAAATTGATTTTTAAAAACTTAAGTTTGAGATCTATTAATCACCGTTAATTAGTAAACGTAAACTTTTTCTCAGGAACGGCTATAGCATTAGTTGCGCACCGATGCAAAACTCATTTTAGACTCCCATTTATTAGTATTATTTTATTAGGTTTTTGGATCTAACGTTTCTATGTTAAATTCGTAATAAAAACATTAAATAATTAATAACTCTTTCAACTGAAACACAGGTTTTATTTTGTTTATTGAAACAATATTATTCTGTAACATAACATATTCGTGCTGCTCTTGGCCATCCTTTACATCCGCCGCTGCGTTAAAATTCAGCGCGCCAAGTCATGAACTTGCTGGCATATATCGAACCAACAATTATTCCATTCGTAGCATGTTAACGAACAGAACAAAGATGCATTTTGGCTTCCTATCAGTTACTATTTTTGATTAAATGCAATTTTAGAGGGCATTTGTAACGAGGGATGGAAACCGAAATTAATTTCTGTTAAAATTTAACCGGTTTTATATTCCTTAGAATAATATCGGTTTGCGGTTAAACCGGTTTGCAAAATAACGGTTAACAGTTAAAACCAGTTTTTTAAAATTATTTTGTTAGCATAAAACAAATTTAGTTTTACGGACATCAGAAGGGCACATTCTGTAGTTATGATAACGCTTACTATCATGAAACCAAACAAAAAATTATTATTCACATTACTATAATTATAGAATTTTGCATATGATGGAAGTTAAAGAAATTTCAGTGCAAAGGAAAACATAAATTTTTAAAATCAAGTTTATTGTTTACCAACTCTTAAGTTTCATAAGTTAAAAGTTTATTATTTACTACTACGTTTATTTATGTAAATTATCATATTTATGTAATTGTAAATTGATGCCAAATATAATTTATTTCAATATTAAAAATTAAAAACATGTGTGATTTATTCAATAATAACTTTAGTTTCAAACTGCACAAGCTTAATAGTTGAACACTGAGTTAAAAAAAATATCGCCCAAATATATTTTAAACACAGAACTTAACATTTACCAATTTTTAAACCAACTGTTAATGTAGTTTTATAAAAAGGTAACACTACAATGAATATGAAAAATAATCGACTAGAGCGACCTTTATAATGGGTCGCTATTATAAAGGTCAATTTTATCGAGGTGGCTCTTGAAGAAGATTTTGTGTATAAACAGTTAGGATTTTCTTATACAACTATAAATACATCATAAAAATAAAGAATACACTATGGGATCAGCCAGGAAATGAGATAACATCTGAGTTAACTGAACAATTAAAAGATGATGTTTTGCATTTTCTTTATGTTTTCCATAATGCTTGTGTTTTTGAAATTTGGAGTAGTTATCTTGATGTTTACTTTTTACGTGACGTTATAAATTTGCACTGTGTAATTACCCATCTTAATAAAATTACTTTAGCTGTACATATATATTTTGTTGAGCTATAATTTTATTTGATTCGGTAGAACTGTTTGCTCTGACTCCACGTGCTCTTTAAATGATACTGGAATAACTCAACACAGGAAAACTTTTATTCGATACTAACAATTTCACAACGATTCGAATATTACTTTTACAATAATGGCAGGAATCCCCATGGGAGCCGCCTTTTCAATTAACCACTAAAATATCCTTGACAAGCCTGACTAGTTCTTTTTCAATCTCACAAATCTTTTTAACTTTTCTGTTACTTGCAATTTTTCAAAATTATTTGTGTCCCTGTTGTTGAATTGAGACTCCCTAATATAGGGAATCTCTCCTCAAACAACTACTCTGATTTACGGCAATTTACATTGGACTCTTGGGGAACTAGTTAGATACTTTACTTTTATCTTTTGTCCTGTTGGGCCAGAACGTAAACGGCCTTGGAAAATGTTTAAATGGATCAGAAACACACACGCAAAAATAACACGCAATTTAAATAAACCCACTGAAACATCAAGTAAACCCGATAAAATCTGAGAAAATAAAAGAATTAAATATAAAATAATAAACATAAAAATAAATTAAAATATTAACAAAATGCACCAAGATTCGCACGATACCTATACAAATATAACAAGAAAACACAACAAATTCGACGAAATTGAAAAAATTAATTAAAGTTCATTAAAGTGAAATTTAAATCGGAAAATTGAATTAGTAATAATTCAATAAAAATTTTAAATAAAAAATTATAAAAATAAATCGAAAAATAATAAAAATAAATAATAGAATTTGCTAGAAAACAACAAGGTCGAATTTTGTTTTACTGCATCAAATTTCACACGTCACACAAATAGGTATATATACTGATCCATTTTCACATTTAACTTAACCATTTTTGAAACCATTTTCCAAACCAGCTTTGGACTTTGACCATTTTAAACTATTGTAAAACTATTTGAAATCGTTTAACGTTATTTTCAAGCTATTGGAGCTACTTCAATTGATTTTAGACTATTTTGAAATCTTATTTTCCAATTGTTGTGAAGCCATTTTAGAACATTAATTTCAAGCTATTGGAGCTAATTCAATTGATTTTAGACTATTTTGAAATCTTATTTTCCAATCGTTGTGAAGCTATTTTAGAACATTAATTTCAAGCTATTGGAGCTAATTCAATTGATTTTAGACTATTTTGAAATCTTATTTTCCAATCGTTGTGAAGCTATTTTAGAACCTTAATTTCAAGCTATTTGAGCTAATTCAATTGATTTTAGGTGAGAAATATTTTGGTTGGAGCTCTCTTTCCACGGCGACGTGGGGAGAGAGGTATTTATGCTTTCTGTTATGATATTTTATGATATTGTTTGAAATATTTGGAATGGTTTGAAGGGTAATTCTGTTAGTTTGTCCTAATTAATAAATATTATTTATATACATGAATTATTAGATATATATTTTCTTATAAACTAAATTGAAATGTCGAATTTTTTCCGGCCCACAGCCGACACATCACGCAAGTTAGTAAAATCAACATAGTACAGATGCATGTAAGTGCGTGGAGGATCGCCAATGATATGTACCCGTGAAGACTCAGCGTTGAGAAACGCAGGGGTCGTAACGTCAATATTATCCCTATAGCTGAAGCGAGAAATAAGGAAGAAGTCTCTGGCTGCTTCCTCGTTTCTCAATTCTGTAAAATCGACCTAAACTGATATTACATACGGCTTAAAATTATCACACCGAGTAGTCCAGTGGGCACTCAATAAATATAATATGAACACAATATGCGTCTAAGGCCTATTAAAGGGAAAGGGTACTTGGGTTAAACTAACTGAAATCGTTGTTATAACTATTTTGGATTAACATTTTGAAATAAATAAAATTTATTGGGAATGATTGAATTCGATTAAATTGAAATTATTGATAAAAATTAAAATAACCATTGATTGTAAAAGTAAAGTATTTTATGGCTAAAAATTAAAGTAAATATTGGGTAAAGATAATTTAAATGCTCGTAAATCATGAATTAGGGTAATGACAAATGATTTCATCAGTAATTTATTATAATTCATTTCAATAAAAGTAATCTGATCTTGGAGTAAGAACGAGTAATGTATTGATCTAAACAAAATCAACCCCCGATAAAAATGAAAGCAGTTAAGAATCGAATTCATTGATTTCAAATAAGGAAATGTATCAATTAAAAGTAAAATGATTCTCGAATGAAAGTATGGAACCCCTTAATTGAATTGTTGATTAAAATTTAATACCACCCCACATAATCCACCGTTAATTCATTTTGATAAAATTGAAGAAGTGACTGAGCAAATCAAGTATTTAGATTAAATGATTGATTAAAATAAAACGAATACAAATAAATATATCGTTTATTAAATTGTAACAATTTATTGATAACAGTAAAAATGATTAAACTAGTGCAAATAACTATTAAGAAAAAACCCAAATAATCTAGTTTTGATAACGTAAAATATTGAATAAGGATAAACGCAATAAGTTCCTTGACGAGCTATGATTAGTGGATTAAAGTAACTCATAGATTAAGATTAGAGATGAATTGAATAACCGTAAAAATGTAAATTAAAGCAAAACTGGATTCACAGATTTAAAACGATTAGCATTAAAATAACTTTGTGGTAATAGTTGATCCAAACGGCCTTAGGGAAGACTAGTAGAAATCGGAATAACAGATGTCGATATTAATTACTGATAAAATAATCTCTTAACTAGAATTAGAATAATTCATCTATCTATCAAATAGGTTTCTTCAATTATCGTAAATTCAGGATTTATAGCAAATTAATTAGCGGTAAAGTGAATGAATATTTACGTAAATTAAATTAATATAATTGAAAAAACACTAAAGTTTAAGACAAGCGAAAATTTGTATTGAACAAACAAAATTCCACATAGCGAAATTATTCCAACAAAAGGGTATCGCATCTATTTAGAAACCTCGATAAGCGTAGAAGTTTTCCTAAAAGTTGCTAATAAAGTACATTTAAACTAGTCAACGAAATAACTTACCGGAAATTGAGATAATCAGGTGTAGGCGAACATTTGACCAGTAATTCTAACAATACGACGCAAATAATACAATCACCGGATGTAAACAATGTAATTCACCTTTAGTCAACCGCTTAAGTTGTAATGGTAAAATCCGCCGGAAATCATTCGCCCACCAGGATACACCTACACGCGACCAAGTTATCTCGGATCAACATCCGGCCTAAATCTTAAAATGCGAGCAACTGTGGTCAAAGTTAGTAAACAAACTTCAAATCAATATACAAATTCCCTTAAGTCAGCGTACGAGTATCCGCCTACATGAAAAATTTAAATGTTAATACGCATATATCGAATAAGTTGAACATCAGGTTACCACATCCATACGATTAATCATATAGTTTCCCTATAAAGGAGTGTACCTTAAGGAACCAGACCCACAAAGTGACCCAACCTGCATGATAATAGTAACCTGGTAGTTAGTGAATTGGATACCCAACCCGAGAGATTATCGAAATGAAACTGTTTTCTCATCATATACGCCAATATTTGATCTTGATGCGTTTTAGAAGATGCCGATCGAAAGGACTGACATCCAAATGCTCGACGACCAATGCCGGCAGGAACCACAATCAAGACGAGACATATTCGATAGGATTCAACAACGGTGGCCGTACCCCACTGTCTGGAGGGTACTGGGCCTAAGCAGCGACCCATGCGGACTCGCCGGACAACAATACCCGGCCGCAGAAACGTACATGAATGCGCGAGAACTCCTCACCCAATGGGAACGGGTGCAGGAACAAGTGGACCTACAGGTGGTCAAGGCGAGGATGTATCTCGCCAGCGTAGAAGATGACATCCTCGCCGGGCGAATCGCAGAGGCATACCCACCTCTCCCAGTCCGAGATACCCGACGCCCATATCCAGTGGTTCCTCCGAGAAAGAGCCGAAGGAAGTCCTTTCCGAAGAAATTAGAACTCCAGAGACTCTAACGATTTGTATGAACTAGCTGATGTTTGTTATTTAGTGAAAATAGAAATGTTCTTTACCCCGTTTTTACGTTTGTTCATTTGTTTAAGAATGTTCGCTTCAATTGATATGTTTGCGATAATGATAAAATAACTTGTATAAATTATTAATAGTAAATTTAACGAACTTATCCATTATAGTGATGGCCACTAACCAAATATTACAAGCGGAACTAGATCGCGCGCGGAGCACCAATGCGGATCTCCTCCATCAAATACTCCAACTGACAAGAGAAGTCCAACAAATCAAAGCGACTTGGTCGGACCCGAAAAGAGTCAAAATGTTGTACCATCGAATATCTGCAGCACAGAAAGGTTGGGCCGAAGAGCGACAGCTCAATCAGAGCCTGCGCACTCAGATACGAGGATTAGAAGTGGCCCTAGCTGTTTGTCGGGAGGGGGAAGCGGTCACCTACCCGCTCATATTCGCCCTGACACAGAGGATACAGAAAGACCCTCAACCAGTAGAGCAGTCCTCAACTCAACCAATAAATCGTCGGCCGGGACGCAAAGAACGTGCTCGACGCCGAGCTGCTCAGCAATCAAAACCGTCGCATTAACTGTTGATAATTCACATTTCTGTCGATTTAAATAAAGTAGTTGTGCTTACGGTTACAATACTTCTTAAAAGGTGTTTACACGCAGATATTATTATGAGTACCCGCGTCGCAACTTTAAGTCATCTCTCCACATTCGATCGTGAATTTACTTCCACAGGGACAGAGCTAAGCGAGCACAGGTCTTCTATCGACAGCTCGTGAACCCGAGGGTTGTCCGAGCAACTACAGTACTAGCACATGGTACTCAATTTTTGCGGGCAATCCACCACTTGAACACATTACCAACGTTGCTTAGCAACGGGTGCCAAGTGGCGATTAGTATCATTTTGTATGGCGTTACGAGGGCAACCACCGATTAGCTCAAACAAACAATGAAACCCTGTAACCCACCAGTCCGTTTCGGCCGTTCACCGGGAGAAGACTACGAAATAAATCACATTAGGGAATAATTAGTTCCCTTCGTAATTAAATTTATTCAATTCGGAGAATTTCTCACTAAATTAATTTATTTGTTTTTGTCATTTTAATTAATTAATTTGTATTTTTTTATAACTTTTTCTAGGGGTCACAAATTAATTTTATATTATTATTTTCGTACTCGTCTCGTCAATTGGCATCGGCACATACTCATTTCCCCCGGAAAATATTGATTTTAATTTTTTGATTATTTTTAATTAATTATTTTATTTTCCCAAATTTTTTTATTTATTATAATGGTGGGTTACAGGGTATTATAATTTGTTTTAATTTTCCTGTTGTTTCCCAGGTAACGCCATATAAATATTTCTCGGCTACCACTCGGCACCCGTTGCTAAGCAACGTTGGAAATGTGTTCAATTGGGTGGATTGTCCGCAAAAAGTGAGCGTTATTACTAATGCTGTAATTGCTCGGACGATCCCTGGGTCCAACGAGCTGTCATTAAAAGACTTGTGCTCGCTTTAGATCCTTCGGTCCCCTTTATGTCGTAAGTTTATCGATGGAGTTTATCATAATATCAAAAGGAATTCGATAATGTTATTTTAGAAATAAACCTAACTGTTATATTGTAATGATGTATTTTTGCGTGTTGGTTGCGGTGTTATAGGCACTTATCCAAACTTTTGAAGGTACCGTTTCAAATAACCAGGAATATATAAAATACAAAATAAACATATATAGTCTACAAACTCAACAATATATTATTCGCAAATTAAATATATTCTCTAAATTTATCAGGCCTTGTTCAGCAATCGAGCGGCTCGGCGTTTAGCCCGCTCCTTCCGTCCGGGTCGGTAACTGTTCGGAGTTGGGGTTGTTGTTGAGGTCGTTGTGGGGGATGTTATCGCCTCTCTGTAAGCCAATTGAGCGGGAGCAAATACGAGGGATAGGTTACAGCTGCCCCTTCCTGACAGGCAGACAGCGCAACCTCCAGCCCCTTTATTTGGGTCTTTAAGCTCTGGATCAATTGTTTTTCTTCTGCCCATCCCTTTTGGGCTGCGGCAAGCCTTTGATATAAGGATCTGGCCTTCCTGGGGTCTATCCATGTGGCCTTGACTTGTTGGACCTCCCGGGTTAATTGGATAACCTGATCGAGAAGATTTTTATTGGCTTGCCTTGCGTGGGTCAGTTCCTTTTGCAATATTTGGGAAGGCTACATTACTGTAATAAGGAACATTAAAACTTTTACTAACTGATTTAAAATTCTCAAGCATACAGTTAATTTAAACACATGTTACAAAACTACGCTAAGGAAAAAAAATTTAACACATTTCAAATGTCAAGTATATATTTTATAAAATTGTTTAGAATAAAACTAGGTGGTCGAGTTTCAGGAATCAGTGAGGTCCAGAATCCTGGAAAAACTTCTTTATCCCTTCCTCAGGGGAGCAGTCTGGAATTACGAACACGGGCCGTTTTGTATTACGGGCCGGTCTTGGGCTGGGGGATAGACATCCGCGATTCGCCCGGCTGCGAGGTCGTCCTCCACGTTAACCAGGTAGTTACTGGCCCAGTCTAACAAGGAGTTGACCCGGCGTTGGTGGTCTTGGAGGCGAGCCAGAAGCGCTCGAGCCCGATCATGGATTTCTTGGGCCGGACTTGGGCCACTTGGTTGTCCTTTTTGCCGGAATTGTCTCATGGTGTTCTCCACCATGAGAATATCGTCTCGCCGGTTTTCTCCGGGTTGGGGCATATCGGGGTATTTTTCTCGACCGAAGCGTCGCCATGCTTGCCTCCACTGGTCTGCTACGTGCGCATGGACGTAAATGAAGGGTCCTGATCGTTCTAAAAAAGGGTTTTTAATATATAATCATCCAGATTCTCCTCAAAAAAAATTAAAATTTATCTGTCACATAATCAAAGAAAAATTAGACTGGTCGGTCGCTTGGATCATTTCACGGGGTCTCGCTGCTGCTCATAAGAGTTATTATTGAGATACTTAGATACGTTTCGTTCACTTATGATTTTTTTCGATTTCGGTATTAATTAATTATCACCTTAATTACGATCTATACGGAGTGTACGCGGATGTAGTAGTCATGAAACCTGAGAATACTAATAATGATAACCATACGGGTGGTATTAAAAAATTCGCGACATTAATAGTAATAGTAACGATAATGATGATAATAGTGATAATAGTAAATAATAATAATAATAATAACATTGATGATAATAATAATCCTAATAGTAATTCAATAGCCCTAGTGGAAATCGCGGTAACAACCATCTACGGGATTAAATTTAATTAGTTAAATGAAAGTTATAATGGTAATATTAACGAGATTAAATTCAAATTAGTTAAATGACGTTGTAATAATGATATTAACGCGATTACCTTGAAATTTGTTAAATGAAATTTCGATAATGATATTAACGGGATTAAATTCAAATTAGTTAAATAAAATTATAATAATAATCTTAAATTTAAAATTAGTTGGATGAAGTTGTAAATGAAATTATGGTACACTCCACGTTCGCAGGCGTGTCAAATTTAATGGACGTGCACATTGACATATTGATTAACGTTCATCGGAATACTAATCACAAAACGATAATTATTACTTCTAAAGACGTCAAATTAAACTAAATAAACATCAAGATAAGTTAACAACAAAAATATTAGATCAAATTGATTCGTTATATTTTAGGCAACTGGTTCCAAGAGAAAAACATTTTTTCGCTACGATTAATGGGTACTTCATCTCTGGAATGCAGGTGGCTTCAGTACTTGAATTAATTAGTTCCATGAGCAGTAATTATCTCGTAAAATCACTTTATCATTAGGAATTGGTTCGCCTTAGCTAATGGATTGTAGGGAATATTTAGAGATCTTAGCAAGTTTGTGGATTATGGAAATCGAGAACGGGGAAGACGTTACTTTACTCAGGAGCTGGCTACAGGGCGTGAAATCTATGCTAGATGGGTGGACTCCACAAAAGAAATCATCCAACCTGCATATTGAATGGTGTAGCGTCGCATTTATCACATTTAAGCCGTCCCTGTCATGGGCATCTGAATCTCACCATTAACGTTGGAAGCGGTGTGGCAAGGTTTTCTGCTGAGGACTCATATACATTAATTCATAAAAATTAGGGAGAAGAAATTCACCTAACGATCGAGTCCTCGGGTTTCGCATTAGGTCATCATTTGGAATCTGCCCCGTCGGATCTCTGTTCATTTGGTTTGCTTGGTAGTACATTTTTAGTGTTTTGGTAATTGTGTTCTATTAATTTCGTCTTGTTGACATCCCTTATATAGATCGGCGTGTCAATCGAGGGAGGACACGTGAGTGTGCCTACTTGCACTATCTGATAGGATTAACTGATGCCATAGGTGTGTTATGCAGACATGTCATAAAATACAAGAGAGGTATCGGTTTTTCTTATTACCGTCAGGATCGCAATACTGGGAAGATTTCCTGCCGGCGTGTGTGTGCGACATTTAAGTCGTGCCTGCATACCAGGTTCGGTGGTGCAGTGATAGACATGAGTGATTGTGTCTATCGATTCGCCCTGTGAGGAAGGTCGCGACAATTGTGGTTAGTAATTTTTCCATCTTTTTCGTACTGATTTTATCTCGTTAGTTTATTTATTTATTTCAGATCCGCTCGAAATTCAGCGACAATCTTTCTAATTAAATCATTAAATTGGTAAGAATTATTCGACTAGCTTTTCGCAAGGTTTTTAACTTTAATAATTTTCAGGATATTCGTTTTTAGGGGATAGTCGTCGATAAATAAAAAAAATTGCTCCTTGGCATTTCCAACTCTCGAGGAATTGTTTTTTTCTAATTAATGATTGCAATGAATTTTTTGCGGCATGAAAGCTGGGTTATCTTATCTTATTCTGGATTCTATGCGAGAGATGTTTGTTGGGAATTATCGGTATGTAGATTTTAGATACCTATTTTTGTGTTTACCTATATTATGGAAGGGTCATTTTCAGTGCTGAATGCCAACAATAGGGACTCTACGTAATATCCAAGTTAAATTCGCTCGAGAACATGCTAATGGATGCTAACGCGATTCGAGTCTTTTATAAATCCCTACTTTGGTATCGACAACTTATTGCTCCAAATTCGACGGGAGATGTGTATTATGCAAAATTATGGCTAATCATTTATTCCTTGTTTCTTTCTTATAATTTTGTATTAATGAACGTTTATAGCGACTGCATGTATTCGGTGATATTTGGTACCAATTAATTCCGTTAACCTGGGCGTAGTCTGGTGACAATAAATTTTATTTGGTTTATTTTTCTTAGTTCTTAAGTATTGTGGCATTGTGATCATAATTTCAGCTACACTTTTACAATTGGAGATACTCTTGTTCAATTTGTCTTGGGTATATTATTCTTAGAGGTACAAAAACAATTTTTTCTTTTGGTTGAAGAAATTAGAAACTCTAGTTATGAGTAGCATTTAAATGTATTATACTTTGGGGATTTAATTTAATTTTGTATTTCGGTTCTTATTTACGTAAATTGATTGTTAATAGATTTCGGGTCTTCTCTTTTATTACCTTTCATTTAGACGATAGCAACGATTTTGTTTAAACCTACATTTTAAGTTAGTAGTAATTTGGGTAAATTTAGAATTTAATTGGATTAATTATAGAAAGCTCTTGGTGGTTACTCTATCAGTTAGCTTTAAATTTATAGTGACGGTTTCATTTTTAATTCCCCGTTACCCTTCCCCTGATTGACCTTAGGCGCATTATGTTCACATTATATTTAATGAATGCCCACTGGACTACTCGGTGTGGTGATATTGAGCCATATGTAGAATAATTTAGGTCGAATTTAAAGAAATCGAGAAACGAGGAAGTAGCCAAAAGACCACTTCCTTATTCCTCCTTTCTTCTATACGGGGTAATATTGACGTTCCGATCCCTGCGTTCTGCACGCCGGGGTCTTCACGGACACAGATCATTGGCGATATTCCACGCACTTACACGAATCTGAATAATATCTCTGATTTTAATGACTTGTGATGTGTCTTTGGCTGTGGGCCGGAAAAATTTCGACAAATTTAAATAAAAACATAATTTATATATTATGAATAATTTATTAAAGTCAAAATGAAACTACCAACACGATCCAATCCATACACAAAATTCATAAATAAGTTACTCCCCCCCACGCCAGCATCCAAACAGAGCTCTATCGAGGTTGCGAGAATGTGACGTGGAGAGAGTTTCAATTAAAACTCTCACTTACATAGATTTTTAAAACTAGTTTGATAATTTCAAAAAACGATTTTCAAAAACGATTAAAAATTATGTGAAAATGCATCGGTATATATACCTATTTTTTGGCCCTAACCTTGCGTGTTCTTTTTGATTTAGTAAAACAAAATTCGACCTTGGAATTTTCTAGTGTATTCTAATCTTAATTTTTATTATTTTGCAATTTTATTTGATAATTTTTCTTTTAAAATTTTTATTGAATTATTTCTAATTCGAATTCTTTGAATTTTATTTCATTTTCATGAAATTTCACATTTTTGTTAAATTATCAAATTTCGGTCGAATTTGTTAGGTTTTCGTGTTATGTTTATATTTATATCGTGCGGATCTTGTTGCTTTTTGTTATTATTTTAATTTATTTTTATGTTTATTATTTTATATGTAATTGTCTTCTTTCTCATATTTTGATAGGGTTTAATTGGTGTTTTAATAGGTATGAATTTAAATCTGCATGTTATATTTGCGTGTGTGTTACCGATTCATTTAAACATTTACAAGGCCGTTTGTGTTCTGGCCCAACAATAATAATCTTTGAAAATCATCTAACCCCAACAATTTTTTATTTTTTGTGTTTTTTTCTCTTTTCGAAATTAAAATTTTTCAGTAGTGTTTATTATCTAAATAACCACAAAATTGGCATATCTCGCCATTTATTAGCAGAATTTTTTTTGAAATGGTTTATTAAGATAACCATAATTATGAAAGGTATAACATAAGCTTTAGGAAATAATAATTCGTATGATGAAAGGAAGAAAAATAAATTGAGTAGAACAAATTTTCAATTGGAAAATTACATAATTTTAAACGGTTTTTTAGAATTTCAGTTAAAGGTAACCAGTTTATTTATGAATATTTTTTTCGATTTCGGTTTCGGTTAGTGAAATATCCATAGGCTGGCCAGAAGGTTTTTTGAAAATTCCGGGACATAGTTGAAATTGCCAGTAAAATAGAAAAAATATGTAAAAATTACACCTTTATTAGTTTTATTATTGAAACTTTCATACTACAAAGTTTTCTAATCCTATTTTCCACCATAGTGCACATCGAGGAAAACTGTATCCTTTTTAATCATGTCGTAGAATTGACTGCAATTAAATTCCGCATTGAATTGGATAGTAAGTAAGGAATCGAGAGTCGCAATTTCCAATCTGCTTTTTTGATCGCTCCATATTTGTTTTGTTAACGAAAAAAGTCGCTCAACCTCGGTTGAAGTACCTGCTAAAAAACGCGATCTCCACAAGCCTTTCTAAATTGATGAGTTGAGTAACAGTTTGTCAAAAATACGTGAAGATTTGGTACCATACTTCATCGAGAGCCAGCTTGCTGCTAGTCCAGACTTTCAAATTGGATTAGACAAAGCTTTTAATTAATTGACTTTCATCAAACAATAAGTCTCGGTTGATCTTAGATTGAATTTCCTTTCCATATCTGTCTTCAGCATATTTAAAAGATTTTCCGACATCATTCAAAGCAGGATACTTTCTCAAAATAATATATGAAAATACTTCAAATCCATCAACTGATTTTTCCCGTAAATCAATATATTCAATTGTTGTCTAATAAAAATCTCTGACTTTGTCCTTGACGCACTTTATCCTTGTCAAACTTTTCATACGCAGATTGCGCGGCAGCTGGCAAAAAAGTACAATTCATACGATTGATAAGCTTGAGTTTCAATGTTGCAAGCTCATCGAAAGCTTCAAAAGAAGTAGTTGATGATGCTTCAATAAGCTTGATGGAGTCACTGATGTTCTTGAGCTGATTGAATCCAAAACTTTTCTTGAGCATTGTTGAAGAAAGAACGAATCACTGGAGTACATCTGTCAAAGCCCAGAAAATATTGTTTTAAAGACTCAAATTCTTTTGACAGCAGGCTCGAGAGTGAAAAATCTTGCTCCAGAGTGGCTTTTTATTGGCATGAAAATTTGATCAATGTCTTAGCATAGGTTCTTAAATTGCTCAGAACGCACAGTAAAAATACGGAAATGCTTATGAATTTTCACAACTATGACTTCAATGTCTACCTCGAGAATTTCACATCCAGCTCCAGAAGCGTTATGCGCTATGTGTGCCATACATCCATTGTCAATTATTTTACGATTCAATTCTCTTTGAAGTTTTCTCCAAACATTATTCATTCCATTCCTCTCAACGCATCCAAAGTTTAGGTTGGTGTTATCAGCAGCGTATGCAACAATTATATCTAACAAGCTTTAGTCCCTTATCACTTTCACAATTTCTTTGAAGATTGTCTCTGACTGCTCACTAGGAATCGATACAGTAGCCAATTTCTTGTTGACAATACCTTTGACTGAATCAAAATATCGTACAACGATCGGCAGCATTTTTATGTTTCCATGGTTTGATGTATCGGTAATAAGATAGACAAAATTTGCAGTCTCTGTCTTTCCGAGTAAAAACTTTGGATCAGAGTCCTGTGATAAGTCCAGCAGTACAGTCATTTGAACGAAATGAATAATTGTGTTTTGCAGTGTGAAATGCAAAAACTGCTTCTTTTCCAGCTACATTCTGCTCCTCATTTGTTGGTGTCAAATTCTGAAAATAATCGCTGACTTTCTTGCTTGAAGATCCAGCTTTTACACCAGATGTATGACGATTTGACTTGACGTGATCAAGAATATCTCAACGACCACCATACACGATAAGAAATCGACTTGAGCAGATTGTACAAAGCCCCGGTGATTCATCCTCCTGAACTTTTTGTATAAATCCAAACTGGAAAGAGTATTTATCATTCCATGAGGTTTTTCGATGTTTACTTGCTGATGACATTCTTAATCTAAACAAACTAATTTTCAATTTTTTAAATCAAGCAATTATTTAATTCATACATACAAACATTATACAACTGAAACAAATGGCTTTGTGTATTTTCTAAGAACAGATATTAATTTTAAACCAATTTTCAGAAATTTTTCAATGTAAAAATGACCTAGCGGCGAATGACCTTTTTAAATTTTCCGTTCCGAATATATGCAAAGCTTAAAAAAGAAAAGATTTTCTAAACCGGGACATATTGTGACCAAACCGGGATTCCGGATAGAAGTGCCTGTCCCACCTCCGTATGATTCCGCACAAATGGCCAGCCGAAATATCCATGCTGCCCTTTTGAGTCATATGAACATGAAATAAAAATATTTAAAAACAAAAAGTATAAATTGAAACATTTAGATAATTACATTACTAAACACAAATTAACTTACCATTGCAAAAATCAGAGATTTATGAACTAGTGCTGAAAGTGAATGAACAAACTAAAAATTCGTTCAAAATGAAATTTACGCGTGTATTTATACTGAATTTGTGTTTGTTATTGTCTCGGACATAACATACACTCCAACGCTTTTCGGTGCCTGTATGTAATTAATTCAATGTTACCACTATTTTTATGTTAATATTAATAACGGGATTTAATTAAATTTATTAATTCTTTATTATGAAATTTCTTATAGAAATTCATAATCAAATTTTTCAATCATAATTATAAGCTCATTATTATTATGTTTTGCAGAATTATTGTCCTTCGTTTGTTAATACAACCATAATTTAATTTAAGGTGGTGTTCATTATAAGATTATCTTTAATATTTATTATGTATTATGTTGGGCAAAAACTAAATTATATGGTTTATATGATTTAGCACGATATTATGTAAAAATAACAGTAGCATAAACAAATCGATGAGAAAGATTGATGTACAACAATTAAATATCCAAAAGATATAAAACTACTAGAAATAATTAAAAAAAGAATAAAGATTAGAAAACTTATCAAAAATTACCAAATTTGTTGAAAAAAAATGAAATTTTAGAAAATAAGTATTAAAATAAAACTCCAAACTAAATTTCAAACTTTATAAAACCATCAGTAGATCGAGGCTGAAAATGGAAAAGAGTTAAATAATACATGATAATTTAGAAGAATACAATGACAAAAATACAGAAAGAAGACATGTTTTCATTCCACAAACATTTAATGTCGCATCAACACAGAAAGAAAAGAATATTATTTTAACTCAAACCGATATCTATAATGTCGTTTAAAGTCAAACAGAACAGAAAGAATCAGCCAGTAATCATGACGAAAGAGAAACCTCAATAACGAAAAGTAAAAGAAAGTTGAAATTAGATGACTAATGTTAGTTTGAAAAATTTGAATAATATTATCTTAATATAAATTCTATCAATCCAGTGTCATTCAATATATATTTTTATTATCATTAAACCCTTTGCATTCTGGCATGACCTATGAGTTCAGAGCGATTTTCTCCAATAGTATAATACACAGATCAAAATTTTTTACATAACTATTTAGAACTTATAATAACGAACATTTTGAGCTATAAAACAAATTGTTATCATATTCTGATAATAGAGTTACAATTTTGAAAATAGGTCTTTTTTAAAGTAAAATAAAATAATGAAATTGAAGGAAAAAAATCAATTGTTTAATAGAACAACTATCGATCATAGAAAATCTAAGTAGAACCTGAGTATTTTTTAAAAATAGTAAAATCTACTTTTGAAAAATCTTGAATTTTTTTTCTTAGAAAATTTGAATAATTTAGAAATCTCTGAACCGAATTTGGAAACATCCATGGTATTTCATCTTTACAAGATGAAAAATACAAAATTTTGCTTTTCGAACTTTCGAATCTACTGAAAATTGTTTAATCTTCTAGAAAATCTACTAAGTTCAAGAATCATGAAAACATTACAGATCATCAAATAAAATTCCAGATTATTCTTAAAAATTTTAAAATATTCTAGAAGCAATAATTTAATATAAATAGACATCAATAAATCATTTGTTATCAAATATTTTATTAGTTATCATCAATAAATACAGTTCTTTGAATTTGTAACAAGTAGATTTTGATTCAGTATTTTCTTCAATATTCCATTTATGCTGTCATCAGTCCATTCAAATATGATGGATGATACTGATAAACGAACTCAAACCAATGAAGTCAACAGGAAACCATAATACATTATCGACTATAACATAAAAATGGGCTCAATCGATCACAAATACATGCAAATGCATTTTACAGAATGTGTACGAAAAACTTTTAAGTGATATAAAAATTATTTTTTTCACTTGATGGCTCTTGTTGGGCTTAGAGCCAAAATTAAAACAAAAAAAAATAAAATAAAAATAAGGAAAATGGTCACTGTACATACACACGCACCGCAAGCAGAGATCAAAAATAAAATAAAACATTAAATAAAACAAAATAAAAATATAACAAAATTGAATAAAACAAATATTAATTAAAATCATTGAAAAGCCTACAGATGCAGAAAGAAACATATATGAAATAAAATAAACTGCCAAAACCTTGCTAAATAAGGTTTAGAAAAAACATAGGCAGAAGCGGCGACCAAGAAACAAAATATTAGGGGTAAAAAGAGTATTATAGAAAAATAATAATAAAAATAAAATCCAATAGCATAAAATTAAAATCGAGAAAAATCGAGAAAAATACATAAAAAATTATAAAAATAATTTTAAGTTAATAAAAATAAATAAAAACCCTTAAAATGGCGAAAAATCGCCTATTGGTCGCACTCAGGCATAAAAATACTATATAAGCAGTGAAAAAATTCATTATTTTTAACCTTTATTCTACTTTACTTAACTGTTATTTTACAACAATTTGAATTGATTTGAAAATTCTTATTTTACTAAGTAAGGACATTTTTATTTATTGTTGTCATAAATGTATTCTTTTATGTAATTAAAATGTTCGTAACGTTTAAATTATTTCTATGTTATTTAAGTTAAATGTTTTGATGACATTAATATATATCGAGGTCCCCATAAATACATATATATATCAGTACGTATCGTAATAGCTATTGGGAAGGCAGGTCGGAGGTCCGGCTGGCGGATTAAGTTCCGTTAGTTGAGATCGCTGGCCGAGCACTCCTGAAATCTCGGTCGTCGCGGCGAGGTCTGGTCGAAAGACGCAGGACTCTACCCGCAGGGCATCGTTTAACAACTCGCAACGGCTGATGTAAACGTCGGTCGAGGCGAGCAGAAAATTTTAAATTATGGGAAGGGCGTCGACAGTTAAGAGTATTAGGAATTATCACTGGTTGATCATAAGTCGACATTTATGTAAACCTCGAAATCAAATTACGACCGGGTAGCAGGGATAAGCTAACGATGAAAATAGAATAGACAATATTAGAAAGGGAACTCATTTTTTTGGGAAGTGTCAGGTAACCTGTACGATTGTTTTAAACAAATAAGCATGCCTTCAGAGGCAAATAAACAAAAATTTATGAATACCGCAATGAGTGACATTTTTATAACATATCGTGAGATAAGCAAGATATTAGATTGACGCTAGACTGAACATTTGTTTACACACGCGAATAATCTCAGATCATTAACGATACAAATTAGAATCCACACATTCCCACGCATCTCAACTATAACAAAGTTCATGAAAATCAATATGCAGATAAGTAACATACATAATTCGCTTATCAACTACATTACAAATTAACCGAGTGTCCGTGAATCCAAATTGAGTAGCCAACGACTAGGGATTTAAATTGGAAATATACGCATCTACGCCACGTTGGAACTTTCTACTTGCACAGGACCTCCAGGGAAACTCGTAAGTCGATTATTCGTTAACATCATTTACTAAGGAAATATAAATTTTTCTTTGGATTTGTCATCCGCAGTGATTAAATTCACATTAAATGCATGAGATTGGCCGTCAACCCATCTCTAGTTACTATACGAATCAAATAAGTCCGGATTTTTGGGGGGCCCCGACAATAAATTAGATCATCAATCCGAACATCAAAGTGAAGCAAATAACGCAGGCTGGGAACCAGATGTAGACCAGTATCTTCTAGTATCACTCCCGGCAACGTCCTTAGCATATTACCCATCTCACTAACTATATCAATTAATCAAATTAATTTAACTTATGTAAAATTGTTATGAGTATTATTATTATTAGCGTTACCTAATATTTATATCATTAATAGTATTATTAACTCCATAATCATTTGTATTTTCGCCATCAAACCTAACACTCATTGTCATCATTATGATTAATACTAATTATGTCGATCATTGTTTTGTAATTTATTGTCATTGCGGATTACTATTATTATCACCCTAATTAGTATCATTAATAGGTAATTAATAACATCATTGGTTTTCCCAGTAATACCATGAATCAACCCGGTACTCCCCGACAACAACATAGATTCGGATAAGGAATACGGGAATAATTGAGCGAACTGTTACGTTGGGCTAACGACCGAACCCTCTTTTAACTAGTGCTGATAAAACGAATCTATGGCGCGATCATGATTTGAAGCTAGTATATCATCCCCAGAACGGGATAGAAGCATTTTAACAAAATTAAGATCTTCTATCCTAACGACTTGCAAAACAACCAAGGGTGGCCTAATAGATTTAGACGCGCAGACAAGTCTTGTTACTCTCCAAGGGTCACATCCTAACAAGATTATTCGAGCGAGTACGCTTTTATCATAATGTTTTTCTTTTCCCCTTTTAGCTATCTGATTGTAATCATCGTCTCAGTATCTCTAAACTATCAAAATCCCAACAAATTCCACCAACAGCCGATAACAAACTTAAGAAATCTCTGCCGATTCTCGAAATGTCAAATCTATAAAACTTGCCCCGCATACCTCGAATCTCGCCATCCGTTATGACCATGATACAGAAGCTAGAGAAATTAGAAAAAGATTTTGCTACCCTGCAGACCAAGTATCAAAAAGTCAAAGGCACGTGGAGTTCGCCCGAAACAACCCATGGCCTGTATCAGAAAATCTCTCGCCTCTCTCAGGCCTGAGATGACTTAATAATAGAGACCCGGAGCCAGCGGATCATCATATCCGAGCAGAGCGCTGCGCTCCGGCAGATTTTCACTGAGAATGAACTTAGGACTTGCCTACCGAGTCGAAGATGGGCGCAGGAGCTGGATATTATCCCTGCGCAACATCTCCCTCTCCACCAAGCGACTCAACCGTTAACTGGGCCTCCTCCGAGTGGAAGCGCCGAAAGTAAAACCGGAAGTCAAAGGCATCAGCCCAACCGGAACCGTCGTCGCCCAGAAAGACGACGGGCAGAAAACGCTCTCCTACAGGCAAACTTGAGAGTAGGAGAACAAGTGAAAATGGTCGACCCACCTTCAGCTTACGAGGAAGTGGAGTTCCCCACATTGAACCCAGATGTGATTTATGCTCCGATATCGTCGTTCTTTCACCGCGCGTCTGCTGCCCAGATAAACCTAAACATGGCAGAAAATAAACAGCCTAGCCAAATCCGCATCTTTACGATGCTCAATCTCACTCCTATTGAAATAGGTATCCTAGGCGAACGGACCTCCCCGGATGCCCAATCCAGGATCGAATCGGCCAATTTGTATCGAACGGAACCGAGTCAAGTGGCGATAACTCCTTCCACCCGTTATCCGAAACGTCGACGTTTACCTGTCGACATCAAGGCGGAGGATTAGTACGCGCCAAAGTGCATGAAACTTTAGTTCCATCTCTATCCAGTGTAACGTTTCTGATAGATATATCCTGATGTGTCACCTATTATTACATTTTTCCTTGTGTTTTCATGTTGATTGTATTTTCCTTTGTATCGTTCTATTATATTATTTCTGTATTATTAACAAAAATGTAGTTAAGAATTATACGGTTTAATTTTGGCGTTTGTTTCCTACCTTCTTGTCATAATTAATATTAAATGTAATAGTTAATCGAGTATTGCGTAATTATACGATTCAATTAATATCTGTCATTTAAGTCAACATAATGTGTAACAATGTTGTACGGAATTATAGTAGTAATAAGGGATAACTTCGTAGGTAACCTATATAAGGCTGTAATAATAACCGGTGTTGCAATGATTTAATAATTAAAGTTCTACGGTAAATTCGAAAAAACCCATGGTTAAGATTTGATATTTAAATGTGTTGCGAGCAATCGATATTCTCACAATTTTTACCAATTCTCAAACGCAATAAACCAGGTTCTCCTTAAAGATTACGGGATCAGGATGAAAAGCTCAAGACCTTCTAGCGGCCGCAGTAAACTGGGAACGAAGTTTGTTCGAGGAGTAGTATTGGAAACAATGCTCACCTGGTCGAATGGCATTCGGCTGTTAATTAACCCTAGAGCAGGAAAAAGAAGGTTATTAACGAGGGATACGAATTTTCGCCAATAAAGTTTTCCCCGTACACCAACACTGCATTCAACTCGTACATAATATACAAGAAAAAGACAAAATCAAGCATGTCACAATATGATTTCAAAAAATAACTTGTTCAACAAATTCTCGAGAAATATAAAAAAGCTTCAATTGTTATTTTTGTGCAGAAATTATCAAATTTCTTTAGTACATCTAAGTCTAGATGGGCAGTATAAATGTGAACAATGTGATGTTGGCTTGTGCATTCTCATTTGTTTCAAATCTTATCACACAAATCTTTCTTACTAATATTATATTAATCATATTCAACCAAAATATTCAACTATTTTAGAATTTTTATAATATTTTTTGAAAATAATTTTCTTCTAACCCTAAGGATTTTTTCAAAATTTTTAAATGTGTAAAAGGATTATCATGAAGTAATCTTCCAAATAAGTTTACTTTGATTGAAAAAAATCCGGGACTTTTAAAGGGTTAATCATATTTTGAATTCAAATCCCAACATTGTCGTGGAAGCTTCTTTTCTGATCATTCCAGTTGGTGATACTTATCGTTTCCCTTTTGTTCATTTGATTATATTAATAACTGAAGCTTAAAGCTTTATTGAGTATTCCGGTTGGAATTCATATCATTAAAAGTGCTACAAATCAAAGCCAATATCAGAGCTAATATACACCTAAAGCCTTCGTCCGCAACTGTGTTTTCTATTTGAATTTTAGTTTATCATAATTATATATATTTTTTATTTTTAATTCATATCCTTTAAAAAAATTATTAATAATTATGGAAATCATTCAGTCGAATACTCAACCAGAAACTCCAACACCAAATGTCAGATTTAACTCAAACAAGGGAAAGCATGAAGATTTTTTTTAACCTCAGAAAAAAAAACTAAATGAAATTCGACCAATATCGGTAGAATATTTCAATAATGGAAATAGGAAAAATTTTAAATTACTATTCAAAAAGTAATGAAAAATCAAAATTCAAAATAACAACGACCCATCAAAAACATAGTTATAAAACATCATGAAAAAAACGAACTTACTGAATGATGCCAGGAACGTAAAATCACCAAGAGAAAAATCCACAAGGAATTGAGCGAAATTTCCTAAAATAAAAAGACAGATTTCAAAAATTTAAAATCAATAAATGAAATAAATTTACCGCTCATCACGAGTTGTTGCGTTGAAACAAGAAATCCCGTTCTAAAAATAGAACGGAATTTCTTGTTTAAATCGAGTTTTTTCTCATCTTATTTACTTTTCATTGATGTTTTATCGTTCTGATCCTTTGGAGGAGTTTAGATTAGAGTCTGTAAATTAGTTTCGAGTTAAAGGTTCTTAACCGATTTAAGTAACAAAAAATATTTGACATTGATGGAGTGGCTTCAGTGATTCTTCAGACAAATTGTCTCATACAATTGATTTCGATTCCAGTCACACGCAAATATAAATTTGGGTATTTTCAGTTAATACATCACAAATTTTAGTTATCATATCAAATATCTAATTAAAATATCAAATTAAAAATAAAATTTAAATTAACTTTTGATAAATTAGATAAAAATATTTTAAAATATTTGATTATAAATTATTATATAAATTATTAAATAAAATAAGGACGTTATTATAAATTAATATTTTAAATAAAATAAAAATTTAAAATATTTTATTTATTTAAATTTAGATTTTGAATGACATTAAATTTTAAAATAAAAATAAATGCCGTTGTTAATTTTGCTTAAATACTCGGAAATATAGATGATATATTTTTGATTTGAATAGATTTTGAACTTTTAATGACTACAGATTTTGAACTAAACGAAGATGTTTTCACAACATCTCACAAGTATAATTGCTGATGGCATTCGATATTGTCAGAGAACTGAATAGAGTTAGAATTAATAATACTCAATATAAAGGCTCAATATCGGAGCTAATTTATTATTGTTAAATTATTTTATTATCATTATATATGATTTCACTTGAAATAACCATGTTAACTTCTAAAATAATATGTTATTAGAATCTTTTAGTGATCAACAAGCAACCAAATTTTAAAAAGTTTTTTTCAAGACTTGTCATGTTACCATTAAGAAGCCCTGACCTAATCTCAGCTAGCAGATTCTATGATCCGGAGGTGCTTTGGGGACCTGGATGAAGCGAAAAAACTAACCCAGCAAAATGAGTAGTTGAAGACCTAATACGAAGAAGTAATGACTAGATTACATCAATTGGAAAAGGAAAACGAGCCGCTGAAGTTAAAGAAAACGATTTGAAATGGGATAGTACAACATAGTAGTACTTGTGAGATGCCCATTACCAGTCACATATAGATTCCACAAGCCAATAGCTCAATGATTCCAATGAATGTAAACTCAAGATCCTCCAATCTGCCATACTAAACAAAATCTAGTAAGCTTCGCCCAGGAGAAGGCAGATAGAGAAAGACGCAGTATAAACTTAGCGCGCGGCTGAGCTACTTTGGTGGGTTGCACCTGGCTCGCGCTTGATTACCAAGCTTTTCGGAATTGGCTGGCCGATTGGCAATTCGGAATCACATACTATCATCACCAAGTACCCGGAATCCCATAACTCTTGTCGATATTGGGCAGCAGTATACTTTGGGAATCGATTTGTTAGGCGTCATTCGTCCTCCAGGTTCACTCCATCGTGCTTAAGATTTACTTGAATGAATTTAAGTTTTATTTAGAAACATTTCACATGTGTAGCAAGATAGTAGAGTGAGTCTCGGAAAGTCTATATTTCTCAACTCCTTCATTGGGTATTATCCCTCAGTATTCTCTTGTCATAATTGAAATTATTCTCAGTGTTTCACATAAGCCTCGGCATTTCCGAAAACGTCCGACAGCGGATTTTATCTTATGCAAAAATAACAAAATTTCTCAATACTTTCAGTGCCTAGCTCGCCAGTGTCGTCCGACTGTGATCTCTGATCGACATTTACTTTTCAAATTGTTTTTAAACGATTTTCCAAGTGTTTCAATTTTCTGGCAACAATTTTGACGCTGAAATGAAAACCTTTCGAAGAAAATAAAAAACCTGTCTTAAAAACAAATATGTTCAAAGATAAAAACTGATATCAATACAGTTTGTTTTCTTCACTCAATTCAACTGCATTGCCGTACGGCTTTGCAACAAATACCGAAATGTATGACGTATTTGAACCCCACACAACTGGGAGGAAAATTGCGCATTTCTTAAATGAACAAAGCTGAACCTATAATGGCCGCCTGCTATTGTCCAAACTTTCATTAAGATGAAAAGATTTTTTTCGCTTCGAGCTCTCTTCTTGGGCTGCATGCGGCATGAGGTTTGGAATATATATATATATATATATGGTATCCGGACGATTCATCAGTGGACGATTCATCGGCGGACTGTTCATCGGCGGACTGTTCATCGGGATAATTACTTGACATGCCGAGGCTGTCATTCACTGCTGGACCGTCCTCCGATGAACCGTCCGCCGATGAATAGTCCCCCGATGAAACGTCCCCATATATATACGAAAATAGAATTTTACAGCAATGTCATGGTATATAATTTAAACAGATATTAAATATCCCCCTCTATAATTCCGGAATACTGTAATACTACACATGAATAGCAAAAATAGGAAATAGTAAAGGCTACATTCAACGAAACCAAACGTATTGGCCAGACAATGAAGGCAAAACTAAATTCACTAGATTTCCTGCGATCAAAATAACCAAATACATAACCCCTTTTCCAAAGACCACTATCAATTCCCCAGCATACTTTCCTTACCTAATAAATTTTATATCAGTTCCGAGCACGCTTTTATTTGTTTAAACCATTATTAAATCAACAACAGCTGAAACAAAATGAATAGAAATATCCAATCAGAAAGATCAGCTAAATTTCGTACATGAGTGAACAGGAGGCAATTTCGGTCGAGCGTTCTCAATTAAGAAACATCAGAAATGGAGCTGTTATTTATTTAAATTAAATTCCAAACTTCGTTAAAAAAGCACGAGATAAATTTTATTTTTATGAAAACGATAGCAAATCTTTGTCTCATTATAAGACATAAACAAAATAAATTTCATGTTGAGTAAGCAATATAAATAAAATTATATACATAAATTAAGGCTCTTAAAATAAATATAAAACTTAAAGCACAAGAAAAGTTCGAAGATCTTTACATTGGATCAAGTCCAGCTTAATTTTTTGTGGTATTCACAACTGATATGTAACTTTATAATCTGTCTTTACTAAATCTGTTATTTTTTCGAGGCGCCGACTTCAAGTAGAGCTGGATTTTTATCCATAACTTTGACAATAATCTTTTCGATATAATCTCTTAATCGGAAATTGGAATCTTTTCCTTTGGCCAATATATCCATTAACTAAATAATAATAATAATAATAATAATAATAATAATAATAATAATAATAATAATAATAATAATAATAATAATAATAATAATAATAATAATAATACTTCTTCTTTGCTGCAGTGTTCTAATTCCTTAGATAAATTATCTGTTGAATTTATCATATCTCTGTTTTCTTTAATTTTTCTCTCTCTGATTTCAGAATTTGATTCTTCAATTTGATTCAATAGTGCCTTATTTTCGGCTTTTAACTTCTCCAGCAAATCTTCTAATTCTTTATGCCGTTGACTAAGATTATTCATAGCATGAATGCGGATTTGTGGTTTTTCATATTGTTGGACACTTTTGGCATTCAACTCTATTAAAACCTGTAAAATAGTAACCAATTTAGTTGAGTTCGGTGAATTCTAAATTTATTAACATTTTTTAAGAAAAGAACTTCATTGACTGACAACCATCCGCCTCTAACAATAGGAAAAAGTAAAAATTGGCTAGGAACGCAGTTGCAAAGAATATTAGATCAAACCTTATGTCAATATCGAGAGCAAATATTTGTAAAAATTTATTAAACTTTTGCCGAAATCAAGGGGAAAAAATGATGCAAAACTCAGAAGTTAAACTAGCTTTTATTATAACTTACAGCTTATCATTTACGCATAGGCCTTTATAATAAGAAAACAGAATAAATTACACTGGCCCCCACAATTTTATTGTAGTACAATGAATTCCAATCAAAATTTATACCTAACCTAACTCAATATATAATGGTACAATTGGATGGTAGGGTAATTTTTTGGAAATTCTCTATTAATACTGTTTTTTTTCATAGAATACATATATTAGATATATACAGTTATAATTTTTCTGAAACAGAGATTCTATTGTAAGGATACTTATTATTACATTATTGAAATTTAAATTAATTGTCACATTTTAAATCATTATTATAAAGAATTTATAATTTTATTTATTTCATTAATTCAGTAAAATCAAGCAAAATACCTAAATTATTCAAAAGAAGAGTTGTTTAAATATCCAGTTTGACAACGATCCGATTGCAAAATTTAAATATATTCTATAATGTCGTTTTTGAATTCTTACTGCGACAACAAAAAAGATTAAAAATCATTAAAATAAAGAAACAAATGAGTTTGTGCCAACATATTTTAATATTATATTGCAATATATCACCCTATTCCAGAAACTGCAAATTTCCAGGATAAAACAATGGAAGTCATAGGAATTAATGAAATCGGAAAAATTACTTTACATTTTATTTTGTTAAAATTAATTTTACTAATCAATATAAATCCATTAATTGATGAAGGCAATAGTTTATTTGATGCCAATCATACATTATTGTCTAAATTACCGCTTTCACGTGAGTAATGTCGATGGCGATACGAGACCGCTCTTCCTCTACTTCCAATGCACCCCTTTCCCAAGTTATTGGAGCCTGGTCTAACATTTTGCAAGTATTGCGAGAATTGGCAATGTTATTTGCCATTTCATAGGTTGTCGATGGGTCGAGTTTCCTGGCAAAGTACAGGGTTCGATTAATGTCAATGTGGTGCTTCTCATGCACTATTGTTACTAGAGATATAGAAGCTCCGGCGATGAGCAGTGGGCGTGCTTTAATCCAAGTGTTGGGTAGCCGTGTTAGAGTATCAATCAGATTTTTCTCTGATCTAACAAATTCTATTCTCAAATCTAAACCAAGTTCCTCCTGCATCTGTTTGATCATGCCAAGTCGCCGCTTGACCAGCATCTCAGATTTACTGCTGGTGTTGGTTTTATTCTTTCCTGAAAGAACTTTGTCGATCCATTTAGAAAACCCTAGCGGAATCCGTAATAATGATAACAATTTTAAGGCTCCACCTAACTGCAAGATTGATACTACGCAGAACAGCCTCCAACTAGGCCACGATGCGTCCTCAATGATGTTTTCATCAATTTCCAGACAGACTCCTAATGCAACGTTACTGGCGTCGCACCAAATTTTTCCGTTATCGCATTTACTGACTAGCCAAACACTTCCAACCGGGTCTTCGTTTTTCATGCGGTTGATGTAGCTACAAGTCACTCGAAGCCACTCTGCACTGGATAATATCCAACCCTTTGCCCACAAATGGAGAAAAGCTTTTGACGGAGCACTGACCACCAACATTGAATTCGACAAGTTGATTTCCTCTTGACAATCTTATCTTTTTGCTTTTCGATTCAAAGATGGAGAACCCAATGCTTTCAAGTTCACAATAGGTATTGGGTCTTTGGTTGCCAATCTAAACGACTCGAGTAATTTTATTACTTCTTCCAGATCAACTTTTGAGGTGTCTACCTCGATATCATCGATGTAACTTGAGGTGGCGTCACGAACGGCAACGTTGGAAGAGATTACTTTACCCAAAATCTTTGACATTATTCTAGGAGCACAGTTTAATCAAAGCCGAGTTAAACAATAGGTTTTCCGGCATAGTGTACCACCTGATAATGCCGTAAGTCTTTTTCAATGTGAACCTGCAAATAAGCATTACGTAAATGGAGGCGAACTACCTTTTTTCCCATCGGTCCCCACTGTCGGATTGTCTCCGAACAAACATCACTATCCACTGTGTGTCATTCGACGGATTCATTTAATTCACAAAAATTCATGACCGGCCGGACCTTTCCATTATTCATTTGTTCCACCACTAGCAAATGTATCACTCCATCGTAAGGACCGTTGTATTATCGAAGCCAACTGTTTGAAATCCACATTTGAATTTCTTTATCAAAGTTCATGCGCAAGGTTACATGGTACATTCCCCGTTAATTTCTCAAAGTACGTAGCCCTCCTGACCACATCAACCGCACTGTCCACTTCATTCCATCGAATGCGGCATTAAAATCATCGTCTTCGATGTGGATACTTTGAAGCTCGGGTGCTGCCAGTAATATTGAGCCTCCAAAGGTTACACCGTTTTTGCTGATATGAACTCCGCCCATTTTCATTATTGCATCGATGCCAATTATCATGTCTATGTCCAGGGGAAGATCGTCTACCACGAGGCACGATAGAGCAATTGAAGTTCCCTGAATATCAAAATAAACTGGCGAAGACTCTCTGCACTTTAAGTTCCGGTCGTCTTCTGTGACGATCCACATGCTCGAAACAAAGTTACCGCTATAACATTTTTTGAAGAATTGATTGGGAGCTGCTCGAATCGACCAAAGCATTGGCCGGGCTCCCCCGAATTTTTATTGGAATAATTTTTACTTTTTGCTCCGAATTGTTTTTGAGGAAGCTGTCGGCGCTTACAGCTTCCTTTTGTAGTTTTCCTAAAAGTCTCTTACTGCAGTGTCTAGGAAATGTCCCTTTTCCCACACGAGAAACATATTGAATTTTTCTTTTTCTCGTTACCCGTAATGGCACTCATGGCTTCATTTTTCCAAATCTGATCTTCGCGTGGCATCTCACTTTCCAACATTACTCGATCTTTCTCGATTAGTGATTCTAAACCATCATTTCCGGAGATCTGTAAAGCATTTGAGACTCCGACGGGAAGCCCAACGACAAAAGCTATTGCAATTCCGTCGTCACCGATTCTAGTCAGCTCCACCAAGCGTTTTAGAGAACCTAGATGGTAATCGACGGTTTCACCTGGATTCATTTCTTCAACCTGAAAGCTTCGTATTCTGCGTACATGCTTAAACCGATGGCTTTTACCAAGGCGGACTTTGAGTGGGTATAGCTGCTTCTTGAAGTTTCTGCTTGATATCTCCAAATGTCTAAGGTAGGACTTTCTAGGCGTAAAGGGAGTATTTGATCCAGGTAGTTAGAGGCTCCCAACAGTTGAGTCTTGAATTCGAATTATTCGACCCACTTGATGACATCTGCTTCTCCAGAATATTTCGGAAAGAGGTCGATATTTTTTAATAAGGCCATGATAGCTTTTAAATCCATTAATTTACGAAGGCAATAAGTTTATTTGATGCCAATCATAAATGATTGCCTAAATTACCGCAACGTAATATGTGGGAACAATCACGACGATTTCCCACACATGACGTAATAGAGTTGCCATCACGCATACATCTTAGAATATTCAGAATACCATTGCGCAACATCATTTCAATCAATTTTTAATGGACTTTTTTTCTATCCCTCGTGTATGTGTGTGTTCAACTGACATTTAATAGCATCTTGAAAACCGATAAATTATTATTAATATTATTATTATTATTATTATAATTATTATTATTGTTGTTACTATTATTATTATTATTATTATTATTAATATTATTTTATTATAAATATTATTAGTATTATTATTATCAATACTATTATTATTACTATTATTATGACTCAAAGTCCTAACCCCTCCCCCCTACTAAAAATTTTTATGAATTTTAAAACAAGGAAATTTTTTTTCTTTCTCTCGTGTATATATGTGTTCAAGGGACATTTAATTGCAACTTTTTCTAAAAACTTTGAAAATTCAAATATTAATGTTATTATTATTATTATTATTTGTATTATTATGAATATTGTAATTCTCAAAAAATAACTGTTATTTTATTATTACGAATAGTTTTAGTATTCGCAAATTTAACATTATTATATTCGCAATTTTATTAATATTTTTATTTTTAATAATTTTATTATTATTTTTCTCTTAAATTTAATATTATAATTTTTAAAATATTATTATTATTATTCGCAAATTTAGTATTATAATTCTTTCAATATTATTATTATTATTACTATTTGCAAATTTAACATTATAATTTTCATAGTATTAATAATATTTTAATTTTTTTCTGAAATTTATTATTATTATTATTATTATTATTATTATTATTATTATTATTATTATTATTATTATTATTATTCGCAAATTTAACATTATAATTTCTCAATTTAATTAATATTTTTTTTTAATAATATTATTAATATTGTTTTTTCTCACCATTCAATATTATTGTTTTTCAAAACAAAATATTATCATTAATATTAATCATTAATATTTTTCGTAAACAAAATATTACAATAACTATGATTATTATTTTTACCAAAAATTTAAAAATTATTTTTATTATTAATACTTTTAAGTCAAAACTGAAAGCTTGATATTTTTTAATTTAACGAGCGCATGTTTACTTTTAATTAACATAATTGTGTAGTTTTAGTATATTGTGGAGCAACAAAACCCTAGGATTTTCATCGTGCAACTATATTTCTAAAAGTAATTTATAAAAGGATTTATCGCTTTTAATGTATTAATTATTCATGTCTTTGTTAACTATGCATTTGTATTGCTATATCTTTTTATGAACCTTGCTTTGAAACATAATTTTATCCATGCATTTCAGAAACTTGCTATAAAAATATGTTGAAATTAAAATGTGAAAACTGAAGAAAAAGCTGAAAAATTATAATTGATATTAGTAATTTTGTGTTTATCAAATCTATTTGTAATAAGATGTATTTTATAAGTAATACAATAAATGTAAAATAAAAATCTGTAATATTTATCAGATTTCTATTATTATTTTAACCTTTTACTTTAACTTTTTATTATTATTATTCGATAATTTAATATTATAATTTTGACAATTTTATTAATATTATAATTCGCAAATTTAGTATTATAATTCTTACAATATTTATATATTTATTAATATGATTGTTTTTATTATTTTTTTCTCTCACAAATTTAATAATATTATCTTTCTCAGAATTTTGTTATTTTGTTTCTTCACAAAACTTATAATTTTAAAAATAAAACTTAATAAATTACAAGTCATTATCACTCAATACCTTGAAAGAAAACATCTATTGATCCACGAGATTTTTACAGATCCAAACTTCACATTCATAGATTGATGGACTTTTAGCTGGTCTCAAATCATATACAGATGTATATGAAGAATTTCTTCGAGATTCATCCTTAGAGAGCAATATTATAAACGGAATATTATCCAGAGCGTGTATAAAGTTCATCCATTTTGCCCACCAGAATTAATATTTTAAAATTAAAAACAATGATTCAAAATTTATCATTAGAATATTCAGTTTATGTATTTGTAAACTATTAAAAGCCCATTATTTACAATCATAGAAAAGATATATAGTTTTAGTCTTTGTTAATCATGCACGTTTCTTTGAACTGCATCTTACTTGTTAATCCTACTCATGTTTTGTATATAATTAACTTATAATTGGTTCAATTACATTCATTTACAGATAACATTTAACAAAATCATATAATAACCGGTTAATAAGAATAACATTTATCAAAATAATATTTAGTAAATAATAGTTTTTATATAGACTTTTTACTTCAAAATATAATAATATTTAGGGTAAAATTAAACAAATACTTAGGTAAATTATGAATATCTGTTAGGAAAATAAGGTTATTTAGGATTTATTTAGCAAGTTAATAGATATTGGGAAAAACAGACATTTGAGGTTAATTTCAGTAATCTATGAACTATTATTAGAAATATATCATTATTTAGGGTTTTATTTATAAAATTTATTGGAAATCTATAAATACTGGTAAAGACATGGATATTTCAGGTAAAACTTAGCAAAACAATAGTAAAGCATGATCGTTTAAGTATATTTTAGTAAATTCATACAAAAATTTAGGTAACCTTTGAGTATTAAATTAGATTTATAGTCAATTTCCTATATTTGAAAAATAATACTAATTTTAGTTTATGAACAAGAAAAAAATATCTTTTATGTAACTAGTATGGTTTGAAATGCAGATTATAAAAAAAGGTTCTGCTATAGGTATATTTAGGGAAATTAAAATACAAGAGGTCAATTTTACTAAACATCTGTTATTAAAAACCATGATATTTGCTTAAACATTCTGTTGAGCGAATCTGATATATCTTATGTAAATTTACGAAAAATTTAGTAAATTCTTAAGTAAAATTTTTATTTTTGAATAAATTATTATAAAACTTTAAGAAAATATCAAGGCAACTATTTTATGTAATTTATACATCACTGTTGATAAATTAATTAAATGTAGGGTTGTCAAGTGGTCAACACAAAAAAAGAGAACATTTTAAAGAAAAAATTATTAAAATCAAATTTTATACATAAAGATATTAAGGAACATAAAATTGCACTTATAATTCAAATTTGTACTTTAAAAATATAAATTAAATTAAATTTAATCATCTTCATCATCATTTTGATCACTTTTTTCAATGTATTTATCTACATTACTAACTTTGTTCAAAAAAATTTCATTTTCTTTTATTTCTTTATAAAATTCCAAACATGAAATATTTTTATAATTATAAACTACGCTCAAAATACCTCGGACAGTGGAAATTTTTAGCTTATTTCTTTCTTTAGTCCACTGGCCGCTAATCATGGAAAATATTCTTTCAACATTAGCATTTTGACCAGGTATTGCGAAAAAAATTGACATATTTTTAAGAGTTCTGAATGAAACTCAACAGCATTTGTTTTAAAATATTCTGTCCATTTGAGACAGGTAATCAATTTTCTAAAATTTTCTATATTAATGTTTTTTTCCACAAATACCTTTAAATTATAAAATTGATCAAAACATTTTACATCATCAACAACGATGTTTTTAGATGCAAGCAATACTATCGTATTCTCAATTTCTTCCCATGTTGGAACTCTATCTAATTTCATCCAAGTAACGCTTTCAAAATTGGATAGTTGACTAGTCCATAACTTTAAATATTCATAAGACATCTTATAGCAATTCATGCAATTTAAATTGAATTTATCTATTTCATTTTCCAATCCATTTTTTATATTTTCAGACAAAATAGACTTTACTTTGATTGGAAAAAATGATTCCTCATATCTATGATGCAATGTATTTGCTAATGAATTTGTTGTAGCCATTACTTCTAATACAGAATTTTGTTCAGATTCTATTTCTAATATTTTTTCATGAAAAATATGCATTAATGAATCAGCAAATTCTAAATAAGCTTTACTAAAAGCATCTTCAAAAAATAATTTTAAAATACGAGGAGAGTTATCAATTGATAAAAAATAAGCTTTTAAAGCAGGATAAACTTCCAAGACTCTTTTCACAGCGGGATAAAGTGATAACCAGCGCGTTTTTGAATGTTTTAATAACGCTTTATACTGAATGTCTACAAATTCGCAAAAACTTTTCAAAGATTCTGTCCTTATTGTATAAATTGAAAAAAATTATAGAGTTTTAAGATTATAGATTCTAAATCTACTGTCATCGAATCAAATCCATGCTGTGCGGAATTGTGAACAATATGAGCAGGACAACCAACACCTATTAAATCTTTTCCAAATTTCAATTTTAAAAGGCTGCAAACATTGTTTTTCCCTGATCTTTTCAAACCTCCAAAATTAGTGTTACAGTTGTCAGCAGAAAAAGCAACACATTTTTCGACAATATTGTATTTTTCTAAACAAGTGTTCAAATTATCACTTATTGTCTCTGCTGTTTCGTTTGGCAAAGAATATAAATCAATCATTTTTGTCATTATTCCATTATTTTTGTCAAAAAATTGAATAAGAACTGGGAACATTTTAATTGCCCCATGATTACTTCCATCTGTTGAAACTGATATAAATGGTATTTTGGACAATGATTGCATTATATTTTCAATGCAATATGGAGCGATGACATTATTTGCGATACATCTCGTTTTTGTCTTTCCAGATGAAATCCGCTTAGCTACTTCCGAATCATCAAACATGTTTGACAGTAATTTGTTTGTACAAACGGTGGAGTTATAACTATAATGGTGCTTTAAAGTGTGGAATGCTAAAGCTCCTTCGACAGCTGATACTTTGTGATCCAGAGATGAAAATTTTTTTGTAAAAAAATTGCATATGGAATTGGAACTCTCTCCTATACGAATAGTATTTGTATGCTTTTTTGACGCAATATGTTGTTCCAAATCGTATTTGCCTTTGTTTGCAACCGAAACTGTAGTATTACAAACAGTGCATATTGCCTCGGATTTTGAATTTGGTGTTGATTTAAAACATACAAATTTAGCTTGCAGTTCTTCAGTAAATAAACATTTTCGTTTACTCATATTTGGAGCTAAAATAGAAAAATCCAAGAATATAAAATATAAGACTCTAATTAACAATAATAAATTACATACTTACTTGTTTATTTAACACAAAAAAATATAATATTAATAATTACTTTTCACTTGCTTATTTTATTTATTTAACACAACAAATTATAATAATAATGATTTCTTATCAAAATCGTTAATACACACAAATTATTTCATCTTTAATTTTAAATTCAATAAATATTGACAGGACAGCAATAGCATAGCCTGCTTTTTTTCAAATTTTTGAATTTTTATACCGAGTTTCTTTTTAAATTTCAACTTGAATTAATTAAAAATCAGCGAAATTGAAAAAAGAGAACAATTTGAATATTTATAGAAAAAGATAGAGGACAAATAAAATGTGCTAAAAAAGAGAACATGTTCTCTTTAAAAGAGACCTGTTGACAAGCCTAATTAAATGTCATTAATTAAATGTCATTAAATCATTAAATGTGAATTATGATCATTTATTTGCATATATCGGGAGACATTATTGAGATTTAGTTTAAATTTAATCAAATGATTATATCACACTTTATTAAACCTTTAGGGTTTCAGTGGATTTTTAAAAAATTGTTTAGGGATAAATTAACTGAAACTTAGAAAGAATTTTAATTGATTGTAGTATTTAAAATGTTTGAAAAGAACAATTATTTAAATTAATTTTAGATGATATTAATTTTATGGATATCGTTGAAAAAAGTGATAGAATTGTTGTCATTTAGAGTAATTTATTAAAATAGTGATTATTTAAGTACAAGAGGTTTAAACATTGACAGAATGTATAGCACTCATAACGATGTTGCAGATAGCTTACATTTGTAATGAATAATTTTATTTAGAAATGGATGTGTTGATATCTTGTTCAAAATTTTTTAAGTAATATATATCGTAAAATCATGAAACAGAGATCATATTTTCTCATTAATTCCTCAAATATTTATAATAAATGCTCAAATAAATAAAATTTATCAAACAACAATAAATCCTTGGTACTTCTAAAGGATTATCATAAACTTCGCAAGTATACCGATAACCACACTGAGATACCTCTTAAAAATCTCTAAATATTACTCTAAATGTCCCATTAACACACACACTGGGGCACAAAATTTTAGAATCTTATTTAATGTCCACTGCATACACACACGAGAAAAACGAGAAAAACGATGAATCATCGTGAGCTCACTACTACCTACTCACGAAACATAATAAAATCACAAAAAGTGTAAGTTTATAATATTAGAAAATGTAATTAAGAATAAATAAAATATTAATTGGATACTGTACATAATACGCAATAGATAAGGCTTACTCCCAATTTGCAGAGTGAAACTCCGATGCGAAATATTTACTTAAATTAATGTTTAGTAATCAATATTATGCGAAAAATGTATGTTACAATAAGGCCATGTAAAATTTATAAAACCAGCTCTAGCCTAATTAAGTTTGAATTAATTAAACTTTTGTAATTATCAAATTTTTATTGTAACCATGAGCACGAAAAGAAAAGGAGAAAATAAAGATACGTCTGCTAAGCGCAAGTGGTTGACATTAGAACAAAAGTTAAACATAATTAAGCTTCATGATCACGGTGCATCTTTCGCAAAAATTAGCAGAGATAAAGGTATCAACGAAACATCAATTCGGCTAATAATTAAAAATAAAGATCAGCATAAATCCCAAGGAATATCTAGAGCATTTTATTTATCATAATCACTTGTCTCTAAACACAGAACATCTCGAATGACTAATATGGAACGTTTATTAGGCATTTGGATTGAAGATTTAAATCAAAAGAGAGTTTCACGAAGTCAAATGGAAATTCAAGCAAAAGCTTAAAGTCTTTTTGAGGACTTGAAAGACAAAGATAGCGGCGAAATTAATAAAACTTTTACTGCAAGTCATGGCTGGTCTTTTCGTTTCAAAAAAAAGGTGTGGAATTCACAATGTACGCATTGTTGGTGAAAGTGCAAGTGCCGATAAGGAAGCAGCTTTAAATTATCCTATAGAATTAAAAAAAATTGTTGAAGAAGGTGGCTATCAAGATGAACAAATATTTAATGTGGACGAAACAGGATTGTTTTGGAAAAAATTACCGACACACACATTTATTGACGAGAAAGAAAAGGCATGCCCTGGATATAAAATTTCAAAAGACCGTCTAACACTATTATTGGGTGGATTTCAAAAAATAGGGGATTTCAAACTAAAGCCTATGTTAGTTTATCGCGCTGAAAATCCCAGAGCACTTAAAGGTTTCTCTAAAAATACGCTTCCTGTATTATGGCGTACAAATAAAAAAGCATGGGTGACAAGAACTTTATTTGAAGATTGGTTTTAAAATTATTTTTGTCCTGCAACAGAGCGTTATTGCAAAGAAAATGGCTTAGATTATAAAATTTTATTGATTTTAGATAACGCACCAGGTCATCCAACTGGGCTCTCTGATTTAAATGAACATATAAAATATTTTTTCTTCCCCCAAATACTACCTCATTAATTCAACCAATGGATCAAGGTTTCATTGCAACATTCAAAGCCTATTATTTAAGCCGAACATTTTCGCAAGCTATAAAACCAACGTCAGGGGAAAATGCATCAACTTTAACTGAATTTTGGAAGAGTTACAACATCAGAAATGTTATTGAAAATATCGGCGAAGCTTGGCACGAAATTACTGCCAGCAATCTGAGGGCAGTTTGGAAACATATTTTGCCGCATTGCGCAAATGATTTCGTAGACTTTGAGACTTATTTTACTGAGGTCACTCATGACATAGTAGAAATTGGAAGAGACCTAGGTTTTATTGAAATTGATTCTGCCAATGTGATAGAGTTCATCAATTCAAATACGAATGAATTGGACAATGAAACTCTTCTTTATATGGAAGAACAACGAGCATTCGAAGAAAGGAGCAGTGACTTAGATAACGCAGTTGCAGTTGATACGCCAATAAAGGAATTATCAACTGAAGAACTTTCAAAAATTATTAACATGGCCGATAAGCTTTCAGAACATATCATGGAAGTTGATCCTAATTTTGAACGCAGCATTCATGTTCGCCGAAACATTGGCAGTTTTATTCGTTGCTACAGAGAGTTGTTTGAAGAAAAAAACCAAAGAAGATAAGTAAACAAACATAGATCCTACAATTTTTGGAAACTAAAAAATAAAATATTTTTTTTAGCTCGAATTTGCGAGTGCTTCTGTACTGTAACGCATAATAAATACTTTTAAATTATTTATTTGGTTTTATTTCATTCATATCGTAATATTATTAATTCGTGACATTTTTTATTTATTTTGAACTTAAAGACATTGATAATATATCGATATGTATAAAAAAAAATTTGGAACCAATTACAATTTTTCCCATAGACTACATAGTTCAATTAGTGCAGTTTCACTTAGTGCGGCATATCGACGGAACCAATTAACCGCACTAAGCGAGGTATTGCCGTATTCAAACTTTTAATATTATAATTTCAAGAGCAGGCGAAAAAGTATAGCAATATTAATGAATGATCTTTAAATTAAACAAGTCTAGCAGGTGAAATAAATATTAATAATATAATAGTAATAATCCATATTTTCAACTTTTAATATCACAAGTTTTAAAAATAATATGAATTATAACATTGCATAAAATATAATTATTATTAACAGGTGAAAAATTAAATTAATTTTATTCAGCAGTAAAAAATAGTATAAATAGCGATAACAAATTCAATCTATTCGCCCAAAAATAAAACAGACAGAAACTTTTTACATCGAATATTTTTACACGGAAACATAGCATGCTGAATTTAGATAAAAACAACAATATAACAAGAAAGTTTAAAAATTTTTAAAAGCTTTTATATTTTGTATCGGTAACTAATTTTAGTTATCAAATAAATATTTATATATAAAAGACTTTGTTTCATCTACATATGAAACACAAGTGCACGTTGATACCTCAAATAAAATCGAGACCTTTACAATGGTGTTTATAAATTATAAGATATCTCAGAAATCAAATGCATAATAGTTATCTACAAAAAAGCAATGGATGAGCAACACGATCAATTTTATCACTGGGGTGGTTGCAACTTGACAAATGTTATCAATATGTCACAGCACCAGAAATGAGGGTAACCGCTGTTATAAAGGATAATTAATGTATAAAAACAATTAAATTTGTATTTATTTATTAATAAATGTTGGTGTTCGCATTTTAGCAATGGGACTCGAAAGGTCAAATTAAAATGTGTTTTTGAACTGAAAATTATCATCTAAACCAGCTGTTCCCAACCTTTCTGGTGCTGTGACCCATTGATAACATTTGCCAAGTTGTGGCGACCCTAACAATAAAAATAATAGGGTTGCTCCTCAGTCACTGCATTCTTGCAACTAACTATTATGTTTTCGACTTCTAAATACATGATTTTATTTATATTTTATACTTTATACTATGTTGGGATATTACATATTCGTCGATGGATAGGTCTCTCGATCCGAATCCTCATGTTCAATAATCAATAAGACAAAATCCCAACAAAGAAATCTTTATTCACAAATATTCATCACAAGATACAATTATTTGATTTTTTGTAGACACCTTAAGGATATCACTCAATAAGTCACTGCAATCTGATTAACTCATTTATCTGTTTATTACTTTCAACTCGTTAGATTTTTCTCGTCGACCAACTAGCAACTTATTTTGTTATCAGTTCCTTTTATAATTTTCGGTTGCCATTAATTTGGATTAGTGCTAGGGAAACAATTTTTCCCGTTCTGACAATTTATTGCCCATTTTACTAATTCCGGGAGATACATTAAGCGGACGTTCAGCTCAGCGGCCCTTGATTTAATTAATTAATTCATTTGTTTTTGGGCTCCCAACCCTTCAATATACCTCATCTCAATCTAATAATATTTTATTCGTCTTCAAAATCAAATTTGCCACCAGTTACCACTTTTTCTCCCCGAAAAATATTTATTTTTACTTTTTTCAAAATTTTAGTTAACTTTAATTGATTTTGATAATTTTAAAATTTTATTATTTTTATTTATGTTTTATTATAACTCCAACAACTATAAAGTCAAAATAGGAGTATCGATTAAATTTAAAATGATAGTAAAAAACCACTGACTAGCGTAAATAAATTATTTTCAAAAACTCTCAGGTGACCCCTTGCAAATTGTCACGCGACCCACAGGTTGGGAACCGCCGATTTAAATCTAATGTAACATTTACTACATTTGACTCTGTATCTTAGTTAAAAAATTAACTATTCAAAAACATTTAATATACAGTTTGTTTGTAATTTAGTATTGTTTTTAGACGAAATGAGGGAAAATTAATAATAAACCAAAGTTTATTATTTATTTTCTTTTCAACTGATTTTAATTAGATTCAACAATACATCCCATAAATTTATCAGAAAGTAGTAGAAATTTACTTTAAATCTGTTAAGTTGTTATCGCTACGATTTGAGAGGAAATAGATTATAATCCGACGCCTTGTGCTCTTGATTGAAATGACAAACTCAACACAATACATTATTTATCATTAGAGCGTGTAATACTTAATTTCATTCATAAATTTATTTATAAAATCTTTCGACTGAATTGGATTTGTCAACTTGTTCATTTGGGCTGAATTTAGTTTTAGCTTCTGAGGTATCGTTAGACATTTTGATTTGTATTTGAACAAGGAAAAGAGATAAATGAAAAAGGTTTTTTAAAAATATATATATATTTACTTCATTTTAAATCAATTTACTTCTATTTAAATTATAAATATTTATAAATTCTTTTTTTATACTGTTTTACAAAAAAAGTGTGCCCAGCTCAGTGCAATTTTCTGAAGCAAATTAAATTATTATTTTTTAATTGTTTCGGTACCCTGGTTTCACTTTTCGTCAAATCTAATTAGGGAGCATTAGTCTTACCCATTTTTGTCACACCTACCAATCTCGGAATTTAACAGCTTGAATAATGACTTTAATTAATTAATTAATTTGTAATTTTAAAATAGCATTAGATAAGGACTTCTTATAGATTTAAAATTATCATGTCCATACTTATCTTTGTATTTTTTATTTGATACCTTTTGACCCAAATAAATTTGACAATAAATCTCCCAACCATCTTTGGTTACTCCTGTATAATTTCATGTTCTAACACATATTCATGAACCGTTTATAATATAATGTCTATAACTACGCTTATTTTCATCTTTTTATATTTTATGAGTTTCAAAATAATTTTATTTAGACAGCGGACTTCGAAAATGGTTTTGATTATTATTTTATTATAAACCCAACTTTCACTCAGAGAAGACAGTTAAAATTTAATATATATTAATCTGAATTTATAATAAAACGTTTCCAGTATAACTGTTTTATTTGCGAAATTTAAGGGTTTCAAATCATTTTCAAATGCCGTTAAAATTTCAAGTCTTACCGCTGTAAACACAACTTTAATGTGTAAGTGTGTATGAGTGTGGCACCAAAACTAAATAAAATGCATTGTAGTCGACAGTAAGTCTATTCGCCAAGTTTCAGCTGGAAGTGGGTTAAATAGCCCTCATAAGATTTGCTTGCAAATTCTTTCAACACAAGCGAAATTAATATGAAGAATGTAAAAATAAGTGTAATTCGTATGATTTTCCGAAAAATAAAAATACTGCATTTGAAGTGCATTTTGTTTCCTTGTTTTCTATTATTTTCTATTTCAAAAATTTATTATCATTATAAAATATTTTAAAACCTTTAAAATATGTAAATTTAATGAAAAATATAACTTTTAACTTACCGTCCTCCCATAAGATTTGTCTTTGTTGTCCGTAAGTTATGAAATCTGGTGAAAAAAATGTAATACATCAATTTGCCTTTGTGTTGAAAATCTTGTTACGCTGGATTTGATTAGATTCTAGCTTGGTCAGAGAAATAAATTTTCTCTCACCACAAAAAACGCTACCAAACAATTAATCAAAAAATCACTGTGCTCAATAGTTCGCAAATAAGTTTTTTTGTGACAGTTTTTATAAATAAGGAATTTTGATATTATTTTGCAATGATAAGACTTTCAAATTGTTATATTATTTACGATTAATGTTTTCATATAATTCCATGTTTAAAATGATTGTCTAAATAAAATTTATTTTTAAAATGGTCAAATAGTAATTCTATTGGATTGTGGGGTGTGACAATTCAATATTCTCTAGAAAAATTCAATAGAACGAAATCGGGTGTATAAAAAATAGATCTAAAGTTGATAAAATATATAATATATAATAAATATATATATAATATATTAAAAATATATAATATTTATGCATTTCATTATTTCTCTGTTTAATTATTGAAAGATACTGTTGCCATAAAACTTACTCTTTCGTAACTTTCTTTTTCTATTTTCAATTTTTCCACCAATGATTTACCCTGTGATCTTAACCTGTCGAATTCTTCCTGAAGACTGCTGAGGCGCATGTCAGATTCGGTTAATTTTTCCGTTAACGCATGCTTTTCCTTTAAAAAAAGCCTTTCAATAATTCCAACAATAATATTCTTTACCGCTCTTTGTTTATCACTTTCATCTTTATATCGACGAATTTCCAAAGAAAAGTCCGCAGTTTCACCTTCAAATTTATAAAGACTAAAGTTAAAGTTCTGTTGTAAAGATAAATTAAATTAAATTAAAACAAACCGATTTTGAACTGTTTCTAGTTCTCGACGTTTTTCTTCTTCGGCTCTAATCTTAAAAATGATTTATTAACCGGTTTCGATCTATTAAAATTAAAACCAGTTTTTGTTGAAATTCTTTCTTCTCTTCTAGCAGTCGATTTTGAGTCCTTTCTTCCAGTTCTTTGAGGCTATCTTCCAAATTATTGAGTCTATAAAATTATGGTTTTGAAATTACTTGAATCCATAATTGGTAATGAATATTTTACCGTCCTTGAAGACATGGGACTTTGGTTTAAAAAATATAAAATTTTCAGTTTAATCCCTTTATCAAGAGATGACCATATATGAATACAGAAATGGATAACGTATTCTCATTCAAGTGATCAGGATACAAATAAACAAAAAAATCGACGACTTGTTAAATATTTACAAGGTTTTTTATTTTAGGCAAAACAAAATTTTTAAGTTTTTTGTTTTGAATACATAAATTGAGTTTAAAATTACCTTTACGTATAAATAAATTTAAATTCGTTTCACTTTTTTCATACAATAAAGAGAACACATAGTGAGAATAATTGGCATAATTCGACGAGGTAGGACATTTAGAGCACTCTCCTGGAATTTTATGAAAATATTTGCACCGTATAGAAAGGTATACAAAATAATAACAATTTGCCTACATTTTAAAAAAAGTGCCCGAAATTTCGGTAATTAAATGACCGGTCGCTAAAGTGTTAAAATATAAACAAATACCTTCAAGTATCCCAAACCGAATCTTTATCTTGAAACCTCAGGCATAGTACTGATGAGAACCATTAGCTCGAAACTAGTATACTATTGGGAAATGCACTGGATATCACTTAATTTATAGTATATTCTTTTATTAGAATCAGACATAGTGATTAATAAAATTAAGTTTTTCAAGTGGTTTGGTAGTCTGATAGCTTGTTACCAGTTTCTGTGTTGAACTTGTAGTTCACAGAGGTAAGATTGTATCTACCATAGTTTCAAGTGAAAGGATGTATCAAGATAAAGATAGTTTTTTATCTTGCCTTAAATCCAAACTTTACAAAATAATAATAATAATAATTAATAATTGAACAAAATCTTTTAAATATATTTTTGCAATATATTTCGACAACTCGGTTATCATTATCAGGCACAAAACGACTTCAATAAAAACGATTATACTTATAAGTTTATTAGTAGCTAGCTTTATTACCCGGTTCCCCAGATAGACTAAAACTCATTTTTTATTAATTATAATTAAATTATTTTACCGTTATTACAAATTTATTCCAATACTCGACTATATACAATATTTTTAGTCTATTGTTGATCATCAATGATGATGAACAATACTGAGGAATCCTCCCCCTTGGCATTCATCTAATAATCACTCCTGTGTCAAATTCAAGTCAGTCATTTAGAGCGGAAAAAGTTGAAAATTAAAAAATACACTTTAAAATTGGAACTTTTTATTTTCAACTTTTATGTCTAATTTTGCTTAATAATATTCTTGTTTTCAGAGATGACGTGAGTCTCAGTGGTGCATGTCATTTTACACTTATTACAAGTTATAAGTAATTTAATAATTAAATTACGTAATTAGTAATTATTATAAATGGTTTGAGGTATGTGTGCATGTTATTGTATGTCTGAAGAATGTCTCATATTTCATGTTCATTATTAAACAGTAGTCTTCGATTCCAATGAGATAAATACTAAAAATCTTATGTCATGAAATAGATTTTAAAATTTACCAGACTTATAATTATTTACCACAAGCCAAACGGCTTATTACAAGATCAGAACATAGATTAAATGGCATCACAGATTTTTTACTGAAGAAATGCGATTAAATTAAAAACTACGTGCATTCTAAAGCTATTTGATTTCATAAATTGTTTGATAGAGGGCTGAATCTCTTCTTTTCTTTCTTTTGTCGTATAATTCTACATATCATTCAAATACATAATTTGCCTATTTCATAACTCTAGAACTGGGATGATTTTCCGAAAAATTTCCGCTTTGTCATTAATGCGCTGCAAGATTTTCTGAATTTTTTGTTAGCAATATATATATATATATATATATATATATTATATATATATATAATAATTTCACATAGAAAACAAGTCGATATGACAATATTTATAATTAATTGCTAACGAATCTTTGAAGTTACGTACGCGCATAACGCACATCTGTTCGTTATTTCGATGCAAGCTGAACAACAGTTTTTTTTTTTTTTTTTTTTTTTTTTTTTTTTTTTTTTTTTTTTTTTTTTTTTTTTTTTTTTTTTTTTTTTTTTTTTTGAACAAACAAAGTAAGCATTTCAATTAAAACAAAAAGAATTTCACAAAATAAATTTACTACCTTTGGATCAAATTTTTATTTTCTTCTTTGATTCTTAATGACTGCTTTTTATCAAGATCATATTGGTCGGAATGAAAACTATTCAACTTTTGTTCTAGGCGCTTCATCTGCATCTATGAAATAATAATAATAATAATAATAATAATAATAATAATAATAATAATAATAAAAAATAATAATAATAATAATAATAATAATAATAATAATAATAATAATAATAATAATAATAATAATAATAATAATAATAATAATAATAATAATAATAATAATAATAATAATAATGTTTACTTGCAAAACATCAAAATTGCTTCCAATTTCATGAGTTAACATGCCTGGATGGATATCACTTCCTCTGGGAGATGCTCCAGCAGAGAACAGATCTCTAGCTCGACTGGCTGCAGATGGCAATAGCGTATGATTTTCAAGAAGACTAGAGTATGACATTGATAAAAATTATAAAAAACCTCAGGCTTTTTTCATGCATAATTCAAAAAAATGTAGTAAAATGAGAGATTAATCACGCAAACACCGGATATTATGACATTTACAGCAATTTCAATTTATACAAGCCATGCGTCAATAATTTATTATAATAAAATTAAAATAATGTTTTTGTTTAAATTGGTATCGCAAAAACAATAAATTCACAACACCAGTTGCCAAATGCAAATATTAAACGTCAATTAATACTCATAGCTGACAAACGAGATAACGAAAAAACTAACTTTTTGCAACTGGAAGTAACTCTGAATATAATAAGTTTATAAATTATAATTGACAGCAGTTTAAAAATATTATTATTATATGTATTATTATATTTATTATTAATAAATAATTAAATAAATTTGGCAACGATTTAATTAAAAGATAACGCCAATAAAAAACCTTTCGTACGATATATTTCGATAGCACAGCTAGCATCTTCAGGTACTCAAAACCAACTAAAAATATTATGAATTAACATTTTAGTTGGTTTTGAGTACCTGAAGATGATAGCTGTGCTATCGAAATATATCGTACGAAAGGTTTTTTATTGGCGATATTTATTATTATTATTATTATTATTATTATATTTATTATTATTATTATTATGATTATTATTATTATGATTATTATTATTATGATTATTATTATTATGATTATTATTATTATTATTATTATTATTATTATTATTATTATTATTATTATTATTATTATTATTATTATTATTATTATTATTATTATTATTATTATTATTATTATTATACCAACAAATGAAAAGCTGAATCTCGAATGTTAACCGATGTACAAACCAATGAAATGTGTGATAAAAGTGTCGCACATTCAAACCGACGCATATAAACAAATAATTAACTAATAAACAATAATGACACATGTACCACAGCTAATATTGTCTGCTTAATAAAAACAAAATAATAAATAAAGCAAAAAGACATTTAATCTACTGCTAGCAGTATTATATATATATATATATATATATATATATATATATATTTACAACGAGACAAAAGGGCAAACCTCAGCCTCCGATCCGACCATTTATGATGAGATTCGACATTGTCAAATTCTGGGAATCTATATGGTTATGATTATATTATGATGATAAATAAGCCCAAATTATAATAATAATTATTATTATTTCTATAGATTCGCATATTTTTTAACCCATTAAATAGTAGAAAATTCGAAAAACAAAAGAATAATTGTTTATAGAATGAAAAATTGTTGACGAAAATTCTGCTATTAAAATAAATATTGATACTGACAGAAAATTATATTTTTCATAGGTTTTCCAACGGGAACTTGTAGGCTTTTTGTTAATAGAGATAAATGAATTTATTTAAACAAGCAAACTGCCTAAAACGGATTCATATTTTGTTTAATTAAACGTTTTGTTACAAATATTTAGTGAATTTATTTTTGTCAATTTTCATTGAAAAAATCCATAAAATTTGAGAAGGCCTACCACATGGGTTTATAACTGGTGAGTTATAATTTTATTATAATTTATACAGAAAATTATTATAAATTAGGTATATAAAAAAAAATTCAAAATGGAAATTTTCAAAAAATTCACTTTTTTATGTTAAAAAACATGCTGTTGTGTAAGTGTGTAATAGTGGCAAAAATGAAATAAAATTCATTTTGATTTGTTCTTATTTTGAGGTGGGACAATACATTCACTTTCAGAGGACTTATGGAGTATAACGGATTGCAAACCTCTGGTGAAATGCTTTTCAGTGGCAAAAGCATTTCAGTTCAAAGTTAAAATGCGATTCTAAGTCACATTGTGGTCGGTTTATGGTAAATTCTTCATCTGATTCCTAGTGTAAAAACCTCAAGAATATCGGCGTATTTGATTATGTCACATTCCAATTCCAAGCCAGCTTTATCCCTATGTTTGATACGTTATTCCATAGGATCAAAAGCAATGCTTTAAGCTTTATAAAAGTCACTTTTTAACACATTCCGTTGACGACCCAATTGCACACCTTTAAAACCGAGCCTGTTCGCATTTTCCCACTTTCGATTTCATTAATCATGCTACCAAATATTACACCTTTTAGATTTGAATGATTTAATGGTTGAAAATCCTTGCAGCTCACTGAAATCGCTTTAAGTTGTGAAGGTAATAATTTGTTTCGGTTTACAGATAATGCAAACAATACTTTGTCAAGACGTGAAATATCTGCTGTTGGTTACAAAATTTGCAAACAAAAGGTTACTGTGATTGTCTATTCTTATTACTTATAGATGAAATTCGAAGCCCCTAAACAAATGTTTTCCAATGCGAGGCGGACGCCCTTTAGTTGGGACTCTACATTTCTAAGGGGGACAAAATTTTATTTTTATAAAAAGGTAGTGAAACACTCAACTAAAAAGGATGGATGAACAATGCATTTATTGCGGGATATCAAAATTTCAAAAATAAGCTGGAAAAAGATGAAAAATAATTGATAGGGATCTATCGCATCTTTTAGTTGAATTACTCGATTGACAAATCGTAGTTTTAAGGTGAGGCATAAATGATCTTAGCATCTTGATGCGGAAAGTGAGGAGAAAAAACCAAAGCGCAAAATTCCTGCTCTTCCTTAAACCGAATGGGAAATTGTATCAAAGTGGTTTGGGCGACAATTCAATTGATTGCCGAAAACATTAGTAAAAAAGTAATCAATAAAATCATATCTCAATGCTAAATAAATTATTTTTGTTTTTATTTAATGTTTTATTAAATTCAATTTGCCGTACTGCATTTTGTAAGAATTACTCGAGATAATAGTGAGTAGTATAATTCCTAATTAATAATTAGCCAATGAGTGTGCGCATGCTCTATTGGTTTAAAGAAAGTTTGAATGATTGGCTAATTAATTTATTTATAAATTTTATGAGGCATTGTACACAAATAAAAAACTATTTAAATTTAATTAATAATTAATTAATTAATTTTATTTATAAAATACTTAACAGATTGATTTACTTGGAATTATGATTTTTAATATTCGTCAATCGACTGTCTGATTGGTGGGAATTAGCGTCATTTTTATAATTTTTTCTGAAATCAATTTACCGATTACTATCGAGTGAAAGTCAATGGATATTATTTACTCGTCAATTTCGAAATCGATTTGTGGATTTTCATTCAAACTGCTCAATTCAATTTCCGATGGCTCCTAGTTAAAAAAAGAAACAACAACATAACAATAAAAACAATGAACTTATCTATTTACTTCAAAGCTTTCGGCGGAAAGAAATCTCTTGATTGAATATTGTGAATATCGTTTTGCTTTCAAATAATTACTATGATGTAATAATTTTGATATTAATGAATAAATTCATAAATAACTTTTCTTCCGATTGAACTTGTTGAAAAACCGACAGGAAATTTTGCAATTGAATCCTGCCATTCTCATCTGGTTTCATTTTGGAGATCAGTGTTTTCAAAGTCTAATAGTACATTAATTTTCAAAAATTACCAAATGTTTAGAATATTCACATTTTCCTGAGTGGTTTTATCGTCGTCATCGTCATCATTGTTATTGTAAAATTCATGGAATGAAGCAATAAACCTATCAACTGTTATGTAACCTCTATTTTCATTGTCTAACACTTTAAAAATATTATGCGCTTCTGATAAAGTTGTCATAGTCAGCAAAATTAATTTAAAAATAAAATCCTCATTTGAAATTGATTATGTATAGTAGATCATTTTTGGATAAGATAAACAAATAAACATTAAATTTAAAATATTTATATTTTGGAATAAAATTTAGAAGGTAAATTAACTTTAATAAAAGATGATAAAATATGGAAATAATTCAAAATTCAAAATAAATAATATATATTTTTTTCATTAATAATTTTGTGATAATTAATAAGTTACATAATTATTGTGGCATTTTTATATTTTGGCATTTTATTAATTTTTGTCATAAAAATATCCTCGCTTTTCAGTAAGTAAAATAGTGTATCTAAAATCATAGTGGTATACTACTGCAAACCTCTCTTCTCCTCTTTGGGCAGTAGGTTTAGAGTTGATCTCCCATAATTCTGAAATGTCTATAGAGACCATTATAGCTTATTATTAATACTATTATTATTATTATTACAATCTTTATTATTCTTATTGTTATCGTTGACATTATTATTTTATTATTATTATTATTATTATTATTATTATTATTATTATTATTATTATTATTATTATTATTATTATTATTATTATTATTATTATTAGTAATATTATTATCATTGTTATACCATTATTATTATTGTTATTATTATTATTATTATTATTATTCTTATTATTATTATTATTATTATTATTACTACTACTGATCTAATATTATTATTGGTATGATTATTATTCTTATTAATATTATTATTATTGTTGGGCCAGAACAGAGTCTTGTTTAAATGAATCGGTAATAGCACGCAAACACAACACGCAGATTTAAAATCAGACCCATAAAACATCAATTAACCACGTTAAAATACGAGAAGGAAATAATTAAAATATAAAATCGAAAACATAAAAATTAATTAAAATAATAACAATGTGCAACGATCCGCACGAAATAAACACAGAAATAACATGAGAACACGGAAATTTGACCAAAATTTGACAATTTACTTGAAAAGCGAGAGTTCATGAAAGTTGGAACTAAAATTAAAGAATTTGAATTGGAAACAATTCAATTGAAAGTTAAAAACAAAAATTGTCAAATTAAATGATGAAAATAATAAAATTAGAGTTAGAATACACAAAAAATCACAAGGTCAAATTTTGTTTTACCACATCAAATTTAACACGCAAGGTTAGGGTCACACAATAGGTATATATACCGATTCAATTTCGCAGAATTTACACCGAATTTTTGAGAGATAAAAAACTCGTTTTACTCGATCGAAGTAATTTTTGAATTTTGTAAGTTGGCGATTTCGAAACTTTTTCTACGCAGCGCACAAACACCCTCAAGTGAGCTCTGTTTGGGCGTATGTGTGGGGAAACGTTACTGAGTATGATATTGATGAATGCCAGGATGATGCGATGATGTCAATTTTACAACTGTATTATGCCAATTATAATCGAAATAAACCTTTAAACGAATGCAAGTTATATCGAAATTTTTCCGGCCCACAGCCGCTATAACACCCCAAGAAAGTAAAATCTTCACAATAATTCAAGCTGTGTAAGTGCGGTTCATCCGCCAATAGCTTTTGCCCGTGAAGGTTACGGCGTGAATAACGCAGGACCTAAACGTCAATACTATCCGTTATAGGGGGAAATGGGAAGGTGAGGGAGTAGTTTTTTGGCTGCCCCTTCATCACCCATTTCCTATAAATTCGACCAAAATAAAATCCTTCTCACATAACGGCTTAAAATCACAAACACCGAGTAGTTCAGTGGGCATTCCTAAAATCATAATATCGACACATCTACCCTAAGGTCAAATAAGGAAGGGAGAGTGGGAAACAATCGGAAATGGTTGTTATGTCATTAAATAAATAAACTGTTCTAAATGAATCTTGAAGCTAGGATAGGAGGGCAAAACAAAATCGCACCTAAATCCGTAAAATTGACTATTTCCCCGAAAAACGATGAACTAAAGTGAACATAAAAACTGCCACTACAGCTGAAATTTAACGAATAACGATAATGAACCCATACAACGACTACTACCATATTAAGTTAAGATGAACGTAAATCAGCTAACCATAGTTTAATATTTCGGTCACCATCGACTATCATCATAATAAATTGAAATAAATATAAATCAGTTAACTATAACTTGCATGTAGAAAGGGCTCGACGCCACTTGGTCCAAATCAACTCCGATATTGCGGCCGGTAAGATTCCGAATACGGATGGTTATGCCCCCTCGTACGGCATCTCATTCGAACTCGATGATTCAAGGCTAGACAGACCGACCCAGTCTATGAACGTCACGGTCCCAAAACGAATACTCCCTAGAGCAATGAGGGGAGAGGACGGAGACCCGAGAGAGGAGCGAGATCACGCATATGCACTAAGTCCACCGAGAAAGAACTCCAATGGATATTACCGAAATTCGAGTCGACATTGAATTTAGTAGAAATAAATATTAAGTTTTTCTCTCTGTTTATTGGTTCTTAAGTTATTTACATAGGAGAGTGAAGATTTTATATAACCATTATAGTGTAGTAAAAGTTTATTATAATCATCGCGTAAATAATTTTAACAAATAAAATATACCACCCATAATGATTTGCCTTATTGTAGACATGGATCCATACAAAATCCTGAACACCGCACTTGAAATATCGCGCAAAGAAAATGAAGAACTGCATCAACAGCTACTATAGTTGACCAGAGAGATCCAGCAGGTTAAGTCATCCTGGGTGAAACCTACCAAAATAAAGACACTATATCAAAGGGTAACTGCTGCACAACGCGGATGTACCGATAAAAACGGCTTGGCGTTATCGCTTGTCAGGAAGGCAAGGCCGTAACGTATCCACTGCTTTTTGACACCAGCTCAGTTGGCCTATCAACTAAACTGGCCGTAAAACCGGCTCAGCGTTGTCCCGGGAAGATGGAACGCGCGAAGCGCCGGGCCTTGAAACTAAAAGGACATACAAATTACTATTGTTGAAATTTAATAACGCTTTAGTTTTATTTATTTATTGGTAGTGATTGGATTTAAATCCTCACAACATTTTATACCAGGAAGGGGTTCGGATGAAAAGTAAATGATTAAGTGTGACGAACATGATGAGAAGGGGACCGGAATCAGAAACCGCACACAGACCTTCTATCGGTAGTGCGTTGAACCCGCTATGAGATCGGGCCTTAGCAGTTCTTACGTAGCTCTCACCTTTAGCGATCTCATAACCAGTGGTTACATTACCAACATTGCTTGGCAACGGGTGACCAGTGGAGGCGAGAAAAGTCCTATTTGGGGTCAAGGTTACACAAACCATAAACCCCACATTATTAGTATTATTATTACTATTACCAACTAATTTAGCACCACGATTAGTACTATAAATATGAATATACCCTTATTATTATTGTTATTAATATTGTTATTAGTATTATTATTATTATTGTTAGTATGTTTAGTGTTGATTATCATCATTCCTATTATATTATTACCATCATTCCTATTGATATTAGCTGACAGTGATGATATTAATGCTACTATTACCTTAATTATAATTATTTACTATTAATTTTATCGGTAAGTAATCAATGCTTACATTTGGTAAAGAAAAAATAAACTATTAAATTATTACGAAAAAGAATTAAAAACTTATAACAATTTATTTAATAAAAAGTACAACAACAAAGAAAAAATTACTACTTCAAATTTACCATTCTCAATTTTGAAAAAGGAAAATTCCAAATATAAATAAAATTTAAAAATCGCCGAAATGTTTGTGTAGCTGAACCTGAAAGAGCTATAAATTAAAATCAATAAAACCAGTTATAAACTAACAAACCTACCTTGTAGTAAGTGCGGAGGCCGGAAGGTACCATCCAGGAGGACTCGATTGTCCAGGGAAACCTAAAAAATGCAAAAATATTAGTTAAAAGAATAAAAAAATCGATACCTGCTGTTGTTGTGGAAATTGTAAGTTGTTTATTGGGTTGCCGTGGCGGAAAGTGGCGGGCAAGATTGGATGGAATTGGTTCGTATGATATATACTTGAATACCTTCCAAACCATTGATTTTTAAGGGTTAAAATGAATACAGGTAATATACAATGTGAAGTTTTTACTTACGATAGGGTTAATCACAGTAATTAAGTTAAAATTTTGTGAATTGCCGTGTAGTAAATTGAGTTGAATAGTTTTTGATTTTGTCGTTAGTAAATTAAATTTTTGAGGTTTGAAAAATAATTTTTGTTGAGAAGATTGGGGATAAATTTTGTCATTTTGGAAAATAAAAATTATTAATATTATTATCATTATTGTAGTTAATGTACTGATAATTATTATAAAAATAGTTGTTGTTATTGTTAATATCATTTGTTGTTATCATAATAATAATTATTATTACTATTATTGTCCTTATTATTATTTATTGGTAAAATTATTATTATTATTATTATTATTATTATTATTATTATTATTATTATTATTATTATTATTATTATTATTATTATTATTATTATTATTATTATTATTATTACTAATATCGTGGTAATTGTTATTAAGGTTCAGGTTCGTGATTTGTGTCGAAAATTATGAACAAGGGAGATAGATGATCAAAAACTACACCTAAAAATAAGTTAGGGAATATCTATAACAAAGGATATCTTTACTTAAAATATCTTAAAAAACTGCAACATTTATTTATTTAATTTCTCAAATTATGAATGTTAAGAATTTATAAATGATTTATTTTCTTTTGAATCCAGTTGTTGAGGATACCTAAATTACAAAACAAAAATAATTATTAAATGCGTAAAATGATTGGAAGAAATGATGATAAATGAATGGGGTGTTGCTCTGGAACTCTGTAAAATAGGATTGGAAAAGAGATATCAAAAAGTGAGAAGGGAATCTAATAAATCAATAAAAGCAAACAATTGAATAGAATAAGGTCATTTCCTAATTAACAAGTACAGGTGCATAACAAGAAAAACAAAAACAAAGTTAGAATTATTGTGTTATCTTGATAGCCCATTCAAGATAAAAAAGGACACTGGGAAGCCGAGAAATGTCATCGTCAAAAAAATGTTTTTCTCAAAAACTGTCAGAGATTACAGAGTGTCCATTGGAACTTGTAGGAAAATGAATGCATCATGAGTAAGGGCCATTAGATGGAAAATTATAAAAGCTAGACACAAGCTACTATAAAGCAGAAGCAAAGAGAAGGGAAAAGAAATTACAGTGAAACAATGGAGAAATCTGATTTCTGAAATTATAAATTGGTAGAAATTTATACAATAATTAGTAGTAGTTAAAGATACAAGTCACGGCAAGAAAGCAATCCAATCAATTGTGTCAGATTACCCGTTACAAGCAGTAGTCAAGTGGTCGTGATTTTATTATTGTGCTATTCCTCCTGAAGGGTTGTAATAAGCGCCAAAGCATTTGAAGTGTCTTGAAATCTATGTATCATTGTTGTAATCAATTGTGATAATCAATAAAATGTTAAGTTGTTGGAATTCTTCAATATAGTTATTCATAAAACACGCTTTAGTCAGATCTGTAAAAGGTTATTTAATAATCACCGAAAAATAAAAATAATTATATCCAATACAGTATTGTTTCAACTAGTGGTAAATACGGGACCGAAATCTAAATGAGCGAGAAACCTTCAATGTAGCTTTTGAACCTAGATGTTCGCCAGGTTATTAGCAGTCACAGTATTATGGACTTTTTACTGGTTATCACCCATTGGAATACATTTGGAATACAATGTTATTTATGACGGGTATTCAATGGTAATATCTTCATATGTAGGTATCTCATGGGAATCCCTTGAAAGTGGTTGCAAATCTTATTTCTTTTTAGCCATCAGGTGCCAAGCACTAATCAGTTTAAATTTTCGTCAGAATTTTTTATAAGTAATTTTAGTTACTGGTTGACTTACAAGTAAATTTTTAAGGAATTATTTTGCTAATTAATAAAAATTTTATTTGATCTTATCCTTTTAATTATCTTGAGAAAGATGTAGACTGAAAACTTTTACGCAATCACGGTAAATTATGAATTAAACATTGAAATCATTTGATTAAAAATAAAATGTTTTGATTTACTTTATGAAAATTTCTTGAAATTAATAGTTAGCGTAGTAAAATTTTCTATATTGTTGGGCTATAAGCCATAATTTAAACAAAAAGGAAAAATTGTGTAAATTAAAACAAAATAATTAATGTCGTTTGGAAATTGTCAATATGGCTGCTGTAACATAAGCACACCCGCAAGCAGAAATTAAAAATAAAATAAAACATATTAAAGAAAACAAAATAAAAACATAACAAAATTAAATAAAACAAATATTAATTAAAATCATTGAAAAGCCTACAGATGCAGAAAGAAACACAAAACCAAAACATAAAACCGCCAAAACCATGCAAAAGAAGGTTTAGAAAATACATAGGCTGAAGCGGCGACCAAAAATTTAAATATCAAAGGGTAAAAAGAGAAACAATCAACGAGAATGGTTAAATTTAAAAAAAATAATAAATGAAAATTTACGAAATATTGAGAAAATAATATCAAAAAATAGAGAAAAATATGGAGAAAAATAAAATATTTAAAATAAAATAAAACCAATAAAACCTCCGAAAAATAGCCAAAAGAGGCTGAAAATTCTCTGATTGGTCGCACCCAGGCATGAAAACACTATATATACTGCAGTCATTTTCATAATTTCAGACAGTCAGAGAGACATAAAATTTTTTATGCCAACTTATGACAATTTTTCAAATTTGGTTGCATGACTGACAAACTTGTGGATTGTAAGTATTTTTATCTTGTATAAATATGTATTTCGAAGTTAAAGTTTTGTTCTGGATGGTCGTGGAATCTTTGAGACACTCACTTCTCAAACCTTGCCCAGGAAAGCACGAATGACATCGGATTCGTAAATTAAAAGCTGCTTCTCAATTAGATAAATACAAGAAAACTTCGGAGTTACTTTTATTCTACAATTAAAAACATTTAAACTTTGAATTTTAGTTAATTAGTCAAGTTAAATTCATCCCTGTTTATATTTTAATGTTGTTATTTTGTCTTTCGTAATTTGATTGAAATTCGTTTATTTATCGTGAAAAGGGACATGATAAGATGGAGTAAAAATTATAAAAGGGGCAAGAATGATAATAAAAGAAACCTTCTACGGTAATCCATAAACCTCTAGGATTGTTAAGATTTTAGCAGTTTTGACAAAAACCTCAACTTTTGTCAACATTACACTTTGGTATATTTCAAAGGACTAAATAACCAGGTAAGTTGACATTTCATTTATTGTTTGATGCTGTTCTATTTGCTGTATATAAATCCTCAATATGTTTTGGGATAACAAAATTTTACTTCATTCTTAATTTTAGGTTTTGATAGCAATTGTTTTGTTTCACAATATGGGCTTTTCATCAATTAGTGCGATAGAATTAAGTAACATTATTAAGTCTTTGTTTAATAATGCTAATTTCTAAGTTCATCTTTTATTTTAATTTTATTATGTTAATTCTATCTTTAAATTATTAATACTTTGGATTTTAAATTGTCATGCATCATTAAGCGACATAATCAAAAAATTTTTTAAATATTAAATATTTAAAAGATAAAATAAAGGCAATGAAATTATAAAAAATCACTATTGAATTAAGAACTTATACTTATATTTTATGCTCACTGTATGAAGATGAAACCTTATAACTCACTTTATATTTGTTTAAATAAATTTAAAGCATTTAAAAGTATATTTAAACCATACTTTTAAAATTTTCTTTATTTCAATTTTAGTGTTTTACAGCTTTTACCATGTCTAGCACTCAAACAAAGGATATTGAAACAGCATTTTACGAAAATGCTGAAAAATATTGGAATGATGTCACACCTACTGTTAACGGCATGTTAGGTGGTTTTGAAAGTGTATCCGATGCTGATATAAAATTATCTACCAAATTAATTATGAACTTGATGTCTGAAGGATTTTTAACAAGTAATTTCAATATTAATATTTATGATATTAATTAAATGTAATAGAATCTGTTAATAGAGCACTTGATTGTGGTGCTGGAATAGGTCGGGTAACAAAGCATTTACTTATCCCAATTTATTCCAATGTTGACATGGTAGAAGTTACAAAGCATTTTTTAGATGAATCATACAAATATATTGGTGAGACTAATGCAACCATTAATCGTTTATGCTGTCCATTGCAAGTAATTTTTGATTTTTCCAATTATTTTATTAAATAATATTTGTTTGATAATTATAATGAAAAAATTATCATAATTTTACAATTTAAATATAATTGAGAATTATAATTATTATGTAAATTTGAAAATTCTTTAACTAAAATATTCGTATGTTAGATGATTTCCTCACCATATGGTGACATTCCAGGTTATAATTCCTTAAGTCATAAATTGGAATAATGGTATCCATCTAATAAAAATGATAATGGATATAAATAACTGTTTACAAAGAAATACTCCTCCCCAGAGTGGCAAATTAGTTGCTGCTATAGAAAATTTCGACCCAAAATTTTTATCAAAGTGTTACGGATCTATTTTGGCAACAAAAGAGATTTTTAAATATTTCTAAGCAATTTCTTATAGAGGGGACTGGATAGCACATGGTGAGTTCGGAGTCTCACAATAAAGTTAAAATAAATTTAAATGCTCGATATCTTATTATCAAATCATACGACGAAATGTTTCCAATGAAACCAGCGCGCGATAACTGGTGGCGATGTGCTAGAAAGCTTAATAAATTCTTAAATGGATTTATGCTAATTCAAACATTATATTTGATAACCATTCAGAATTTTACTCCAAATGAAAAAGCATACGACCTCATTTGGTGCCAGTGGGTTACCGGGCATCTTACTGACAATGCGCTCGTCGAATTTCTCAAACGCTGTGTCACAGGATTGCACTCAAAAACAAGTTTAATCATCATTAAAGAAAATACTGTCAATAGCAACGAGCCTGATTTCGATAGCGATGACAGCTCATATACCAGACCGATTGCTCTTTTGAAAAGTCTTTTCCTTCAAGCAGATCTTGAATTGATAAAAGAAGAAAAACAAACAGAATTTCCGAGAGAGCTCTATCCGGTTTGGATGTTTGTTCTGAGGCCCATCTCCCATTAAGATCTTGTCATCGTTTATTAATAAAATATTCGTCTCATATTATCGATTTTGCTGTATGTATGAAAAGTAATGAAAAAATGCATTAGTAGAGGGGTAACTCAAAATGTGTCTTAACAAATTGAATATTGATTTTAAAGTAAAAATGTGCTTGATTGATTTTTTTCCTCAAATGCTGTAGTTTTTTAAATTAATTTTGATACTACTTACTAAATAAGTAATATCTCCTATGCCGACAAGCTGAATTAATTATACAAAACGGTAAATTTCCATCTTTCTTTTCATCTACTATTGATGATGAAAACGATTCTGAATGATTCTAAATTCTTTCATGGCCTTTATTTGCCGATCACTTTCCTCCTGATGATATTCAGTATTTCCTGAGTGAGTCCTAAAGTTTAGGGCCATACTCATATTTTAAAACATCTTTTTGTCAATGTCAAGAATTCCTGTTTTGAATCGTTACTAGTTACTACCAAAAACCTGTACAGGCTCGAACCGTATCCCGGTCCGAGGAGCGAGCCCGGCCGATATTTTGTTATTTCATTCGGGTTGCCCCAATGAGGAATGAATTAAAATAAAATCTACGTGAGTAAATTTCCTTGCTTACATAAATTTAATTTTAATTAGCCAAAATGACGGCATTTCGATACGATAGACTTAAAGATTAAATTTCTTTTTTTCGGGTCTGGTCTGTTTCGGACTATAATAAATTAAGAATAGTCGGTCGGCCATTTCAGTTTCAGGTTGGGTAAACATTTTACTCGCCCGTGCAGGTTAGTGGTAACTACTGGTCCTTTGTAAATTTTAATATATCTTGGTAACTTTGAAATTTCGTCTGATTTAATTTCCCAATCTTGTTTTGGGTTTTTTCGTTAACCTTCTTTTGTGCAACAATTTGCTATCTTCCATAGGACTAGTTATTTTTAAAATTGTATCACCTCATCACATTTGGGTATATTGTATTTCTCGATCAACGGTTGGCTCGGTTCGAATATACACTATTCGTCTTTTATACTCATTACATCAGAATAATAAATTACTTCACTCCTCAGTGGTACTATCAATATTTGCGTATAATTTATTAACCCTTTTAAAAAATTTCCAGTTTTTCGATCGATTTGTTGGAGCTTACAGTTTATTTATTTTATTTTTCCATGGTTACTGACTCTGTACTAAACGCCTTCAAGATTGTTTTACATTATTCCCCATATGTACCCATAGTAACTACGTTGGTATAATTAATGTTGGAAAATCCATAAGCGGGTGAGCTCCATTTCTAAAACTACTCATGATATTTTTACTTTCGAATTTTTGACTACTAATGAAGGGCCTTTTCTCTTTCCTTCCATGATTATTTATTGTCTAATTCATATTATCAAATGGTACATTTTGTTCGTTATTTATTAATGTGTTTCTCAAAAATTTGAGCAGAGACCTGCCATTATTCTTCAGATGTGTAAATCATTAAATTATCTTTCAAAAATTTGCACAGCGTACCACCCTTATTTTATAAAAAATGTTTGATTTGTTAATTGCTATAAAAACTGGATTTCGTTAAAATTCGGTTCTTTAGCTTTCTCTTTTAACATTCTATTTATCAGACGGTTTTTCAAAAATTCAACTTCTAATACAATCAAATCCCTATTTCACCCCAGTGCAACATCATATATAATTTATTCATGTTACTACTGACAAACGTTTCCTTTGCACTGCTAGTAGTTTTCAAAGGTCAAATGCGTCAATGACCAGGGAGTTATCACTTTCTAAACGATAAGCAGTGAAAATCGAATTTAGAGAGCTCAAAAAAGCAGGTATCATAAGAAGTTTCTCATCACATTGAGCCTCAGCTATACATGTCATTATTGAAAGTGACGGTTCCTTATGACCGCGCAGCAACTATAGATTCTTGAACTCGATAATTATTCATGATTGTAACCCAATGTCGCTGATTACTGACATCCTCTCTTTCTTTCCATGATTATCCACTGCCTGTAATTCGAATTTTCAAGTGATACACTTTATTCGTTATTCATTAATAGGTCTTTCAAAACTTTGAGCAGAGATCTGCGATCATTACTCAGATTTATAAATAATTTAATTATATTTCAAAATTTTTAATTATATAACAAAACTATTTATTAAAAAATAGATTTAAAAAAAGCGTATCAACAGATCCTTATCGCTTCCCCGATATCCTGAAAACCGCCATAATAACTCCTTGCTGTTTATTCGAGATCTTGATGATGTTTCAATTATCAGGTCTTCCACGACTTTGATTTTTCCGAACCTTACTTTGACGATATATTAATATTTTTTCCTAATATCGAACTTCATAGAGTTCATGGTGAAAAAGTACTTTCAGCTTTAAACCAAAACAACATGATTATCAATACAAAAAAGCGTATTTTTTCCACTTGTAAAGTAAAATTCTTAGACCATCTTACTTCCAAAGACTGAATCAAACCAATTCTACACAAATTAAAGACGATAAAACAAAAATTCTTCCTAAAACTATCACAAAACTTCCAAGTTTTTTAGGTGAAATTCTATCAATTTGTATTACCCGATTTATTAAAAATGCTTTTTAATGCTTTCACCATTGAATTCGTTTTCCACTGGCTCTAAACACTTAGAAATAAAGTGGACATGATATCTATGACTAGACATTTATTACTTATTCTTCATCTCGTTTTAAAATTTTATTATTAACATGTTGGTTCTCACATTGTGCTTACTAAAATATTAATTTTTTACATTTTTAACATTAAAAGTTTTAAAATACAAATCATTATTTATAAGTTATAAATTTCAATTTCTACTATAATCTTAACGTTTTTAATTTATTAAAAATTCAAATTTTCAGTCTTTAATCGTTGGAAATCGTTCAGATACCTCGGCAATATTAATTTACAAATTTCTATGAATACTATTATGCTAATCCTGATAATCTTTTTTCAGCCATTCAATTTCTCAAATAAGTTTTTAACCTCTTCAAAGTGGAAAAAATACACTTGCCGAAATCAACACTTACTGACAGATTGTAGTTGATAATAACTGATTGAAATAGAGGGGAACAAGTTCTTATCCAATATTAAAATGATTTCCTCTAAAGTTGAACATAAACAACCAGATTTCTCAACAGACTTTTTAAATATTTGCAATTCTTGAGAAAGCTGGTATTTTATTATTAAAGTGTCCTTGTTGATCACTATCGTAAAATTTCTGAGATTTGATTGATGTTTTGAAGAATAGCAGATTCTTCAAGAGTTATCAAGTTTTTGAGAATAAAAATGTTGATGTCCAAAAAGTTTGTCAATTTTTCTGAAAAGCGGTCTGTAATGCCCATTAAATTATTGTCGAGCATTGGGATAAATATTTTCTTCTTGTAATAATTTTCAGAGTCAAAGTTAAGAACGTTACTAAGATTGCTTTGTCGTTTCCTTTGTCTTGGTATTTCAACAGATATATCTAATTTATTTGCAAATGTTCAAAACATTTAAAAAAATAGCCAAAAAGTCTGTTGTTTCGTATCTCCTTTAAAATTTCTGTCAACGAATCAATTAAATCTCGGGCTCGTAAAACACCCAGGAAAGCTTTGTGAAAAATTTGGTTCAAGGGTATAAACAAATGAGGCACGGAATCTTGGCACCAATTTTGTTTTTGTGGTAGTGCAAAGTGTTGTGATGTAACTAAATCGCTGAATTCATTGTGGGAAAGGCAAGGAAGGATACATAAAATTATACGAAACACCTTGATTTTTAAGGAACTGAGCTAATTACTAAATTAAACTTTTCTTGTTGTTAACCACTTGATATTTCTGAAATTGGGATAGTTTCTGGCCAAGATGTATTTCTGTCAATAATGGTAAGAATATAATTTTTATTTTTTACTGAAAGCAATCGTCCCACGATGTCTATTTGTATCACTTTTAACTTTGACTTTCTTTGACGTCGTAAATAATCAAGACGGCAATAAAAATGGAATGTTTGTTTATTAATGATGAGGTATGACTTTTAAAGGTTTTACGGTTTTCGATAACATTAACTTAAAAATTCAAAAAAATTAAATATAATAGGATCCTTTTCGGATAACATGTTTCGTCGAATTGAACGAATTTCTATGTTTACATTCCGTCAGCGGTAATTCTTCCAAGTTTAAATAGAAATAGCATCTGGTAGTTTTCTTATAGATCGATTGAAATCTCAACGTTTCGATGGAGATCTAAGATTGCGAAGCTTATAATTACCATAATTAACAACCGAGGGTGTAAACATGAAACTTGCAAGGGATAACACAGGTTCGGGTAAAGGAAGGAGATTTAAGACTGAGGAGACAATGTTGAATATATGACGTAAGACTCTATTGGTAGTCTAGGACTCGTAATAGAGAATATCATGTGAAGTAGTTCTAGAAATGGAGCTCACCTGCTCATGAATTTTCAGTTGCTATATACAGTACAAACATGAGCTTATTCATGGTTATATAGTAGTAGGATTAAAATTGTGGGCGTCAAGGTGAGACAGCATAGACCCTATAAAAAGAAGGCATTTTTATTGAGGAAAATAAGTTTTAGTAAACCTGGAACGGATTTAAACAAATTAATTTAACCCAGTACACAAAAATATGTAAAGTGTTAATTCTCAACGTAAAAATCATCCTAATCAAATCCACTTTATATCTGGTAGACTTTCCGGCGGACGGTCTATTTTACCAAATTCTTTTGCACCAAATACTTTACTCCACGCGTCTACAATCAAAGCGTAGCATTTATGAATTATTGGTCTTATCGAATACACCCGGGTCAGTTACAGTATAACGGTGGCAACATGAGACAATTGGCAAATATTCATTTCAGAAATATGCAAGGCTCATCGGTGCCCTTTCAAAACAACACAACTGGAATGCAAGCAAATCAAATTAGACAGGTATCAATAATATCTAATCAACAACTGATACTAAGTAATAATACAAATGCTGTTAAATCTTCTCCTCAAAATAGCTATACAAATACCAGTGACAAATACCGGCAGACAAATTACTACGTAAATAAGCCAAGTCCTTGAAAGATCAATTTTTGTAAAGACTACTAGGAATTAAATCATTCTAGCCAAATATATCGAAGATAAAAACGCTTTTCAAAAGTGTGATCAATGCTCGTCGCCAAAGATTTACGGTGGACAGAACCTGATGAAAGACAATACGGACATTGTAATACCATATAATAGCAAAGTCATGATTCTTAAAAAATGCTTCTGTAAAATGCTTCAGGTGTCGGCGATGAAGTATACCAGGTGATTAATATAGAGTTTCAGGATACGGAAGAGGAAAGAATAAATCTCCCATATAGCAGAGAAGAAAGCGCTTGTCATTCATAATTTTTTCTGACATCCCGATTTGATAAAAGTTTTGTAAGAGCTTATCAATAAACATAATAAAACCTTACTTTACAAAAAGTTACTTAGAATGTCCATTATTAGCCACGGATCTTCTGTGATAGGAAAAGCAACATCTATGACTCATCTGGAAGATGAATACCACCTCTTGCGAACAAAATATGAGAAGAAAAAGGGAACCTGGTCACCACTTGAGCGCACCAAGGAACTTCACCAGAAAATACACCGTCTCTCTCGGTGCCAGAACGAATTGATAATTGCGAACTGTTCACAGCGAGTTTTTTTCATTTAATCACCAAAGTTTCACATAAAATTCTTTCCCACTTATTACTGAAGTTTTTATATGAAATATGAAAATCTTTGAAATCAGTTGTGCCTTTGCCTTTTTTTATATGCTCAATAATATTACTTACACCTCTAAATCGGCTATGTTCCTGAACCCGAACTTTGACATGCCAGCTAATAGTACCGTTTATTCAATTGGTACTAAGATATTAAAATTGGAACAACACGCACTAGAAAGTCCAATTACGTCAATGTATTACGTGTCACTGCGGATAGAGGAAAGTGCACACCAATGGTGATTTTCAAGCGAAAAACAATGGCAAAGGAAAAGTTCAAAAATGGCATTCTTGTGAAAGGTAATGAGAATGGATGGATGAATGAGCAGATATTTGGCGAATGGCTAACTGAAGTCTGGAGAAAGCGGAGAGGAAAAGTGCCATTTAATAAAAACCCGTTTTAATAAATGACTCAGCGAGATGCCATCTGACTGAAGCCGCGAGATAAAATATAATTATTCTTTTCTAGTGTTAATATCTTTACTCTGTTGATAATCACCAACACCTATGATGTTATATTTTATTATATTATTCTGATATTTTATCATTGATTAGTCTATTATGTTTGTATATTAAATTGTAAAATCAAAAAAGTTCCTTGGTATAATCCGCACCAAGGAACATTTTAAACATCGTCGTTTTTAGTATACCACGTAAATTAAGGTAATTATAACAATCATGCTCATCATGTAAAATATCATGAGCCAGATATCCTTCTGGGTATGAAGAAATTAGTGTAATACGATAATTTTTGTTTTGCATGATAACTATTTTTATTTTTAAAACTTTATTTATCCTGCATTCTTTCTTAATTAGTCTTAAAGAAATGTATTCTTTTATTTATAATCTGGTTGTGTTTAAGTCGTTGAAATTCATTTTCATTTCATTTATGTAATTTGATTGGATAAACGACCACGTGAATGCTGAGCACCTAATGGTTATATAGGTATATGATTTCCGAGGCCATTTTCAAGGTCTACCACCAGATGCGCGCGCAAGAGATATATCCATTGGGTATCCGCCAAAAATGACGTTAGAAATGTATTCCAATGGGCGGTTTCTAGTATAAGATAAGCCAAATTACCATGACTGGTAATACTCTAGAAAATCGTTGGGTACTCGAGCTACCACAGAACGTATTCATGCTCATTTACATTACTGGTTCATCTATTGCTATTTTGATAGAAAAAATATCGATGTTTAGACTGTTCTACTTTCAATTTAATTATGTATTAACCAATTTAAGTTTATTCCAAATACGACTATCGATTCAATCCAAGAAAACATTTATTAAGAATTATAACAAGAATCATTATATAATATCAAAGGATGTTGGTCTGAATTTCTTTATTTGGCCCAACAAACGAGATGTTCAATCTTCGTCTTCTTTCTCTCTCAGCTTTGCTGGGATGAGGCTCTTATGGTTCGGTTTTGGTTTGAGTGCGCAATTGCTAGGTGTATTGATTTAGATGGAGCTTGTGACCGGTCCTGCAAAATTCGGGTCGATACTCGTAATCGAGCTTGCATGGTGCCGGATTTTACTCATGGCCGTCTTCTTCAGCTTTACCTGGCAATTTTACTTTTCAATTTGTTCATTTAAGTGTTAGGCTCTTATTATCTTGTTGTGCTGGCTCAACTACTTTGCCTGTTCCGACCGTGCCAAGGTCTCCTTCATCCGCCGACATCTTCGTATCATCGATTCGGCTCGCTGACTTTGCTTCAGAACCCCGTAGTGATAGTGAGTCACATCTCGTCGGAACTTTTCTGCATCTACAGTCTTAATTTGATTTTGTTGCACTAAAACAATTGAAAAAAATATAGATCGAATCGATAGTCAGTTTTGGGGATTATATATGAAATGAAAAAATTAAATCATTGATTTTGATTTCAGATTCTCACTTCTATTAGTTTATTCTTAATTAGTGGTTAAATCAAAGCTAGGTGTCGACTTAATGATAAATTTTTATTCGAGAATTTCCTGAAATTGATCATTGACCCAATAAATTCGTAAATTGAATTTAATGAAATTATTATTTATTATCCGGATCGCCTGAAAGTGATATGAAAAATAATCGTATAAGAATTATGAATGTAGTGTTGAGGAAAAACTGATGTGAGTCCTTAATTTTGTTTGGTCAGCACGATAATGCCTATATACTTTTGAACGGTAACAATAAAATATTAAATTTAGAAAAAAACATAAAAGCTAAAAGAAAAATAAAATAATTAAAAAATAAATCGAGTTTTAACATTTAAAACTCGAAAAATACAAATAAAATCAAAAAAAATTAGAAAAACATATATTTTAAAATAAAAATTCTTTGTTTTACCGCATTAAAATACACACACGAAAATAGTAGTATATAGGCAGTGTTGGGCCAACAAAAATCAGTACGTTTTTCTTAAAATTTTTATTACTACCTATATTACACGTACTCTTGAAACATCATTTCGAAATCGAGGAACATTTTTTTAAATTTAACTTTTACTGAAGCCTTATTTTTGAGAATTCGAACCAGTTGAACGAAAAAGTAAATTGATAATTTTTGTCTGATTATTTAAAATATTATTTATTAATTTTTATTTTATTTTATTTACTGGTATGATTATGTAGTGATTAGAAAATCTTTTCTTATATGATCGGTATTATGGATTTAATATTATTTTGGAGATTTTCGTTTTAATTTTTTTGTTGTTTTTTTCGAACTTTTACCAAAATGATTATAAAAATGAACTAGACTAAATGAGTTTTATTTATGCTCGGAACTCCATTGTGGGGAATAAAATTATTTAAAATTTTTACTGATTAAATAAAGCACAAGCACACAAGTTAATAAAATTATTTATGTTACCTTGATAAAACCGGTGGTTAGCGGAGAACTCACGGTGTAGGTGTTTAATGAAACTACCCGGTATTCTTACTTCTAAATCCTATCGCCCAACCCTCGAAAAGAGCGTGTTGTGGCCCTGGGAAAGGATTCAATGTAAAGAAAAAAACAAAACTACATCTATATGGGAAATAACCCTATAAAAGAAAACAAAAATGAAGTATTAGGGAAAGAATTGGAATAAGCTTCAATGCCGGTTTTCCGAATGATTAGATCATAAATATTCACTCAATAGTTCTTAAAACGTGCAATGGCTTAGGCAGAATTATGAGATATGACAGAAAAATCCTAGAAATCCTCAACAATAAATCAAGAACCATCACATCTGAAAATACTCTAAACGAACAGAGCGAAGAAAAATAAATAATAAAAGAGCATTTGAAGATTCAACCATGGGTAATAGTTTAAAATGATTATTAAAAGAGTACCATAGAAATCATTCGTGACCTATCCTAGTTATCAAATCATTTGATTTTATTCTGATTATTTCACATTTTATATGGATTTATAATATAAGCGCTCCTATGATTTATTCAAAATAATTCCCATTACAATATCTAAATTTTCTATTCATTATAAATATGAATAAGACAACCAAAAATAAATATTTTTTTTGAATCCAAGCTCACCTTAAGGCATAGTAATAGTAAAATCCGATAATCCTGAGTAGAGATAATTTCACGATCAACGAAGATAAAATCCGCATTTGTTTGAGGAAGTTCGAGGTACAAGTGAGTAGCCAGAAAATCCATAAAATGTCATGATGGAATATGGCCACACTAACGCGTTGAATCAGTTAGTCAAGGGAAACGCCACCTCAGATTTTTATTTTGAAATGAAAGGAAAAATCAATGCTATTTCATTGGGTTTAATGGCCCATTTCACAATTGCCCATGCGATGCTCAACACCAGTTGATATTGTTGTCCTTATTATTGATATGAATATTATTATTATTATTATTATTATTATTATTATTATTATTATTATTATTATTATTATTATTATTATTATTATTATTATCGTTTTCGTCATTATTAGTCATTTATATTGTTAAATTTTTAATATTATTATTATTATTATTATTATTATTATTATTATTATTATTATTATTATTATTATTTTATTATTACTACCATTATCGAGACTATCTTGATTTTCAAATCAAATTTTATCCCCGCTGTGTTATCAACTTTTATTGATATTTGAAATGATCTTGTTTCTTCACCAGTTATTTGAAATAAAACCATTGAGTTCTAACTATCATGAGATTATTCAATGTCTTTTATATCAGAATTGTGAAGATTAATATCATCGTGACTTACTTTTTGTCATTATTGCTGCTATTATTATTATTATTATTATTATTATTATTATTATTATTATTATTAATATTATTGTTATTATTGTTGTTACCATTAGTAGAGTAATATCATCATTAATTTTAATATTATTAGAATTTTTAGTTAATGCTGTTTAACGTGTTGGATTTAGAATTCGTCATTGTTGTCATTAATATTTTTGCTGGGTTCAAAATAATTGCTTTTAACATTGTTATAATTAATCTGGTTTTGTTTGATTATTTCTTACACGCATTACTTTTTAAGGACTTTATTTTATAATTTACCACAGCCTGGTTTAATTTTGGGAAATATCGCAAACCAGAAGTATAAAGACTAATATAGTGACATTTTAGTGTCCTCAATAATGCTTCCACCACATCGACCAAAGGTTGATGGGTTTTAGCATATTTGTAGAGACCTTTCTAAACATCATATATCAGATGAAATTACAGTCACCATCATGCCTCCTTGCGCAACGTAAAATCTCACGAGAGAAATTTTCTTTTACAAATTTATAACTTTGACTAACTTAAGATAGATATTTTACTACTATTGGTTTATTTCATGAGATCAAATTGCACAATTGTCAGAAAAATTTTGAATGGATGTGGCAAAACACGACACCTTATCGATTTCCCAAAATCAACGAGCCGAGGAGTTGGTGCGTCGTTGCCGGATAAGGCCCGAAGAAGTGGTTATTCTCAGGTCCAAAAAGGATAGACAGCGGGTGAAAAAAGAAGAACTGTTAAACCAGGTGAACCAAAAGATCAAAAAACAGGATAAGGAAATCGCCCAATTAAAGCCGAAAGACGAGATCCGATTTGGACTAGTAAGATTTGGAAGTAAATTATACACAGAACAAGAAGACATGTGATCTGCAAAGTCCAGGGGAAGGACTTTGAGCTAGCCATCACAACGCTCGACAGTGGACCCAAAACTGAACAGAAACCAACCCGAAATCGGCTAAAAGCTTGGCCAGGCAAGCGCGAGCGTGAACCCCAAAATAAGATAAAAGCCGCGCGAATGGTAGGACACATCCTGCAATTGAATGAAATTTGAGCAAAATTGACATGAATTAATGACAAAAAAACCTTGTTATTATTTAAAATTTTCTTTTTATTATAATATTAATTTTGTTATGATTTTTTTTAAATTTAAATTGTAATTGAATAAAACAATAAGTTAACCGAGATGAGGGACAAAAAAAATTAAAGCACGAAGTATTCTACGACAGCTCATGGACCCAAAAGGAATGTTAGAACATTGGTAGTCTTTGTAGAGACTCAACCTTTGCTAATATTCCACCCACTAGCACACATTACCAATGTCATTTTTCAAAGGGTGTCTAGTGGTTACATCTTGTGCGCGTACTGGTTAGGGATCTGATAAACCTTAGACTCATCATTAAATTTTATTTACTCTATCAGTACCCAGCAGTAATGTTAAATTAAACAAGGAAAAATATAATAATCATGATTTCTCGACATAATCTTATCGTCTCAATGTGAGTGTAGTTTTATTTTTTATTTCATTTCTCCTTTTTGCCTTCCGACTTTGATTATTTATTGGTGATGTCAAATTTTTACCTAATCTTTGTCTATCACTTCTCATTCCCGAAGAATGCTTTTCCTATTTAAAATTTATTTCGTTTGGTTTCTTTTCTTTGAGTTAGCATAGTGAGTAATAACATTCGTTGCATAGAAATACACATATTCTCTCTGACTTACTCTAGTAACATATTCTTCGTTCTTTTTATATTATTTTAATCTTCATCGTGATCATTTGCTCTTCACTGAGGGTTTGACTTTGAGGTTCCTGGAGAGGAGATCTGACCCGGCGAACTACCATTCACTACGGGTACCTCCGACACCTAAGTACTAGCTCTAGATTAGTTGGGTGAATTTAAATTTATTATCTTGCATGCATGTACTTCTTCGAGATTGAATAAGTGACCATCATGACGATTTTATAATGATATTTAATAATAATGAATTTAGTAATAGAAATCTAATAATGATAATGTTGGGCCAGAACACAAACGGCCTTGTAAATATTTAAATGAATCAGTAACACACATGCAAATATAACATGCAGCTTTAAATTCAAAACCTATGAAAAACAACAAATAACCCTATCAAAATATGAGAAAGAAGACAATTACATATAAAATAATAAACATAAAAATAAATTAAAATAATAACAAAAAGCAACAAGATCTGCACGATATAAATATAAACAATGCACGAAGACCCAACAAATTCGACCGAAATTGGATAATTTAACAAAAATGAAAATTTCATGAAAATGAAATTAAAATCAAAGAATTTGAATTAAAAATAATTCAATAAAAATTTCAAATAAAAAATTATCAAATGAAATTAAAAAATAATAAAAATTAAGATTAGAATACACTAGAAAATCCCAAGGTCGAATTTTGTTTTACTAAATCAAAAAGAACACGCAAGGTTAGGGACAAAAAATAGGTATATATACCGATTCATTTTTACACAATTTTAATCAGTTTTTAAAAAACTTGAACTAGTTTTGTTGTTTAAAAACCTATGTAAGTGTGAGTTTTATTTTGAAACTCTCTCTCCACGTCGCATCCTCGCAATCTCGATAGAGCTCCGATTGGATGTCGGCGTCGGGAGAGTAGTAGGTTTATGATTTTCGTTTGGATCAAGTAATTGTTATATTGTTTAATATTAATAAATTATTTATAATACCTAAAATTGTTTTCTCTATAATTAATTTTTTAATTGTCGAAATTTTTCCGGCCCACAGCCAAGACACATCCCAAGTTAGTAAAATCAAACATATTATTCAGATTCGTGTAAGTGCGTGGAATATCGCCGATGATCTGTGACCGTGAAGGTCCGGTGTGCGGAACGCAGGAGCTGGAACGTCAATATTATCCCGTATAGAAGAAAGGAGAGATAAGGAAGCGGTCTTTTGGCTACTTCCTCGTCCCTCAGTTTCTTTAAATTCGACCTAAATTATTCTACATACGGCTAAAAATTATCACACCGAGTAGTCCAGTGGGCACTCATTAAATATAATATGAACACAGTGCGCCTAAGGTCAACCAGGGAAAAAGGGACGGGAATAAATAATGAAATCGTTGTTAAAAAATTTAATTAAATAGTAGATTTAGACTAGTGCTAGATGCCTAACATGGTTGTGAATTTTCAAGTTATAGAGACGAAGTTAAAATAGCTATAAATATGGAACGGCTACCATGGACCTATACCAATCAACAATTAGGGTTACTCAGTTCAATAAATCATGGAGTTAAGTAGTCATTATGGACTTAGACTAAATCGTAAACACATAATTATTATTTCGTAAGTAAACCAATAGAATAGACACCCAAAATGGATTATGATTTTAGTCTTTCAATAGCCTAGGTAGCAAACACCAAATGTTTTATCAAGAACCCATACCTTTACCCAAGTAGAGTTGGTTTAATTTGGATATTTCATACCATAATGCGATATGATCACGTGAGGATAAAATAGAATAGCGTAATCACCAAAGTGAATCCCCATAAAAACCAATCCAGAAAAATACAAATTACATAGAGTCAATAAGTTTAATTTTTTTTCTAAAATTAATTTACCGAAAGTACGATCCCCAAATAAAACCTCTGATTAAAGTTGAGAATTGACGACATAATACACGCGACTCATTAAATAAAAGAAAAACCCAAATAAATTAAATAAATAATCAGAAATTGGGAAAAGAAAATAATCCAATTGAGTTAACTTAAACATGGCAGATGAAGAATATACAAGAGAATATAATTCGATAATCACAAATAATCCAAAGATAACCGTCGCTAAGAATAAATAATCCACAAATCAGATTAGGGAAACCACTGAATAGTTCCGATCCGGAGACAGCGGTACCATCCAGTTAAAGCTGATAGCCGAGTTGATACAGTAAGCCTAATGTCGCTGATAGCCGAATAATTGATTTCCCAGCCATGTTTCCCGTTAAACCCGCTCATCTAACGACGACTTCCTGAAAAGTAAACTATAAATCCAATTAATTAAAAAAAACGAACAATACCTTAAAGTCTGAAATAGAAAATCCCTAACAAAACTGAAAATGTACAAATCAATATTAAGTCACGGCACACCCGGTAGATTTCCAATCAGCCGCTGCAACCCATAATAATTTCATTTTGCTGCTAAATAAATCAATTACTTACACACCAATATGGCATTGAGATTTATTCGTAGAATCAGCAAATATTGCACACTACAATCAGGTAAGGGGTGCCAACGATTACACTAGTAGGCATGCACGGGACATGCCCACCCACAGTTGATTTGAATATAAACATACTAATAATCCAATCGAACAGAATTCTTGGAATAGTACATTAAATATGAATCCCCAACAAGTCTTGAATAATGAGGAGACTTCGGCTATGATACCCAACGAAGGGACCATATTGGACTCCGACTCAAGGGTTGAGAGTAAGAATTTCATATAATAATTTTTTTGGTTATTAGATAGTAATATCACAACAATTAGATAAATACTTAGAAATTTTCCTTTAAAATAAAATTGAGTTTTATAAATTGGTTTTTTTTCAAAAAATAAATCAACCTTGCGCGCGATACTGCGTTGGATTTTCCATTAGCCTCAGTACGACCCTTGACCATTTCCATGAAATTCTGGCTCTCGACGGTTCTCAAATGATGTAGACATATTTGAAAACTATATTCCAAGAAATCCCATCATACAATTTAGATCGCCGTAAATTTCCGAGTTCAACCCCTTTAATATTATTACTATCATCATCCCTCATTTTCAACATCATTATTAATTATTGAAATTATCAACCATATTATATTGTTACTAATTTTGTATTAATAATCATTACTACTATTAACCCTGATAATTAGCAGATTTGATTTGACCCGTAAGTGTTGAATATAATAATAAATTCATTAATATCGCTAAACCATAGTTGAAAGGGCACGGTAAACCAAGACAAAAATGTGCAACTTGATTTTTATTAAGGTCCATACGGCCAATGTAGTTGAAAAACTTTAAAGTTATTATTATTATTAATATTAGCATCAAAACCAAGATGACTAACTTTTGACTGAGAACCTTAAATTTTCGTAAACCCATAGTTATTAATATTCAACGTGTTGGGATGAAAGTTTCTACAAATTCATTTTCAAGTTTAACTGCGCCAGTATTGTGCTGTTCTCTAAACATATATAAGTTAGATATAATTAATAATAGTAACCTTACCTCATTTAATTTCGGTTTTCATAATAAATAAAGTAAATATCATTGATTAAATTAAACAATCAATAAATTAAGTATGCTTACTAAATTTAATAAATTCTGTAAAGTACATGCGTGTTAGCAGGTAAAATGTAGAGTGAAAGATGGGGTGGTAGTTACGAACTATAAAGACAGTTATTTCGGAGTTATGAATTAAGTCAATTCAACATCCTTTAAGTGGGTTTTTAATGTAAGGTATCATATCGTTCCCCATTCATTGAAATTTGTTTCGACTCAGTATAAGGTTACATCCATCCACCGATTATGATCAAATTTACTTTAATATATCAATTTATACCCCTTAATTGATCTTTGACTTAATTTGAGTTAGTGCATTATATTCATTCATTGATTTTGATCGAATTTACTTCATATCTATTAATTGATTTTTAACTAAATTTTGATTTATTACAGAAGATTCGTTAATCAAATCGGATCGAATCTACTTTAAATTATTAACCCCTTAATTACTTTGGTTTAATTTGACTAAATTTGATATACCATGAAGCGAGATGAAGGGAAGTTACTTTAAGATATTGAATTTTTCCCATCAGTCAACCCGGATTTGGTCCGACTAAACACGCCTATTTATTAACCCTTAGTATAGTCCCACTTGTTGTACTTAAGCTAATGCCCACTAGTTACACTCACCCGCCAGGCAGATTATCAAAAATCAAAACTCTGCTCACCCGTAAACTGTCCTTAAGAGTATTTTAACACATTTATTTACATAGTCAGAAAATCTCGTTAAAATGATCAAATTGTAGATACATCAGGATATCTCATGTGGGTCCCCACATACATCGCAGACGAATGGAGACAAGCTTGGCGTCAAATAGGACGAGCGAGAGGCTACGAGGAGCCCCCACCATGAGGGCCTAGTCAAACTATTGGTCAAATGCTGGGAATGGACCAGCGATTACCATTGACCAATGGGCGAGAAGGCGAACAACATCCAGCGCGCGAAGTTCTGGGACACGCCCGCGAGCTCTTTGACCGACTAGAGGCGCATCAAAGACAGGTAGATCTTCACGTGGTCCGGGTCAGGCAATACCTGGCCAACGTAGAAGATGACATCGCTGCTGGGAGAATAATGGAGACCTATAGCGAGGCACCGCCGCCCAGTTACAGACCGGTGCGGAATACGAAGCGACCCGTGTTCGTAGTCTCGGGTTATTCAGCGGAAGAATGGCTGAGGAAATCCTTGGAACAGCCATGATCCTCCGAGCAATTGGTTGTAGACTTTTGGTGAATATTATTATAATAAAAAATAATTTGTTGAGATTTTTATTTTTCTTATTTCGTTATCCTGGAATGTTTGAAAACTATGTTTAAACCACCTAAATATGTAGAAAGATTGAATTTAATGACATAAAATTTTTTATATATTGGATATTATAGAATGGAACCCCTACAGATATTGCAAACCGAACTCACCCACACCCGGAATATTAACAAGGGCCTTCACGATCAGATCATTCAGCTAACCGCGGAAATACAACAGACAAAGGCCAAGATGCTTTACCAAAGACTCACCGCCGCCCAAAAGGGGTGGGCGGATGAAAGAAAACTCAATCAAAGCCTGAAGACCCAGGTGAAGGGGTTAGAAGTGGCCCTATCCGCCTGCCAAGAAGGAGCTGCGGTAACTTACCCTCTCGTTTTCGCCCCTGCCCAATTGGCTTACCGTGAGACGACGGCCATTCCAACAACAACCGTACCTTCGACCCCGACAACCGTTACGAACAGTTATCGTCCAGGACGCAAAGAGCGGGCTAAAAGACGAGCCGCGCGATTACGAAATGCAACACAGACTATGAACTGAAACTAATTCACTCCTTGTATGAAAGTTGTACGCATCTAGTTTAAACATTTGTTGTTATTCATTCGTTAATTAGTTTAATTTAGCATATATTTATTATAGAGAGGTCTCATGTCGTCACGTAATGAATCAACCACCAACCGTGAATTGGTCTAAAAAAAATAAATCGTTCCAATTTGAGAGAAATTTGGAAAAATAAATATGAACCGATCTACTTATGCCGATTGTCACGACACACTCTATATAGCAATTATTATGAATGATACACGTAACTAACTCGTGTCTAGGGTGATTCACAGACTATCCATAATGAATTAATTTCTCGGAAAACCTAGTAGCAAAAATGTCAAACGCATTTTTCATGAAAGTATAGAAATTATATCGATCTAAATTCGCTAGGAAATAAATGTCAAATGTCGAAATAGTACACGGCTACTATAAATACCGATGTGATTAGAAAGTGATTTCAGTATAGCATATCAAAATTAATGACTAATAACCAGGAAAAACTAGCGGTGTAAGGTTCTTTCGCGATCTCAACAACAGATCATGGCTCCGGAAGCGATGACGGATAATTCGAGGATGTCAGGTGATAAAAATATTTAATTCTTATATAGATTTTTAAAAATTATTATATGCACCCAAGAAACATCCTATCACTACCATTTGGAGGATCGAAAACTACTCAGATAATCATAGATCTACCGAATCAATATTAATGAATGTTATGGTGGAACGAAGTAATGAGACTCTATGAAGGAATATGCACCGTTAAGATAAAACCGCTTTGTGCAAAGAATAATTAATTTGAAATGAATTAATGAATTTTGTTATTTTTCTTCCTTTGTATAGGTTTATTCTAAAGTCTCATGACAATATGACCTAAATGTTATCCGAATCCTATAATTTTCTTGATGATTCCAGACCTAACAAGCTTTTCTAGAATATTTTAGAAGATTATGGAATTTTATATGATAATCTGTAATTTTTTGATGATTCGAGATCTTACCAGATTCTCTAGAACATTCTAGAATTTTCAAGAGAAGTTCTAAAATCTAAATTTTGTATTTTTCATCTTGTAAAGATGAGATACAGTGGACGTTTGCAAATTTGGTTCAGAGATTACTAAACTAATCCAATTTATAAGAAAAAACCACGAAACGATTTTATCGATCACAGATGAAAGAGAAAGATGGAGATGTACGAAAAAAACCTGTAGAAACGAGGTTTCTTTGAAGTCTGGATATTGGGTGGAAAACATTATTATTTAAAATAAAATTTATTTAAAAAATGCGGGCAATTCTAAACAAGCGCCCAATTTTTTAGTAAAGTAGTTTTTTACTTCTAACAATGTCATTTCGCTAAACTATTCTATTTCGAAAACTCCGTTAATACCAGAATCAATGCTGACAGTCAAGACCGAACAATGTGATTGTCCAATGAATGTTACAAATGAACCGGTTATTCAAGTAGATAAAGAACCAATAGTAGCAGATTTGGGAATAAAGAATAGTATGAAATCTGTATCAAATTTTGTAGGAAAGATACAATCATATAACTTAAAATCTGAAATCAGCTTAAGATGTAGGCAATTATAGGTGAAAGATAAGATAAGTACACAAAGAATATTTTTAATAAAACGGGTAAATGAAGTTGTCTGTAAGGATTTGCTCCTTTATTCGCATTCAACTAGTGTTTTTTTAAAAAAATAAGGTATTTAATTCCATACGACGGCAGTAGAGGGATATGAGGACTATGCCCCGTGGATATTTGGCTTGAAAATTGCCCCGTGGATATTTGGCTTGAAAAAATCCCGAGACCCCCCCCCTAAAAAAAAAATTTTTAGGGGGAGGGGGGGGGGTTAAATTTTATTTTAATTATTTGTTTTAATGAATGAAAAAAAAAAATTTTTTTTTTAATTATTTGTTTTAATGAATGAAAAAAAAAAAATTTTTTTTTTTTTAATTATTTGTTTTAATGATCAAATTCAAAATTTTTAAAAAATTTTAATTCATGATAAAAAACTTTAAGTATTTTTTATCGATTTAAAAGCATAACAAATAAAAATTGGCTTAAATCGCCTATGATTGATTGTACTGATGATTATTTTCGAATAAAATTGGTTCAAACCCGAGAACATAAAAATATTATATAAAAGCCTAAGTATTTTTTCATTATCCATCAAAAATGGCTCAATTCGCCTGTCAACTAAAAAGCCTAAATATATTTGCTCGAATAAAAATCATTATTATTTTTATTTACTTTAATTATTTGTTTAAGTCAATAATAATATTTATTTATATTTTAATTATATTAAATTTAATTATTTGTTTAAGTCAATAATATTATTTATTTATATTTTAATTATATTAAATTTAATTATTTGTTTAAGTCAATAATATTATTTATTTATATTTTAATTATATTAAATTTAATTATTTGTTTAAGTCAATAATATTATTAATTTATATTTTAATTATTATTAAATTTAATTGTTTGTTTTAATTAAGTCAATTATTTATTTTTAAATAATATATTTTTAAATTAAATTGTTTGTTTTAATGAAGTGAATTAAATAATTATTTTTTATTTTCATTTAATTATATATTTTATATTATTATTATTATTATTATTTTATATCAATATTATTATTTTATTATTATTAACATTTTATTTGTTTTAATGAATGAAAAAAAAAAAAAAAAAAAAAACTTTTAATCCATACAAATATTTTTATTGACAAGATTAAAAAAGATTAATTTTTATTTCAAATCAAAAATATCCGAGTAATATGTTTTACGCATTTCGGCCAACAATATATGGATTTACCTTTTGACATTTTTTAATACTTAATAAAAAATTATACTAACTTAAAAACATAAAAATTATAAACATCAACAAAAATATACAAAAACAAAGAATATTTTCAAATAATTTATTCATTCAAAATTCTTCATAATCGTCATATTCTTCATTAAACTCTGAAAATTCTTCTGGACTGTTACCTAAAACCACATCACCTCCTCTATAATGACCATATGCCACACTTATATTTTTCCCCACCCAAACCCTTTTATCATCCTTATTTGTTAATGCAGTTTTACTGTTTTTAATTGTAAATAATTGATGTTTTTTACTAGTAATACGAGTTTGTGGTACAGAAAAAATTAAGTTTTTGTTATAGCAATCTAGGTATGACTTATGTTTTAAGTCAGTACCCTTCAATGTTATACCCTTAGCTTTGATACTTTCAACTTCAGACAAGAGGCTATAACATTTTGGACGAAGAAACACCCACTCCTTGTATTTAAGTCCTTTATTCTCGTCTTTGAACTTTCCAATGACAGAATCAAGATTCCTACTATACAAGGGATGTTTTGGGTCATAATTAGAAGTATCGAGGAGATTATCACGAACCATAGCAGATAAAAGAATGTCTAACTTACAATTCTTAATTTCTAGAAAAAAGGAATCAGTGTCCCCAGCAACTATATTAATTTCACAAGTGAATTCGTTTCGATATTTTTCTAACTCTATATATTGTAATTGATACATCCTAAGTTTAGATAAATCGAGTACAGTTTGTCCAATGTAACTCGGTCGATCTAAACACACCGATTCCTTATTTAATAACACAGAGACCAAATCATTGTCGATTTTAAATGATTTTCGAAAAGTTGGTTTTGAGCAATAATTAATTAATTTGTTTGCAGAATTACATAATCTTAAATTAATTCGTTTTTTAAGATTTTCAACTGTTTTTCCGTAGAGGCTATTATTTAAAAGTTTATAATAGTTTTTATCTAAGTCATTGGTTGATTGCGCTCTAAGTTGTGTGTTAGTGTCTATATACTTTTTAAATATTGATTTTTGATTATATTTAATAGCTCTATGTACATGTGTAATTTTAATTTGTAAAGAAGCAAAAAGCTGCAAAAGTCTCCAATGAAGAACATAATTCTTCTTTGGATAATGCGTTAGCATTAACTTCTCAACCTTAGAACCCGGAGCGCACATCTTTTCAGCAGCTACTGGAAAATCATTAAGTTTATCATGAAGAAATGTTGGGATTTCTAAATCTACTTCAAATGTGACAGCAAATGACAGTGATTCAAGATCCTTATTCAAAAAACTAATTAAATTATTTAATTGATTAGTATCAGTGACCCATTCAAAATTTCCATATGGTAATGGTTGACTTAAAGCCCAACCATAGAGATTATTGATGTCAATGTAAAGCAGTTCGGTGTTGTCATCAGTTACTACGTGATGTTTATTAACAAAGGTTAATCCTCCACGGATTCCCCCTTCGAAAAAATTATACATCTCCATATCAGTGAGAAGTTCAATTGGTTTATCAAGAGTCATAAGAGCCGATGCCCAAGACATACCGGGAATTCCATAAAAGTTAAGTGGTTCCAATCGGTTATGAGCTAAGGACTTTGAACGAAATTGCTGAAAAAAGTCAGCCAAAAGAAAAACATCAAGTTTGAGGTAAACCATCATATAATCTAGTAAAGAGTTACAATTGGTTTCTTCCCAAATAGATTGAGCCTTACTATATTCGGCTTCAGTTACATCTTCCCAAATCGGTGGAAGTTCATATGTAGTTTCTAACACTTCTTGAGAAGTTGCAAAGTTATAAGGGAAAATGCCTTTAGTATCGATAATACTACCTACAAATTCCGAACGAGTTAAAGGAAGAGTTGTCAATGTTTTAACTGCATTACTTAATGAACTATTAATAAATTGACAAGAATCAATGAATTTTACAGTTAATCCACTGATTCTTGCTGACAAAGAAAGAAACTTTTCACTTGTTACAGGAATACAACTTATTTCCCACATTTTAAAATCACTCATACCATACTTGAGGATATGGTGAAGATCATACCCTCTCAAATTATGAAAAACAACTGGAAATTCAAACCTTATTTGTCGAGAAATATTACATTTTGAACAAGCTGCTCCCAAATATTTTCCAGTAAAGTGATCATGGTCCTTAACCGGTACTGATAAAATCTTATTACACAAATAACAACAAGTTGCCGAAGAAAACGAAAGAATGTCTGAGTCAGTTAATATTATTTTCTTTTTATAATTATTTTGATAAAAGGGTAAAACAGTATTAATTGAAATATTATTTATTTCTTGTAGAAAATTAACTACACAATCATCACCCAGGAAACTCTTGTATGATTTTTCACCTGTAAAATTGTTAATTAAAAGTAAACCGGCTGAAATCGGCATATGTATTTGAAAATGTATATCATCTGAAGGTAAGATAGCCTCAAAATCAGCGTAAAGGACGAAAGGAGGAGTAACAGTTTTAGCCCAATTCTTAAATTCCAAGTTTTTATTTAAAGGTAAAGTATAAAGAGTTGTGCCTAATTGATTTTTATCACACAACCCTTTATGTTTATTTAATGAAATTATATTGCGAAAACCATTTAGACATCGATGGCACCATATACTTTGAACTCTAGTATCAGTAAAAGAATGATTCCTATAATTTAAAAGCCTATATAATTTAGTAACAGCGATATAATGATAGGAATCAAGGCTTTCTAATAAAATTAAATTAATGGGTTGTCCCCCAACAACTTTAGAACGATGAATTATTTCGACATAAGGGTGTTTGAAAACTTCAGGGTTAGAAAAATCATTAATTAAATTATTTTCATCATACGTAAGAACATTAATTGAAAGATTTTGATTTTTAGCTTCAAATTTTGGAATGTCACAAAGTTTCATAGGTAAATCCGAAGGTGAAAAGTCAAGCTCAGATGTGTTGTAGCTAAAGGTTTCATTTCTATGATGGTTACCTATATTTTCATGATTTAAAATAGCTAAAATACTGTAAATAAAGCATAAATTATCGGAATTAGCAACATTTACAGTACAATGTTTATTTAATAATGATAATGGTGTTGGAATAAATCCATGACCACTCAGCCGATTTATTTGTGAAAACTTGGTAAGAACAAAATGAATTTCTTTTATTTTATTTATAACCCAGTTACTACCTTTATCATTAATTAATGTTATTTTTTCGTCAAGAAGAGTAGCACCTTCATCTAAAAATGAATCATTCATTATTCTGGCAGAGTTTGAAATGATGAAAGATTGAAATTCTCCATCTTTTTCAAACTCTACATCAATACAAAATTGAATCTTAACAGATCCCATTTGATTGATAACATTATTTAATTTATTAATTAACTGTGTGGGTACTGTAATTAACTTTAAATTAAAATTCGAAACATCCAGTCTAACAATGGCATGTGATTGATTTAAATCAAAATTAACAATAGGTGCTATCGAGCCACCATATTGATTAACAGAAGGAATATCAACAGGAAAACATCATCTGAATCAGAAATGATTATTACATCATCATCCGTCTTTGATTCGTCAGAGTCTGAAAGTATGATAGTTTCTATAACTTTAGGAACTTTCGAAGAGCGTGGATTATTAATATTATTATTTGTTTTTCTTTTATTTTTTGTAATATTATTATTATTATTATTATTATTATTATTATTATTATTATTATTAATATTATTATTATTATCATTCAATGGTAATTTAAAAATATATTTTCGCTTACAGTTAAACTGTGTTAAATGTTCCTTATGCTTTAAATAAAAGTCGGTATAATTCATTTTATGGGTGGTTTTACACGTGGGGCAAATAAAATAGGTGATGTGATTATAGGTATGAGAATAATAATTCTCCATAATCGTATCACAATTTCCATCATGTTGTGGAGAATTGCAAAAATTTGGGTAAATGTTACCTGTTATAATAAAAGAAAAATTTAAATATATAAGTATAAAATCATTAAAATAAATCATTAAAAATTGTTAAAATAAATCACTAAATATAAACATTAAATTAATTTTACACACAATGAATAAATGAATTTGATTGGTTAATTTTATTTTGAAAATCTTATATAAGTAGTTTAAAATAGTTTAAAATCATAAAATGAATAAAAGTAAATGGTTTTTATATTATGTAATTATTCATTAATTGTTTTTTATAGAAACCTCGGTTAGAAAAGAAGCTATCAAGTTAATTCTCGAGGAAAATTTCATAAATGCTATCAGTTTAAGCAGAAATTCACCAGTAATGTATTTACAATATTCAATGGAATATTTAAAATTTCCAATCATCTATTCATTTAGAGTAAGTATTTTTATTAAAAGTAATATTATTAATAAATTTTAATAGGAACCAACAACATTGAAACAAAGCCTATATAATATAAAAGTTGGTGAAATTGATCGAAAAAATATAACAGAGTTATTACGAGCCATCAACAAAGATATTAGTTTTAATGAACAATTCACTTTTATGAATTGTGAAAAAGAATGTAATTATGAAAATAAAAAAGAAAATGAACATTTTATGATTAAAATAAGAATTCAAGGATATAACGAAGGAAACCAGACTATTCGACCAATTTGGAAAATTATTGAAGCCAAATGTATTTAAATAAAATTTATTTAACTTTATTCGTCATAGTTTTTTATCATATTATTTTTAATTTTTTGTGTTTAAATTAATAAAATGTTAATATTAAATTTAATTCAAAAATTATCATTTTATAATAGTAAAAATTTAATAGTACTTACATTTAACTCTTTTACTTTTGCGACTCTGAGTTTTAACATTTTTGTTGGTAATTTTTATTAATGATCTTAATTCTTGAATTATATTATTGATAGATTCCATTTTCTAAAAATAAAAATAAAAATAATTAAATATATGATAAAAAACTTACTAAAGTTTGGTATTTGATAAAAGTGAATTTTTTTAAAAATGCATTCAGTTATATATTAACAAACATGTAAGTGGTTACATGATCGACCAATTAAAATTTAGTTTATAAAACACACTTAATTACATAACATCAAAAACATTTAAATACATATAATCCTCTGAACTTAATCCTTTAAAAGGAATATTACATAATGCATCTTTCATTACATTTTTAATTAAAAAACAATTTTGAAAAGAAACTTTATTCAATAAATTCATTTATTTTTCATTGTTTTTAACCAAGCTAAACAATGCTGTCCACATGTTTTTGTCATCGGATTTTGATTACGAATTCGATTGTATTCAATTGGCATTAACATTGATTCTAGTTTATTAATCAATATAGGGGGATAATAGAAACCCATTGGATCAAATACATTTATTTTATTTGGTTTCACATAAATCGCAAGCCAATGTTCGCCACTGAGATTAGATAATTGAGTATTTACAATCAAAGCTTTGTTAACATCGATACATGGAATTTTATCTAGAGGGAAAACTCCAAGAAAATCTTTTCCCAATAATAATTTTCTACCAATAGAATCAATCTGAATAGAACTAATAATAATTTAAAAATATATAATTAATAAAAATTCTTACTTCATACTTGACAATTAAAAAATCTCAATCGGGTTTACAGTTCAAACTAATACTGTTCAATTGGAAGTAATTTGAATCTCCTTTTCAAAAACTCCATATACAATTACCGTAACATATTCAGTTAGGGGTGATCCAAACTTTATATCTAATCTTAAATTTCCACTTTGTGGTAACTGAATTTGGTTAAGATCGAAATCTGGAGCCAATACGAATGTAAAGAATGGATACTTATTTCTAAAATCTGACATACTGATACCACAATTCAAATTTTTATTAAGATATCCCATATTCCTAACAATACTTTGCATATAACTTGTACTATAATTATCATTTTCAAAATCTTGACTATATTTTTCACGATAATCACTTCCTTTACTTAAAGTTATTGACTCAACGTTAAAGTGATCAAACATAGTAAATGTATCTAAAAACGAACCACTAAATCTTTTATTTCCCTGGAAAGTTACAAGGATAAAATTAGGTAATCGTCTATCACCAAATATTTGTTCCTTATAAAAAGAAGAAGATCCAATAGGTAAAAAAAATTCAACAACTTCTTTGCTTCGCATTGGATAAATTGCATTTCTTGTAGCAAGACCTATTTGATGACCCGCTAAAACAGAAGGTTCAACACGAACTCTTCTAACCATTAATTTTGCATCTAGCAATACTATTTTAGGTACAAATTTAGTACATGTCAGACTTTTTTCTGGATTTGTTCTTGTTAATTTAATTTGGACACTAACACCTGGTAACAAATATTTGGGTTGATCAAAGAAATCAAATTGGAGTGGTGAACATAATGAAAATGCTTTTGATTTTGCAATCCATGTTTTTCGCATAAGATCATGTTCAGTGTAACCCATTCCACCTAAAGATGTATGTATATAATTTCTAATTGTTTCAATTATATTCAAATATATATTTTCCACTATCGTCACGAATATTGATTTCTATATTGTTTATATATGTTGATGATACAGACAAATACATTGGGTTTTTCTCTATAATTTGAACTAGATCATTCTTTTTATGTTTTTCAAACCATACACATTTCAATAGAGGTATCAAAACATCACCAACAAGAATAGGTTCAATGATGTTTGTATAGATCATCATTTGTTGATTACTTTGCAAAATTTCTGGTAAACGTAATCCAACAATAACTTTTTCTGAATATGATTCTTCACTTAATCCCAAACTTTGAGCCAAAAATTTACTAAATTTAACTTTACTGACATCATCTTCCAATTCAATTTTGACTAATCTTCCTTGTTCAATTTCGCAAGATTTAAATGGATGCGGATAAAAAGTCATTAATTGATCATTTATTTGTGATAAATTAGTAATGATTAAATTTTCTTCAAATTTATCTGTATACTCGACATCGTAAAAATAATTTATAGTTAATCGAATTGTGTCAAACTTTATTTTACGATTATTTGAAGGAATTTTAATTTGATTCAAGTTTTCAATAAAATTTATTTCTTTTTTATTAAATCCTAATTTTTGAGCTTCTGCAATACTATCAAATGAAATTTTAAATGGAAAATATTTACAATTAATATTTAAAGTATTTCCATCAATGTATACTAGATAAAATATAGAGTCGTGACTAATTGTATATTCATTATTTGCATCGTTATAGTAAAAATATTCATAACTTGTATGTAATGTACTCTTACTATATTTAATATTTGAGTTGTTATAAAATGGAAAATTATTGTATACAAAAGTGAAATCGGTCAGAGCAACTTGCCATTCACCTTCCAAGTAAATAGGATTTTGAAATTCAACATTAAATTTATCAGCTTTATTATTTGGATGAGTAAGAAGACAACTATTACTCGGTAGATTTATGTAAAATTCTTTATTCATTTATTTTTCTAAAATGTATTGATAAATGTGTTTTGGTATCTTTACTAAATTTAATTAATTTTCCACTATCATCGCGAATATTAATTTCAATGTTGTTTATAGTTGAAGTTGAAATTGGTAAATACATTGGATTCTTCATTTCTAATTGTACAATTTCCCATTGTTCATAGTTTTTAACCCAAATAGATTTTAATAGAGGAACTCTAACATCTCCAACAGTTATTGGTTCAATAATATTCGAATAAATGAACATTTGTTGATGATGATGTAATAATCTTGGAACTTTATTACCAACGATGTCTTTTTCACTAAAAGTTTGTTTATTTAATCCTAAGGTTTTGATTAAATTGTTGTCAAAATATATTTTTGAAATGTTATCTGCAAGTTTTATTTTAACCAATTCATTGTTTTCAATTTTTAGTTCTTTAAACGGAGACGGAATAAATGACATTAAATGTCCTTGTAATTCAGATAATGTGTTTATGAGTAAATTATCTTCAAAATATTTTTCAAATATTGTTTTTTCTTCATAACTTATAATTATCCCGAATTGTTCCATAACACCATCATCTGTAAACTTTGGTAATTTTAATCGACAATGATCATCTTCATTAATAACAGATATAGATTTTAATCCAAAACTAAACGCATGTTGAATGTCAGGGAATGTTACTTTAAATGGAACATGTGGACAGACAATAACCAAGTTCTCATATTTTTCAATAAAAACATCGACATCAGGGGTATGTTTAGAATTTATTAATTCATAAGTTTCATTTTGATTATTTATTTTCAAATATTTTACTTCAGTACCACTCTTCATCGTTTCATAACTTAGGTAAGAATTACTATAAAACGGAAATGTTTTATACACAAAAGTAAAATCAATCAAAGCAACTTCCCACTCACCATCCAAGTAAATAGGATTTTGAAATTCGACATTAAAATTACTAGCTTCATTATTAGGAAAAATAAGAGGACAACTATTACTAGGTAAAATCATATAAAACTGGTTTTCTTTCATAATATTTATTTAATTAATTGATTTTCAGATATCCAAGTTGGAGTTTCATATCCATGCCATTTAACATAGTATTGTTTATATTTACCAACATTCTTGGTTTTTAATATCTTTTGAATTCTGAATACAGTAGGGGTTTCTATAACTTGGAGTTCCTGTTCGTAGAATTTTCCACTAACTTGATTGTTTTCATCATCTTTGATAAAGTACATTACTGGATTCTGATTCATATCAATTTCTGAGATTTGAAATACTTCATCACTCCAATTGTTGTCGAAATTCTTGATGAATGGAGAAGCACTGATTTTACTTATTCTAACGTGATTACCCACTTTATATTTAGGCTTTTTAATGATTGAATCAGATTGTTGTGATATCCAATTATCCATATTATTCGTTGAATAAACATCAATTGGTCGCATTCCATTTAAACCCCTATGTGGCGAATAATTGTAGCTATAAATTGCTTTCTGTAAAACATTTATCCAGGTTTTATTTCCTTTATATACGAAATATTTTTTCAAGCGATCTCTTAGAGTTCGATTAAATCTTTCCACGTGGGCAGCTTTAAATTGAGAAAATACAGAGTAATGATTTATTCCTTTGATAATTTCTCTAACTTTACTATTATAAAACTCTTTACCTAAAGAATAAATTTAATTTAATTTATTTATTTAATTACATACCCAAATCAGTTTGTAAATTACGAGGTTTGCCATCAATAAATAATTCCTTGATTGCTTCAGCCATTTCATTGGCCGATTTGGTTTTTGTTGGAATAGCACGAGCGAATCGACTAAATATATCAACACATGTCAAAATATATTTGTATCCCTTATTAATTTTAGAGAATGGTATCATTTCCATCAAATCCATTTGCCATAAATCATCAACTCCCATTGTTTTATAACTACGGGTTTTGAATTTCTTCAACATTGGTTTATTTAAACTGTATGCCATTTGCCCAGATAACCAATTCTTAGTTTCTTTCTTTGAATTAACTACTTCCTTTGCCAGTTTCCTTACACCACCAAAACCAGCGGGATGTTTTGGGTCTGTCCATACTTTTTCGAGCTTTTTCACCGTGTTTCGATTTTTGGTTAATGTTTCCTTCATTATTACAACAAGTTGTCAAAATATTTAAATCTAAATTATGTTTATCCGGTAATGAATTCTTGGTACCCATTAAGAAGTTAATGTTGAAATTGCGCTTATTGCAGATAATACTATTGGAATTAATGCCCCCAAAAATCCACCATTTTGTTTATATATTATTTTTCGCATCAGACGTCGATTCTTAGTGTTTACTAAAGATAAAAGCGATCTTTTATGCTTTTGTAATACAAGTTTTTTAACTTTAGTAATGTTTACATTACCACGAACTACATTAACAATAACTTCAACTAGATCATCTATAACAAATGAAGGAAAATTCTGTAAAATATTCATTCTTTTGTTATTAGGAGCCTTCATCAAGGCATTAAAGTATGGTAGACTACGTTCAACTTTCATATTAAATACATTTTTCATCTAGTTGTTTTGTTTATATTTTAATCCACTTTTTATCGTTAACAATCTTCTTACTCGTTTTTATTATTTTACGTTTAGTAACCCTTTTCTTTGTAACTTTTTTCTTTGTGGATTTTTCACGTTGAACAATAACTTTTTTAAACGTCATTTCAAGTAATTATTTTCAGATTTCAATTTTGTTTATAAATCGTAACACCTTTCTCATTGAAAATGTCAGTTCTAATACGTAATTCATCAGGACATTGTTGTGTAAAGTCAAAGAACAAATATCCGTGGGGAACCTTTGTTGCATCTTGAAACGAATCAATTAAAAATTTTCTATCATTGGGATAAGCTTGTCTAGCAAGAAAATCTATAATGGTTGCATCTCTAGGGTTTTTGAAAATAACCAAGTATTGGACATTTAAATTACGAGTTCTATGACTGCCCCCTTGATGAAACAAGTTTTGAGTAATGAAAATAACAGTAACTCCAATATGTCGAGCAATTTTTGTAAATAAATTATTAAAATCCTTTTCTTTATTAGCTTCCTGGTATAGATCATCGATAATAATAACATCGCCTTGATGTAATCTAGATGACCAATTTTTATCAAACCCTTTAATTATTGTCATTTTCAATTTACAGAATTGATTTTGAGTAAGTCCATGTTCTTCGTCAGCTCCTCTATGCCAATATATTTTGTTGAATTTTGATTTAAACAAGTTCGATTGTAATAAATTGCATACAAATAAAGTCTTTCCACAACCACTTGGTCCAACTACTTGATATACAGCATCATTTCTTAATTCCATTTTATTAATAATTATTTATTTAATTGTTTATATTTGTTTTAATTTTTAGAATTACTTGAATTGAAATTATTTGAAAATGTTGAGTAATATAAATTATAAAGGAAGATATTCTATACCTGATATGAAATTCCCATTTGGAAAACCACAACAAGTTGTAGATCGATCAGGTAAGTATCCGATAATATTTTTCAGATCGGGGAAATGTCGGGTAATGGGATGTAAGCAACCTCTAAAAACTGGGGATTTGAAATATAATATACATGATTTACAAATTCAATCAATCACTGTAACAATCGATATTGGGAAATTTATAAATCTATATGAATTACAAAGAAAGGTGAATTGTGTATTTGAACCAGAAATATTTCCAGCATTACGTCTTCAAAAATTTAATCCATCATGTGTCAATATATTTTCAAGTGGGAAAGTAGTAATACTAGGAATAAAATCCTTGGATTATAATGATTATGTGGAAAATATTAAATCAGAAATAAATATGTTAATAAATTAATAAATATTTTGTTTGAATTTGTTTAATTTATTAAGTATTAAAAAATGTCAAAAGGTAAATCCATATATTGTTGGCCGAAATGCGTAAAACATATTACTCGGATATTTTTGATTTGAAATAAAAATTAATCTTTTTTAATCTTGTCAATAAAAATATTTGTATGGATTAAAAGTTTTTTTTTTTTTTTTTTTTTCATTCATTAAAACAAATAAAATGTTAATAATAATAAAATAATAATATTGATATAAAATAATAATAATAATATAAAATATATAATTAAATGAAAATAAAAAATAATTATTTAATTCACTTCATTAAAACAAACAATTTAATTTAAAAATATATTATTTAAAAAATAAATAATTGACTTAATTAAAACAAACAATTAAATTTAATAATAATTAAAATATAAATTAATAATATTATTGACTTAAACAAATAATTAAATTTAATATAATTAAAATATAAATAAATAATATTATTGACTTAAACAAATAATTAAATTTAATATAATTAAAATATAAATAAATAATATTATTGACTTAAACAAATAATTAAATTTAATATAATTAAAATATAAATAAATATTATTATTGACTTAAACAAATAATTAAAGTAAATAAAAATAATAATGATTTTTATTCGAGCAAATATATTTAGGCTTTTTAGTTGACAGGCGAATTGAGCCATTTTTGATGGATAATGAAAAAATACTTAGGCTTTTATATAATATTTTTATGTTCTCGGGTTTGAACCAATTTTATTCGAAAATAATCATCAGTACAATCAATCATAGGCGATTTAAGCCAATTTTTATTTTTTAGGCTTTTAAATCGATAAAAAATACTTAAAGTTTTTTATCATGAATTAAAATTTTTTAAAAATTTTGAATTTGATCATTAAAACAAATAATTAAAAAAAAAAAATTTTTTTTTTTTTTCATTCATTAAAACAAATAATTAAAATAAAATTTAACCCCCCCCCTCCCCCTAAAAATTTTTTTTAGGGGGGGGGGTCTCGGGATTTTTTCAAGCCAAATATCCACGGGGCAATTTTCAAGCCAAATATCCACGGGGCATAGTCCTCATATCCCTCTACTGACGGCACATGAGAAAATCGTAAAAATAAAATTGCTAGGATAACCTCATGTGACAAATCAAATCATTTTGCTGATCTTTCGATGATGATGCAGAATTGATACAGAACTTCAGAAAGAAAATGATCAATTGTACAGATCATGCGCTGAAGTTCCGAGGAACAGAATCACATTTTTATTCTGATACCTAAATTAATAATGCTTTACAAATTTAAAGTAGGATATTTTATTTAATATTGAATGTATAGTAATTTTTCAGAGAAACTATAAAAATAAATAAAATCCCTAAGTACTTCCTTCCCCATGTTTTTTTATTTATACGTTGATTTTTATAGTGAACATCTCTATATTCTAAATTCTCTTTCAAATATTATATTCTAGTTGTGCAGAAAAAGGGAAACGAAAATAAAGTATTATTTTAAGATAGCCAACAGAAAAAATTAGCAGTAAAAGAGAAATATCAGCAGCATTTCTTCTTCGCAAGAGATTTTTACAGAACAATCTATAGGTATCGTGACTAGAGATTTGGTTCGAGAAATCCCTTCTCAAGAATTTTCAAGAAAATGACGGATTTCAATGGTCTCGTTTTCCGGGAATTTTAATTTAATGACTTTTGAGAATTCTCATTTTCTCTAGAAAACAAAAAATCCAAAATTTCAGTATTTTGTACATTAATTACAATAGAAAATTTAATTTAGTACGTTTTTAAAATAGTTTACACAACAGGCAACACTTAGGAATTTCTCATAAACAAATTACTAAAATAAATTACTCCTAACTAGCCTTTGTTTAATAAAAAAACTGTTGTTTTTTATGTTACTTATCACTACTTTGATACATTATTTTCACATACAAGGTAAATAAAATAGTTAACAAAATACAGTACGAAATAAATTAATTTTGGAAGTCGGAATCACGATAATTCTTGTTGTACTGTGATTAATTTTGTTATTAAAATAAAGTAAGTAAACCATAATTTAATGAAACTTAATTTACATATTTGTGTTTTTTATTATAATTTGATGTTATATTTAAAAAATAAAATATTTAAATATTTGCAGAAAAACTAAGTTATTAATTTTGGAATTCTAAATTTTGGATACAAATAATTTTCAGAAATATTATATCATATTAATTTTGTAATTCTAATAAAAGTAAGTTTAATCATTTATAAGCTAGTGATCTTTTTTTTTAATATATAAAATATTTAATATGCACTAGCTTAGCAAAAAAATATAAGGACTTAAAAATGAGCATCGAGAAAAATGTTGCTATATGTAATATTTGTAATAAAAAATTGCTTGTAATGAATCCTCAACGACTGGTTTGAATTAGGGTTTCTCATTTCCCCGCAAACGAGAATATTTCGAAGATACTCCCGGGAAAACCAGGAAACCCGGATTATACTATCTACTAATTAAAAAAAATTGAATTTAAAAAAACATTTAATATATTCACTTTTATTTCAATAAAACAGAAAACTTAATTACTATTAGATCAAAAAAAAGTTATTTATCAGAACAGTTCTTAAAATGAAGTCTAAGACAAACGAGCGCATTAACTGATTTATCGTTGAGTCTTGTCCTAATTTTATTGACAAAAGGCCAGCAGTCGAATATACTCTTTCACTTTCCACTGAGGTTGGTTTAATGCAAAGAAGAGCATCTTCAAATTATTTGTTAATTTTCCACTGGTTTCAAATAAATTAAATTCTGTTAATAAGGTCTTATATTCTGTATCTCAGGTATTTTGTTTTTTGGTGCTCTGTGTCTTCAATGATATAAACTGGAAATAGGCAGTGTAAAAATTCTTTAGATAATTTAATCCTTTCAGATCTCGACATTTCAAAAAAATTGTCAGAATACAATAAATCTGGATTATTTAGGTATTTTACAAATGAAATTAAAATTTTTGGTCTTCAAGTTATCCGCAATTTAAAATTTTGTAGCAATTCTCGAGATATTGAATTATCTAATGCATTTAACGTTTCTATTACAAACGACAGAATCCCAAAATAATCTCGAAACAAGAAAGTCAATGGTTACTTTGGTTTCAAATATTTTTAAATAAATCAAGTAGCTTTGAAATATTTTTCTGTTATTTAATGATAAATGTTTAAAATAATACCGGGAATTAAATTTTTTTCACGGGAAATCGGGAACGAGAAATCCCAGGAGAGAAACACTAGTTTGAATCGACATTTTCAAAGAATGCATGGTATGGAAAATTGTGCAATAGCTGTTCAAGATAATTTAAATAGAAAAATTATGAAATGCAATAGCGCCGATCATAGTATTACCAAATATTTAACACGAAACAATCGTGAAACGCTTGAGGAAATTGTGTCAAAATTAGCTGCATTTGTCAATATTCCTATTCAAAATATTACGAATTGTGAATTCATACGAAGCAGTTTGAAATTATAAAAGTTTTGAGCTACCAAAACATCGAACGGGATGTAATCAAATAAGTATATGAATACTATGACAAAATTGAAGAAGCCGTACAAAAATAAAACTAGCAAAAGTTGAAAAAAATTAGTAAAGTATTAACGAATGAATGGACGAATTTGATTTCCATTATATTATGAGTGGTGATATTGATAACCTGGAATTAATCCGTATTCATGGAAGCTGTCCTGCAGATAAAATGCTTGATTTAGTAAAAAACAAAATTAGATTCCCTTGGAATCGGCTTTGAAAAGGATGTGGTCGCAACGACTAGCGATGGTGCTAGTGTAATGACTAGGTTTGATTCATTCTATCCAGCAATATTACAGCTTTGCTATAATCATGCTATATATTTAGCAGTAATAAATATATTTTATTCAAAAATAAAGTCAAACGAAGAAAATAAATGCATTGAAGTAAACGAGGACGAGGACCAATCGGAACTAGATTTATTTTCATCAGAAGAAAATGAATAGAACTTCTTCAGCTATTCCACTTTCCGCTTCTGATAAAGACAACGAATTATTCATAGGCGATTTGACTAATCTAGCAACCATGGCGATGATAGTCATTTTGCTCATACATCCAAAATTCAAGAACGAGTCCAAATTAAATTTAGCACAGCCTTGGTTGAGATAGTATAGCAAACAATATACCTCAGTCCACCCCTCCATAATGCGCGGGGGAAAGACATTCTTTTAATCACTTAGCCAGATTACAGCTGTCAAAGTTGTTCATCATGAAAGAGATTGTTGTCAGCTGAGAAAAGTGCTGCATCACGACTACAAAATGATTAGCAAGTTCAACCAAATTACGTTACATTCTTCTAATTGTTGGGCTATAAGCCATCATTAAAACAAAATAAAACAACCATGAAAATTCATGTTTGAGAATTATGAGAATGGCTATTATAACACAAGCACGCACCGCAAACAGAAATTAAAAATATAATAAAAACATTAAATAAAACAAAATAAAAAAATAACATAATTAATTAAAACAAATAATTAATAAATTTAAAAATATAAAACCGCCAAAACCTTGCAAAAGAAGGTCTAGAAAATACATAGGCGGAAGCGGCGACCAAAAATTTAAATAACAACGGATAAAAAGAGAAATAACCAAAAGGAACGATTAAGCAATAAAAAATAAAGATTCACGAAATATTAAGAAAATAATATCACAAAATAGAGAAAAATAAAAGATTTAAGATAAAAATTAAAACAATAAAAACCTCCGAAAAATAGCCGAAAAAGGCTCAAAATACTCTGATTGGTCGCACACACGCACGGAAACAGTATAAATACAATAGCCATTGTCATAATATTTAACCTTAAAAATTTTGAAAACTTAAAACTTTAAATTTGAAATTCTGAATTTTGGTAAGTTTGTACTTTGTTAAATATATTTTTGAAATGTTTATGGTTCTAAATTTTTAATTTTAATCATGGATGGTCGCGATACTTTTAGTATCGACGACAGGTCCCCCTGATTTAACATTATTTTATATATGCCTTAATTTGTGGAAGATGGCTTGGCAGAATTCAATTCCCTCAGTTGAATTTGAGGGATGTTGATGTGCTGCCTTGTCGTCAACCACTCTTCGGTGTCTGCCGGCATGGTCAGGTCTTGTCACACTGATCGCGGAGTAGGACGCCGTCGTACTTCACCGTGGCGGCCATTTCAATGTTGGTCGGAAGGGTAAGGGTTAAAATTCGGGAATATCGACACAGCTAGGGGGACAACATTCAAATGAATGTTTAGGTAGGAATACATTTTTCAAAACCTGTCGAATGTTGATGGTGACGGGGACGACTAGGGTTAAGCCGTTAGAAACAAATAAATGGATCAGTGAAATTGAATTTTTTTTTATACCTTTGTAAGAAATGTTTTTATAGAACATTTTCAACTAAAAAATTCCTCTTTCATAAACTCAATAAATGACTGGAGCATCGGGATTTTTCTTTTCTACATCGGATATTTTCATCTTTACTAGTTTTAACGCCAAATAAGACATCTTAGCAACTAATATCAAATTATGAATGAATATAACGGAGAATGTTTGAGGAGTGTTCTGATTATTAATTTTAAATTTTATAACTATTATATTTAATTTATTTATGAATATCACACATTGATGGAATGAAACTCTTCCTCTTTTAGTCGTTGACAATCTCAAGAAAATCCTTCGCAAAAACGTTTTTCTATACTCTCAAAAAACTCTTTCTTCTCAAAATGCAGCCAGGATACAAAATTCCCAAAATACCTCGAAAATCAAATATTATGCCTACCCAATTGGATCACAGTACTTGCCAGCAGAAATATAACAAACTGCTCGCGGAGCACGAACGCACGCTCGGCACGTGGTTCGCTCCCGAAGCGGTCAAAATCCTCCATGATAAAATCCACCGGCTGTCTAGATGCCGAGAGGATTTAATTGCAGAGAACCGGGCTCAGCGAATCGTAATCAACGATCAGAGCGCCGTCTTAGTAGCTTCATTCACGGAGGCCGAACTGGTAAAACGACTAGCGGGTCGCGATCTAGCGTTGAAATTGAATTTGATCCCTGCGAACCATCTTCCGGAAACAAATCAAGCTGGTCCAGCTCAAACACCCAGGACCAGTAAGAAGCACCATCCCAGCAAAAATCGTCGCCGCCGGGAACGACGTCGAGCCGAGGGTCTCACGATGCTAAATAATGCGGCGCAGGTGCTCGAAGAAGCTGCTGCACTTGTCGCAGAACAGCACCCTGAATTTGTAAAGAAAGATGATACCATCCCAAATCCGGCAAACCCAGTAGAAAGTGCATTGCAAATTCATACTGATGAAACTGACGAGATGCAAATATGTCTGGACGTCTTGACCGTCAACAATTTCACAACTACAACGAAAGAGAGATCGCCGACTCTCGTGAGTTAGTGGGTGGACGAGTTCGGAGAGGAATTACGTCATTCCGTTCCCCAGGTTGGAACCACACTATTCCAACCCCTCCGGAACAAACGAAAGTTCCCCGTCGATATCGACGAATGACCACCCAGTGGAAAAAAGGATGGACTCCATTCTCATAATATTATTTGTAAATTTATGCAATAATTATAATTTCTGTGATTTCGTTTTGTAGAATTTTGTATAATCTAATAAAAGTATAGTTTTTGTAATTCTTGTTATCTTCATAATTTTTGATTTCTCTAATTAATTGAATTATGAATAGATGCCTAAAGTTTGGTCGGATTGTATTATGATGTTGATAGAATCTTATGTATGCATGAAGTATGTTGGGAAAGTTCTTATTTCGCTCGTAAAGCCGAAATTGAGAAATCTCAGTTAACAGGAAAATAAATTTTAAGTTTCCATTATAGAGATGCCAATGAATAAAAAGCAATTATGGTTAAAAGATAAAATAAATATTCTCGGAGGAGTTTATTTTCTTAAATTGTTAAGGAGGTTGTGTTAAACCCAAAAATTCGGCTGATATAATGGAAATTTTGATAATTTACATAAAAATTTAAATTTTCACATGTTATTTAAATAAAATGCTTTATAATTTAAAACAAGTTTCTAGGTTAGAAAAATTAACCTATTTTCAGTAGTTTAGGCAATTAAAGCCGGAAAATTAGACAAGCTGAATTTTAAATGTTTATTCGTAAAAATTTTTCCTTCGAAAGCTTCTAAATCATCATATTTAAATTTCATTGATTAAATGCTTAAAATTAGTCTTTGCTAAATTAAATTAATAACGAATAGATAAGTGACTAAGCGTCTAGTAAGGAGACGTTTTACTATAATCTATACCAAATATTTTTTGCTACGTATTAAAGCGACCAGGAGAAAAACAATATGCAGGACGTATGCTTAGGTTCGTCATAGAAGGATGGGAAAGGGGTGCATGGATATCGAGAAAGTTAAGGGAATTAAGTCGACGTAAGACCTTCTATCGGCCGTCAGGAACCCGAAAGCGAGATTATCACAAGGAGTAGTCTTGGAAACGGGGCTCACCTGCTTGTGGACTCTCGGCTGATGTATACAGTACCAACATGGGCTTGCCCATGGGTATACAGTGGTAATGTCAAAATTGTGGGACGTCTGGGAGAGAAACCCTAGAAAGGCAAGAGTGATTGAAGAAGTAGAGTTAACAAATGCGCATCGATTAAAACAAAATTAATTCTACCCAGTGCGCCAACATAATCAAATGACACAGTTGATCAGACATCGATTAATGATTTCGAAATACAATTCTTTACTTCATAAAATCGTTGTAACATAAAGAAAAGACTGTTCCAACGTGAATTAACATCGATCATCAGCTGAAGATCCCTACGAAATTGTTCTCTAATGTTTCTGCAGAAATTCGTTTTTTGTCGGTGATTTTCGGAACAATTTTACTACAGTTCTTACTTTTTGGACCAATGGATGCAAGTTATCCGCCAACTCCAGCTCTTCTTCACTAACAGTTTGAAATCATTCATCTTCACCTCCATCGTCCCATTCAATGTCAGAATTATATCCAGATACTTCCTTCGGTGCAGATTTAGGTTTTTTGTAGATGGCATCCAAAATTGTTAGGTGCATGGCATGGGTTAAACAAAGTAGTTGCAAGCAAAGAAGCCATTATCAACTTTTTGCATAACACGTAAACCGTTCGTTGTAACACACACAATATCTTCGTGAAAATTTAATCCAAACAATTCCAATCTTTTCTCAAGGAGTATGATACAGTCCTCTACTGGCAATGATTCATGTACTATGGACAATCATAAGTTCCAAAACTGATTCTTGATGAGCCCGCATTAACATTCAGGTAACGACGGTGTTTATTCAAAGTTCATTCGTCGAAAGTAAGACTGAAACGCTTATCTTCAGCCTTCATTTTCTGTAATTCAGTCTTATATTTTTGACGAATACTGTAACCCTATTTCATAACCATACTTCGTATTGATGCTGCCGTTTTTGGAAAATCAAAGACATGAGCCAAGAGTGATTTTCGTAATTCGATTGACGTGATCAAATTCATTAATGAAAATCACACGCTATCATACGGGATAATACTGATTCCAGAGGGTTATCACAATGACGAGATACTTTGTGATTGAGCCGTTACTCTCTGGATTTCCTAGATTTGTTCTGCATTTGCCGAGTACATTGGTGACAAGAGAGTGTGAAGATTACTAGTTTATTTTCCAGATTTCTTCAATATCTTTTGAAATATTTTGATTCTGTTTATGCTTCACGTAAAAAGTATTCCCAAGTGTTTTTTTCAATCGCGGTTTGGCTGCACTCATGAAAAATTAAGTTTTTAATTAAAAAAGTATTTTAATCAAATTTATATCAATTACTTTACCGATAATATGAATCTTGAATTGTGCTACATTCGAAATAATCCTTTCAATTCTGTCCAAATTCGAAATTGTTTGTACATTCATTTTCTAATTGTGAGCAACAATTTTTCATAAAAATTGAGTTTACAGAAGACAGAATTGTGCATATAGTTTATGTACATACATATATTTATTTTCACAGCCAGCTATATTGTTTGTAACATTAACAATTAAACAGGTAAACAAGTATTTATGTACATTAATTTATTTTACGCGTGTATGCAGTTGTGAACAGTAAGTGAAAAACTTTTTTTGGCATCGACTAAAACACTCAGAAGTTAAAGACTTGGAATCAAGGTCCCAAGGGTACGATCGCTCTAGACGACCAGTAGTCAAGGAGGGGGAGAGTTTTAATTGGTGAAAGTTCAACAATACCCGGCAGCCTGCAAGGTTATGTAAGTCTCGGGATACCTGACAGAAATGGCTGACGTCGTGGTAAAACGTGTATCTAAAGATTTCTCTCCTTCGGTAACAAATAAAGTTAAAGAAATGAACAAAATATTTAGTCTCTATAGAGGGGTTAGTAGTATAAAAAAGGCCGACCAAGGCTTTCGGAGCCGGATTACACACACACGCGCATAATACGCCCCATCGCCCACATATACATACATAGACAAACATACATAATACACACATACACATAATGCTTATATCTTCCACTAAAACATCACCAACAAGTAATTTCCTTCCTTGTGTGTCTGCTTCAGGAATAAAAACTTCATCTAAAATTGGTTGGTTTTTTATAATACTATATACAGTTCTGTTTATATTCAATGTAAACATAAGTATTTTATCAGTTCTAATAATTGAGTGATGTTCATGGAAATAATATTTTCATTCATAATTCATTTGCTTTTTGTAATTTTTAAATATATTTAGTTGAAGTATTCGAATAAGTTGGATCAGAAACAATAACTTTGGAACATTGATTCATTTTTATTAAATTATTTTTAGGTGGATTTCTTTTGTATCTGAAATCAAAGCAATATAATTATATCGATTACTTCAATATTTCTTGTAATTATTAAAATCTGATTCATCTATAATATTTGAGAATTTATCGTTGTAAATATTATCTTGATCTTTTTTATTCAATTCAAAGAAAACAAAGAAATTAGAATTTCCACGAATGGATCGTCTATCAAGCTCATAATAATTTTGTGATAAGTAGATGCAACAACAATTCGTATCTCTTGCTCTTGTAAAGTAAGATTCCATGATTTCTTGGTTTTTATCATTAACACAATCATCATATACAATTAAATTCTTTTGGATTTTATTAAGATCTTTACATGGAATTATATCTGAGAATTTATTACTCATTGTTACATTTATTTCATTTTAGTATCATGATGAAAACATTCACATAAATCTCTTTTTTTTATTTCTTCAGGGATTTTTTCTTGATTCTTGAAAATGTTAAAGATGGTTGTTTTTGATAATTGATTTTTAAATCCATGAAATAGTAATTGAAATTCTGGTTGATGAATGGTTTTACTGAATATTATAAGATTATTATAATCCAAATAATTCGGATACAATAACATTTTCAATAACAAAACACTTTTCCCACATCCAAATGCACCAATAATCAACATTCGAAATGATCTTGGTAGAATAGAATTATGATTGAATTTTGTTAGATTATTATTCCAAATTGGAAGAATACCATCCATTTTCTCATAAGATTTTAAGAATATTCCATTTCCGTAATTTTCAATATTAATATCATTTTGAAATGATCATTCAATTCTGAATTTCCTAATGCTCGTAAATATTTCGTAATAGCTTTTGATTGAAATTTATTCAAACTTGAACCTGTTTGAGATTTAATGAATTCAGTTTCTGCTTTTGCTCTTTTTCTTGATCTTGTTTTTGAGTTTCTTTTGCATTTTTAATTGTAGTTGAAATTCCTGAAGCAGCACCTGCAGCTGCAGTTATTCCTCCGAAAATTATTAATGGTATTAACGCGGCGAATGGAAGAATTCCTCCTTTATTTGTTTTATTTTTTCTTTTGTAACAAATAATTATTTATCTTTATATTTTACAGCTCTTGGTTTATTTGAATCAATAATATATTTTAATTTTATTTGAAAATCTTCATCTTCATTTACCATTTTTAAATATTAGAAAATGGTCATTGAAATTTGAATTCGAAAAAAAGAAAAAGAAAGTGATGGGAAGTGGAATTTTTCATTATCCAAAAGGTGAGAAAGTATATTATAATAGCGATTATTACGATAGTGGTTAGTATGAAAGAGGAGAATTAGTTGATACTTTATTGAATAAAAAACCAGAGGATCACAGGAGTTTATTTATTCTTGCTATAAATACAAAACCTATTTAACTAAACTAGTTTTCTGTAATTCTCTTTGATACATTCATCCAGAATTTCTTCTCCTTTTAAATCATATATCTTGTAGGTAATAGGCTTAGTATCATAGATTTTTTTTATTACAAAGATTTATTTACTCCATGAATGCGTTATTCCTTTTTCAAACTTGTTTTTATATTTGAATATTCTTACTCGATCTCCAATATTGAATTTTTGTTTTTCAATTAAATTATCATTTGCATTATTATTTTCATTTATAATTTCTTTAATTGAATCTCGATTATTACTTGCTTCGTTGGAGTTGTTTTTATCGTTCAGTTGAGTTTATTATTATAAAAATAAATTAGACTATCTAAGAACATCAATCCAAATTCTATTTCCTCTTTCTATAAATTTTTTATACATTAGGTTTTTAAGTGTTCTGTTGAATCGTTCTATAAAAGGATCATCTGGTTGATTGAATGTTTAATAGATTTTAATATCATTTCCTCTAAAAACTCTTGGAATAATTTATTGTAGAATTCTTTACCATTATCAACATATAATTTATTAGGGATTCTTATTCGGATTTGATTCAAATAAAGTATGGAAAACCTCTTTAACTGTTTCACTGTTTTTATTTAGTAATGGAATAGCCCAAACATATCTAGTATATAGATCTATAATAGTCAATATATATCTAAAGTTTTTATTATTTTTAGAATTAACAGTTTCAATTAAATCTGCAGACCAAATATCATCGTTATCAAAAACTTTGACATTTATATATTTTTTATTATTTCGATATTTTTTATGTAGTATTTTGAGGTATTTCTCCACCTAACAGAATCTTCGCTTTCATTGCTCCTTTTGCAATAGCTCTTGAAAATTTTTCTTCAAATGTTGGTGATATTTCATTCAAATCTTGGATTAAATCAATGCCTGCTTTTTGTCTTTCTCTTATTCCTTCTTGACGGTATGCAATGTCATGTTTTAAAGCAGCTTCATCAATTCGATTTAAAGGTTCTTCTCCAGGTTTTGGATTATCATTTTCATCAAGTCGAATATCTAAACGAGTCCCAGGTCCTAAATATTGCATTTTTGGAACATGTTTACCTGGATATTTAGACCATGGGAAATCTGATAATTTTGAACTTAATTGTTGTAAATCTCCTCCTTTTTTACGTTTCTTAGATGTTTTTTTAGTTTTAACGTGTCCATAAATATAGTTTTGATTTAATTTCTATATATTTGATTTAATTTCATATTCAATTTTTATTAAATATTTTTCAGTATTATTAATTTTACTCGATTTATTCAATTTTTAGAGGATCGAAAAATTCCAGGTATATAAAAAATTGCTAGTACAAAAAAATTTAGGTTAAGAAAAATCCTTCATTTCACCAATTACCATTTCGAGCACAATTAGTATCTCGAACACTTTTCTTCAGCTACCTTCTCGAGCACAAAAAAATTTCGGGTACAAAAAAATTTAGGTTAAGAAAAAATCCCTCTAGCACTAAGGATCAATCTCGAGCATTAGTTCAATTTTATTCATAAAATCGAATGTCAACATCTCGACCATAATTACTATATAGACCATACGTATTTCAGTTTCCACGATTAGTATCTCGAGCACGATAAATATTTCGAGCATAATTACTTATCGAGCATTTTATTCATTTTACAAGTAATATAAAAAAGGCATACCACACGCTTTCGGCGCCTACACTCACAAATAACACCAACCAATATATTCTCATTTCTACTTATTTCAATTATTTTCAACTTATTTCAATTTATTTCAACTGTTTTTAATTTTTTAAATTCATAACAGTGGACTTATATCTACCATACAATTACTTACGTTTTAGTGGCAGATATAAGCATTATGTGTGTATGTGTGTATTATGTATGTTTATGTATGTATATGCGGGCGATGGGGGCGTATTTATGCGTGTGAGTAATCTGACCTCGAAATCTGGTCTGCCTTTTTAATACTACTGGGGTAACAAATATGGTTATATAATCAAGCTCAAATTTAAATATTATTTATACAATTTTGAATTTTTGTTGAAATATCTATAAAGTTTTATTCTGGGCAATTGGGTGATAATAACAAATAATCGCTACCAACATCGAAATACCGGTATTGTGAATATCTCAGTACCAGTATTACATTATCAGAAAAAAATCCGAGATCTTGGGATACCAGTTTTCGGGATCTCGGTATTGAAAGTATAAATTTCCGCAAATATTTTAATATGATCATTATTTAACTAGGGTGTTCTAGTATTATGCGTTTGAGCAAGGGCGTCACTAGAGGGGTGACACTAAAATAAAAAATTGCAAATTTTACAAACCAGGCATAGCTCTGTCTAGTCGGGTTTCATAACCTTTCATTGTTAAATACATGAGCCGGCACAGGGTTCCACCATGCAGAGGGTCAGGTACTTAAATGAATAAGACTCATAATCGGAGTAGAATCGTGGGTCATTTGCAAAAGCGCCAATTAATAACGTGTGGAATCACGTGGTTGCAGAAAATTACAGGAGTTGTTTACAGGTTCGTTTTTTATGTAAATAATTAATTTTTCGAAGTTTTATAATTTTATCAATATCACAAAAATATACATATTTTAAAGTTAATTACTATATTTTTTAAATTATGAATAAATTATAAATGATTGGATTATATTTATTTATACAGATTTTATATATTTATATTATATCATTTTGTTTAGTTGTATATTTTTAAGTCTCTAATTTATTATATATTTATTATTTTAGAATATTCCATCATGCCATATGGAGTGCACAAATCAAAGAAGCCTAGTGAATGCGAGCACTAAAATAACTACCTGGATTCATGCTTCCAGGTCAAGAAACCAAATGATGGCCAAGGTTCATCAAAAGATGTTCTTCCTCAATCTACAATTGATACGGATTCCTCCCATGCTGACAGCATGCATTTTTCAAAAGAGCAACTAGAACCGGAAATGGAAGAGAATTACGATATTTATGCAGAAATGCATGTTGAAATAGCAGTGGATGAAGTTGAAATAGAAACGCAAGCTGAAAATGATTAGTCGATTGGATCATTAAAATTGGAATATTATATCTAATGTTTCTTTCGGGAATGCGCCAGTTCCATATCATTGTCGAGTTGAAATTATCAAAAGAGGAAATTGTTCTTTTCAGAAATTTTAATGTTAAATTACAAAAATTTAACTTTGTCCGAGTTAGTCGAAGCTCTTTATTTATGTGTTACCTGAAGTATTGAAGTTATATTGTTCCATTTGTTTTCTTTCTTCTGTCCTTATTAACTTTTTGACTTATTTTACAAAAATTACTACATGCGATTATATATGGTACGGGAACACTCGGAAGAAGACCATGGTGAAAGTCTAGAGGTGTGACACCAAGAGTTTACCACACTAGGTGACACCAACCGTTTGAGTATAGTAAAATGAGACTATCTATAAATAAATAAACTTGTTAATTATATAAAATTAAGTATTTGTTTAAATTTTTTTGAGTAACAGGATATTGGTAAAAATACCCTATAATGGCACCGCCTCATTCAATGACCACTATAAATATTGATAATAATAATGACAATGATTTGCTGATTTTATTAGTTTTATAATGAATAATTTTATTTTTTTATCACTATTTTTTATTTAATTTTTATGTTCCCTTAATATCTTTCGAAATATTTTCATAAAAATTTTAATCACATTTTATTCATTTATAGCCGTTTAATAATACTCCACACATAATTTAATTACACTTTTTAATTTAGCAATACTCGGCGACATTTTACTAATTCTTAAAACGTTTCAAATAATCTCGGAACAATTACCTCGTTATTTTTCATCAATTTCTCAATGCACTGCAACATTTTGCACGAAAATAAACAAGCCCCAACAATTTAAACGAGAAAGACTGTCTACAAAATATATGCAGAAAGTGCTTCAAACGACATCAATAGCAATTAATTATGGTAGACTTGATTTGAGTTTGATTTTGTTTATGAATAAGTCGAATTAGAGTCATTTGAATATTGGTTAAATAAAATTTTCATAAATGACATAATATTTTCACTATCCAAGTATTTTCAGTAAAATCTTGTGTTTGAAGTAAATTATGAAATTTATGTAGCGGATAATATGTCCGAAAAGATTTATCGACAATTACGAAAATGAAGATTGCACCGAAATAATTCTTAAAATATGCAAAGGAAGGTTTATTATTGCTGAGAATTGGTTTGATTAGAGATTGTTATTAGTATAATTAGTGTCAGAAATATTTTAGTTAAAATTATTATTATTATTTGTTTAATATTGTGAAATTAATTTGATTATCTTGATCAATATTAAAATCAGAAATTTCTAAAAATGATTTAATCAAAACAACAAAAATCAACTGACTTGAGGAGAAATAGTTTATTTCTTGCAATCAAATTCTTGTTGTCAAAATTAGCTATTTAAGTGAGAATCTTAAAACCAGAAGTAGAAGCCGATAAAAAAACTGACATAATTTAAAAAGTGTAACTATGACGTGTTTAAATTTTTAGTTAATGTTTAATCTTACATAATCAGATCTTGTGAATTGTAATATCGATAATAAACTAATATATTGTTAGAAGCTCTTATTCGAGTAATTTGAACATGTGGAGATAAAATTAAAATCAACAATCATAATTTAGACGATATTCATTAACAACCAAAAATATGTATTGGTTGTGTTAAATGTTGGTAGAAATTTCTTAAAAACGAATATTCGTGAAATAGCTCAACATCAGAATCAACGTAAATCTATTAAAAAGAAATGTTTATGAAAAAATCTAAAAATTAAATTCGTTTAAATTTTTTATTAAGAATATTTAATTTATACGAGTTTGACTTAATTTTATAGAAATAGTTAAATTTGGTGAGATTTTTGAGAATATATTGTAATTTATGTGAAATTGATTAATTTGGTGAGAATTATTTTGAATTAAAATTTGTTAAGGTTATTTATTTTGTTGAAAAATTAAAAATTAAGATTTTGTTATTAAAAAACTAATTTATTCAAAAAAATTAATCGATATAATTAACAAAGTTGTAATAAAAGAGAGATGAATACCAAAGATTTACCAGAATGAGTTATTATTTATATAGCAAGTTTTCATTCCATCCTAATAAAGGAGATCCAGCTGGTTTCGCTGATTCTATTAGTGAATCAACACAGGCCTCACCGCCTATAACAGTTGGATTTCTAGTACATAAAAAATGTTCTATATAACGCATAGTAGCAGAATAACAAAAGAAACGTTGAAGAATAGTAAAAAATTTAATTGGAGCGATGGAAAATAAACTACTATATAAAAAAGAAAAGTTATTAAACACGTATTTATTAATCTCCAAACCGCGGGCGGTTTTCTAAAAAAAATTTTCTATCAAACCGTTTACATATAAGATATGATAACGAAGAAAAAATGCCTCCTATGTTTTAAAATAAAATAGATTCGACGAGAAAATAACGTTTCCCGACGCTTAGATATCCTATAAATGATTTGCATCTCGATAATAGCGTACCCCGCGAAATTGTATAGAATAAGTGAAACGTGATATCTATGTGATATCCGCGTCTGGAGAGTTAAAGGAAACTAAATTTAGGTGACATGCGTTGGTTTCAATATTGAAAAAAAGCATTTTCGGTAAATAGAATAGAAAATTTTAGTGTTGAAAATCCTATAATTGATTGATTGCTTTCAATATGTAGTAATGATTTGAAAATAATTGATTATGATATTTAATTCAATAAATTTAATTAATAATATTTAATTCCATAAATATTTAAATATTCAATTAATATTTAATTCAATAAATAAATTTGTATATCTTAATGATCAATGCTCTAGACAAAATATTACAAGACGAATTTAATGATAAGAAATATTTAAATAATTTTATATAATTAAAATAAAATAAGTATAATAATTAAATAATTATAAGTTATGCGGACTATTGAATGGATTTGTAATGATCGGCAAGACCCTAGGTACGTCTTCTATCTAACTCGGCGAAGTCGTTTTAGTATGGTGACTAGAATAGCGATCACTACGTTTTATTTCATAACAGATATACGTTTCCAGTGTGTTCATAATTAAGTATTTATGAGTATATCTAATGTAGAAGAAATTCGCGGGTCATTCGCATAGTTTCACAAGATCAACCACGAAACTCAACATATAAAAGAAAATTAGTCTATGAACCACTAAGTACGTTCAAGATTATTAAAAAAATCAACTAATACAAAGCATGATAAATTAATAGAAACTTGCTTGATACTGGTTGGTATGAGCATTTAGTTTTTGTTGCCTTCATTATTTTTTTATTATGCGTTGCTTTGGTTGAAATATTGTTACATTTTAATTGCTATTAAAAGTGTACAACTTCTAATATTTCAATAAAAAAATTAGGTTTAATATTATATCGTTTATAACATCTGAGACAATAACAACACTTCTGAAATCTAAACTGGTGAAACGATTAAATTATTTTTCATTATTATACAATATCGAATTGGGTTTTTTTATAACAATAAGGTCTTACTGTTTGCATGTAAAAAAGAAAGAATTGCGAAATCAGATGAAGAAAACTTCTAATTTGTTCAATATCATCGAGTTCTCAATTTACTAATGAAAATTTAGTGAAAGATTAAGAAAACTCGAAAGTAACCGCGGAGATAATTATTATACAAAAATTGGAAAGATTATTCCAATAAGAAATTTTTAGAATAGTGATTATATATGTTCCAAATCTAGACGAGATTTATTCCATAAGTTTTAGAAAATGGAGAACTATAATAAACAAGATATTTATTTATATATTGATGTGATCGATTCTCTAGTGTATGAAGGCGACGTGCTAGAAATAGCAAAGCAGAACCAAAGACCCACAGATCTAAGGAAATACCTTCCTGTTGTCTTAAACATATAAAATGTTACTACGTAGGAATATATTATAGTGCATAATTGCATATACATGTCAAAAAAGAAATATAAAGTTGGTTGTAGGATAGTCTAATCCAATCATATGATTGGAGAAATTATTGGTATTAAGATTTTATTACCTAGAGTTTAGGTCCTAGAAATTAATATTGACCGAACGACCGAGATTCGGGACTCATTGAAATCTCATATTAGTGATTTATTGCCTTACCTGCGAACTACAATTACTTAAATGAAGATTGTTTAAATTATTAAACTAAAAAACATGTATATTTTTTATCATTTAGCGGAAAATACGAGCAGATACAACTATTGAGAATTTTGAGTTTTATTGCAGAATTATTTTAGTACTTTGCTGTGTCTGTTTTACACGTTGAAGAATTTTCTAATAGTATGTTATTGCAAGCGTTCTAATGCACTAAATGGGATATTTGTATTGATCAATAATATTGATTTAATAATTATAAATCCTCTTTAATAATTATACTTCGTCTGTCCCAGTATTTACAAGAAGGATCATGAAATTAGATGAAATGAGAAATTTAATGAATTGTTGTATTGGTTAAGTGTGAAATTATTTTTTGCAAGAGAATTAATAGATCAAAATGGTACGTAAATAAACAAAGAACAATGGAAAGATATGAAAAGGACGTAGTGAATGCAAAATAGACCAAAACAATAACAAATTTCAACGTAAGCATTTATAAAGCGTGAAATTTGAAAGATCAGGAAAATTTTGAGGCTAAGTATACGATGATAAATAAATTCCATGATGTTGTTGGTTATAGGATGAAAGCAAAATTATAATCAGAAATATCGAAGAAAAATTTTTAAAACAGGATGTTTAAAAATTGGTTAAAATTAGTTGATTTTAAGAAAAGTGAATTATTAAATTTTGATTTTATCTATGATATTGAAAGTTTAAAAATTTATACAGTATGTTAAAATATAGGTTTGAAACCATACCTCATAAAAAGAATTATTGAAGCTTCTTAAAATAAATTTAAATAAGTGTATTTTGAAAAGTTTTTTTGAATTAAATCGTTATTATTGAATTTGATTATGATTAGAGACGAAAATTATTATAATGCAATTGCAACACGAGATGTTATTGAAAATAGGACATATATTTATATTGTTAAATAAAATTTTTATTGACAATAACCGCTGATTGTCATCAAAAATAGTATAAAAACTATTTATTTTTAATTAAATTTAGAGTGCTGAATTTGCAATCAGTTAGCAAACAATTGCGAGAACTGGAATAGAGTAGAATGTAAAAAACAAACACATTTACTACAGTGTCAGCCAAGGCATCGGCAAACTTTAAAACTATTTGTTTGCAGAGCTTTGTGACTAATTTTGGTTGGAAGACTGAAGACTGGTTTAACTAACTTTTTGAATAATAAAATTGAATTTATCGTGAGTAACTTTGAATATGCTTTTAGGGAAAGTTAAAGATCGTCATTTTTTTGTATTTTACCATTGATTTTTAAAAATTTCATTCAATTTAAGTAATAATTTGATAATTGCAATATTTCTATTAATGTGTTGAATATCTTTATAAATTTTCTCATGGACCTTTCTTAAAGTTTTATGTCAGTTCAAAACTTCTTTCTAAATTATTCGTTATTTAAGAAAGTCTTAATGAAGGACCTTTCAAACATATGCGATTATTTATAATAGCCAAAAGATCCAAAACCACAGAAGTATCTGAAAATAGATACGTTGTTTCATTTCATCATTGTTTTGGTTTTTTCCCTTACAATAAATTGAAAATATTGAGCTGATTATCAAAGCCTTTATTAACATTTTTTACCAAAATAAGTTAATTTGTTTATACTGTTCAATTTTGAAAAAGAAATTTTATGAAATGATTGTAACATAAATATGAAATTTTAAAGTTCTGAAATGGTAAATAAAATTTGACTAATTTTGTATTTTTATAAAATTTATGTAGTCGTTTATATTATTCAAAGATAGAATAATCTTGTAAATTTTGAATTTTGGTTCATCGTATTGTAATTGAAAACGTATGTTTATGATTAAATAGAATTTGAAGAATTCGTTTTGTTTTTTGTTATAAATTTCATTTGGAATTATGTGGTTGGTTAAATGCACAAATGTCTTTTAATGAAATCAATATTCCAATTTCAATAACAAATCAATAATATATTTTTTTTAATACGATAATACACATCAAAATCAGTAACATTTAATTAGAAATTGTACATGGAAGAACAGTTTATTACAAATGTGCTCAATGAAATGGAATATATTATATAATAAATAGTTATTTTCTTTATACATTTTCATGACATCTTGAACTAGCAATTGAAAATTTGAACATACTATGTAATGTAAAAGATGAAGAACTTATGTAAAATTTTTAATTGCCAGTTCAAGATGTCATTAAAATATATAAATAAAAAAACTGTTTTCGAATGTATTCTAAACAAGAGCCTTAATGCTAAAAAATGCTTTCAGAGACATTTTTTGCTTTTAAATCGGACACGAGTTCATTGTGGTTTTCATCTATATTAAAATAATATTATAAAATCGGATGCATTCTGCGAAAATTATTTACAATAGTATTTACAAAGGATTTTTTTTAAATTATATTTTTAATATAATTAAAAAGAGATAATTTAAATTTGGATTTCTCATTGGGTTGAAAATGGTTATTGAGAGAAGATTAATGAATTATCGGAATTGCACAAAAGCAGTACAGGGAAAATTAATTTTATTTTTAATGGGCTGTACCTCTACATATATATATTATATGTATTAAAGAAATGTTTTATTATTTTTAAAAAATAAATTAAGACTTTAACATTTATTATTGATAACGTTTTTCCTGTTTCATTTTCGATACAATTTTAACAATTATTATTATTATTACAAATAATCATAATACCCAAATTTATAAATCGACTCAAATTTTTTAACTAGGCATTCATATTTCATTTTTAAATATATTATTTGCTATATTCTGAGATTTTAAAAAGCTTATAAGCATAAATTATTTTTGTGATAAATAGTTTTATCTGAAATTTACACCTAAACATTCTATTATTGAAATGATTTCCAGTCAACATCTAATAATATCATAAGTTTGTGGGGCATTTACAAAAATCGAATTTTTTTTGTCGTTTATTACAAAAATAAAACACTTTGAATAAATTACTAAAATAGAACACTTTTGAATAAATTTAAATTGGCCAATAAATGGAAATGAATAGAGCATATCATGAAACTAAGATATGTGAGGAATTCCAAGTTGGATCAGAATTTACTACAATAAAAGAGTTTTACGATGCATTTGCATCATCAGCATTCAAGAAATATATTGTATTTCGAGTTGGTTAAAGGAATACAAAATCTCTAAGCTTAAAATGCAACGAAACCGATTGTGACTTCAAAGTTTCGGCACGGTTTATTTTTCGTACATCAAAGTGTGTAGTGAAGTTTATGAAACCATTAAACAAATGTAGTTTAGCATTAAATATCCAGAATCAATCAATGTATGATAGACTCAATCTAATAGTCCCAAGTACATGGGCCAATTCATTGTTTCCCGTACTAAGATTTGGAAAGAATACTACAAATCCTGTAGAATCGATGAATTTCGCATTTTAAAAAATTCAACAGGCAAGATATTACCAATTTGATCATATCCATAAATAATTATTCCATGGCTATTTTTAATGAAAGGAAAAAAAGATTTCCTACACCAATTATTGATAAATACCTAAAGGTTTTGAATAGAAATATGAGTCAAGGATCCCTACTTTCAGTAGAGCAGTCTAATAACAATATATTTCTTGTTGACAACAGACTTACAGTGGATATAAACAATAAAACATGCTAGTGTAAAGTTGGGTATGATCTTGGAATTGCTTGTAAGCATGTATGTGCCGTTATTGGAAATTACAACTTAAATGTTTCCGAATATTATAAATCTGTAGTGTGTTACAATTGGAGTATTTTACCTCTTTCTAATCTTAATTTAGAATCATCAGAATGGCTTCCCCCTATAGCCAGAAGATCACGTGGTAGACCACGAATTAGAAGAATTCAACCTCCGTTTGAAACTCAATAAAACTGATCTTAATTATATATTTTATGTTGTTATTATCAGTTTAATTTTTTTTTAAATGTTCTATTTTAGTAATAAGCGACAAAAAAGTTCTATTTTTGTAATTTCCCTTAAGTTTATTACTAAGTAAAACATGGAAATTGTATTATCATTTACAAATTCTCAGATTAGACATGGTTAATCAAAATAACATTTGAGTAACATTAAACAAATTTATTGACAATTTAGATCTAAATACAAGGATATTTTGGGTACAAATTAAACCAATAGTTATCTATTAATATTTATTAGAAATACATGGTAACATTTAGTAAATTCATCAGCATTTTATATATATTTGTTAGAAATACATGATTATTTTGGAGTAAAATTAAACAAAGTCAATGGCAATTTATGTAAATTTGTTAAAAATATATGATTATTTAGGGCTAAACTATGCATATTTATTAGAAATACATGGTTTTTGGGGTAAAAAATTTGACTATGAGCGTATCTATCAATATTTTCTACCTATCTATATATGGATGTTTTATATTTGGTTTATATGTTAAGAAAATTTATTTTATAGAAAATTATATATAAAAAATTTGTATAAAATAATATTCTTCAATATTTACATCACAAATTTCACATTTAAGAGTTGTGCTTTTGAAAGAAGAACAATAATTATATGTCCACGAGGTAAATATAAAATGGAAATTTTGTTAATTTGAGATTTTATTTTACCCGCAATACCAGTGAAAGAATGAATAAGGTCTCTATATTATTCATGCAGGACCAGAAAACAATGAGTATACTAAATTGTGTAGAATCAATATCATTCAAATTTACTAATATTAGTTATTTATTTTTTTACCAAATTCATAGTCATTTTCTATACATGCTTCATTCATTTACATAAAGTAAATCATTTTCATAAAATCACTAAATATAAAATAAAGTGATAATAATAGTTACAACAGTTTTAGCAGAGATATAATTATCGCTATCAATTTGTAATGTCGGGTATTTATATCCCACTGTATGGGAATCATTTTAGATTTTAATTCTTGAATTTGTAAATTGATCGAATTTAAAATCTTTCAAGATTGGCCAATCTTCTGTTCAAGTGCTGATGACATCCCACTTGTTTCAAATGTTTCTGATTTGCACTTGCAACTTATTGATACAGATGCTCAAATAGGTTTTGAATATGACCTGATAAGTGTGCTTACATTGATCTTCCAAATAACAACTCAAGTCTCTATCAATGGTGTAAATATCAAGAAGCGTTTGCCAAAGAAATTTTACCTATATCTTGGAGTTCCAGTTAGCGATGAAACTGATATTGTGGCAAAAATTAAAATTTTAAAGTTTTTCTTCACTCCCGTTTAATGTTTCAATTTAGGACGAGAAAAATTAAAGTCAGTGCTCTTTTGACAAAATAGATCAATTATACTAGTAAAGTGAGAAGTATTATACCAAAAAATTTGAATCTGCCTATTTTTTTTGAGATCAGTAATCTTTACAATTTAAAAAAATCTTGTGCATCTTGTATTCATTTACTTGATGCATGCCATACACAGATGATTAGCCACATTTTCGACTCTACTTCCAATAGTAAGTTCACAAGAAGAATTTTAATTCATATCCGATTGTGTGAACTCAAATTTTGAAGAATTACAAATATCAGTGCTAATTGAAAATATTAAAAGGAATATTAAATGGCTGCTATAACATAAGCACGCACCAAAAAAAAAATTAAAAATAAAATAAAACAAAATAAAAACATAAAAAATTAATTAAAACAAATAATTAATAAATTTCGCACATAATGCATATCGAAAAATAAAGTAAAACACAAAACCGCCTATAACCTTGCAAAAGAATGTTTAGAAAATACACAGGCGGAAGAGGCGACCAGAATAAAAATAAAAATCAGCAAAAATAAAAATGTAAATTTAATAAAATTAATATTGAAAAATTAGGAAAAATATATAGAAAAAGAGAAAAATATTAAAATAAATAAAAGCCATTAAAAAACCCGAAAAAATGGACAAAAAAGATTTAAAATTCGCTGATTGGTCGCACACAGGCACGAAAACAATATAAATATAACAGCCATTTTCATAACTTATCACACTTTTTACAAAACTTTAATTTTGGAATTTTATGAACTTTGGATCAATTTAATTTTAAGTAGTTTTGGTAATTTGTTATTATAAATACAATTTTTATGTTATGTATTTTTGATTTATGTTGATACTATCATGGATGGCCGCGATACTTTTTAGTATCTGCGACAGGTCCCCCTAAATTAAATTATTTATATGCATATTAGTTTATGGAAAGTGGTAGGGTAATATTCAATTTCTACACTTAATTTTGTGGAATGTTGAGGTGTTACCTTGTCGCTAACCACCCTATATGCAAATCTGCATGAACATCTTGCCAGTCACAAACCCCACGTCTATAACTGATGAAAATCGAAGATCATCGACTTCTACAGGTTATTGGACGGATGATTTCGGGGATGAGTTTTGTCATTCCGTTACTCAGGTCGGAACCACCCAAATCAAACCTCTCCGAAAGAGGAAATTCCCAGTCGACATCGACGAATAAAAGCTTGATTACAATAGAAACCGACTTCATCTGTATAAATCTGCCTATTAATCTATGTGTTAATTATATCTCTAATTTTTTCTTTTGTAAATTTTGTACATTTTAATAAAAATAGAATTTTGGTAATTATTATTGTTTTTAGTAATTTTTGACTTTTCTACCTAATTAAATCATGAATTGATATTTGAAGCTTTGTATGAGTATGGTATGATGTTAAATACAGCCTAATATGTGCGAGTGATATGATTGGAAAGGTTCATTTCACTCAGAGAGCTGAAATGGAGTAATTGTAATTGTTGTAAAAATCGATTTTAACCTTTTGTAATGAATATTTTAATAGTAAAAGAATAATAGTAAATGAAAGATGCGACATGGATCTCAGGATAACTTTATTTTTCCTTAAATTAAAAAGAAAATCGTATTAGACTTAAAAACAGCTGATCTAACAGCGCATTCAATAATTTAGATAAAATTTCAAATTCCCACAAGTTACTTAAGATAAAATTTTACAAATTTAAAACAAAGTTCTAGGTTGATAGTATTATTTTACTGTCTAGTAATTAATTCAAGGGATTTAATCAGGAAACTTAGATAATTAAAGGAAATTGGATTTTAAAAGCTCATTAGCAAAAGTTTTCCTTCAGAAAATTTCTAAATTACAATATTTAAATTTTATTGATTAAACCTCTAAAATCAAGGTTGTCTAAATTAAATTAGTAAAGGGTAAATAGGTAGCCAAGTGTCAGATAACTATGTTTCAACCGCTAATTTGAATTAATATTTAACGATAAACTAAAGAGACCATGGGAAAAGTGTATTCCGGACATATATATAAGACCGAGGCTAAAGAATGGGAATTGCGAGTATGAATGTCGAGAGAGTCAGAGGAGTTAAGTAGACGTAAGTCCTTCTATCGGCAGTCAGGAACCCGAAAGCGAGATTATCACAGGGAGTAGTCTTAGTAATGGGGCTCACCTGCCTGTGGACTCTCGGCTACTATATACAGTACCAACTTGATTGATTTATGTACCGCTCTTTTAAGTAATTCAAAATCTAAGATAGTAGCCTTTTTAAAAATCAACCCTTATGTGAAATTAATAAATTTTCAATAATAAAATTAGCAGAGCCCTCGGCACCCCGGTTGAAAAACACTGCAATAACTTGTTATATTAATTATGTGTCTTTGTAAATATACATGATGTTTAATCATGCACTTGTAATATACACGTCTTTGTAACACCGCAACGTGTCTATGCATGCTCTATCTTACGTTCTCGATTGTGTTTGGTTGGATTTTATTTTAAATCAATGTCATTAGATAATAAGTAAAGTAATTTCTTTTTGGCTATAACATTTTGAAAAAATCAATAACTTTTAAAAACAAAAATTTTCAAAACGTCTCAATTAATTTATTGAAATTTTGCAAAAAGATTGCGAGATTTCACGAAAAGTAAATTTATTTATTTTTTTTAATTTATATTCTTTTTAGGAAATATGCCTGCCGATTTTTTATGGGAAAAACAAAGAAAGTGAAAGTAAATGTGGTAGAGCAAAGTAAATTAGTTTTTTAATCATAACAAAGTTTATGAATTATTAGGTGAATCAAAAATAATAAAAGACGGTCGGAAAAAATTTCAGTGTGGATATTGATGAAAATGGTAAAGTTATTTATTGTTATTATTAAACTTTTTAGATTACAATTAGGCTTGTCAACAGGTCTCTTTTAAAGAGAACATGTTCTCTTTTTTAGCACATTTTATTTGTCCTCTATCTTTTTCTATAAATATTCAAATTGTTCTCTTTTTTCAATTTCGCTGATTTTTAATTAATTCAAGTTGAAATTTAAAAAGAAACTCGGTATAAAAATTCAAAAATTTGAAAAAAAGCAGGCTATGCTATTGCTGTCCTGTCAATATTTATTGAATTTAAAATTAAAGATGAAATAATTTGTGTGTATTAACGATTTTGATAAGAAATCATTATTATTATAATTTGTTGTGTTAAATAAATAAAATAAGCAAGTGAAAAGTAATTATTAATATTATATTGTTTTGTGTTAAATAAACAAGTATGTAATTTATTATTGTTAATTAGAGTCTTATATTTTATATTCTTGGATTTTTCTATTTTAGCTCCAAATATGAGTAAACGAAAATGTTTATTTACTGAAGAACTGCAAGCTAAATTTGTTACAAATTTAGTGATCAAAATGATGATGAAGATGATTAAATTTAATTTAATTTATATTTTTAAAGTACAAATTTGAATTATAAATGCAATTTTATGTTCCTTAATATTTTTATGCATAAAATTTGATTTTAATAATTTTTTTTTTAAAATGTTCTCTTTTTTTGTGTTGACCACTTGACAACCCTAATTACAATATTAATGAAAAGATTATGCTCGTGGTTATGGACATGGGTGAAAAGAAAGCCTGTAATTTAAAACGTAAGCAGAAACTGAAATTTAAGAATAATTTATTTTACTAGATTAAATATAGTTATAGTTAAAATTTTATAGTTTTTATATATTTATATATTTATATATTTATGTTAAAAATATAAGTTTTTAATTAATTCATTTTTTAAAGTTTGTCATCTGAGCTTGATCATTTACAGTATTTTTAAAAAATCACAGCATGTTAAATATTAATAATTTTTAAAAATAATCTTGGAAGAAAAAATAAATAAACAATTTGTTATGAAAAATGACAATAAATTGTAAGCACATACATATATATATATATATATATATATATATTGAGTGCTTTTATTTTAATGATTTTTAATGAAATTAAAAAATGAAAACATTATTAAAATTAAGATAATGTTTACCAAAAACTCTGTACATCAAATATTATAGATGCCGATGTGGATATTATAATGATGCATCCACATTTCGATGTAGTACATCGGATTAAAATAACTGATTTATTTAAAGTAACGGATTTATTTATTAATGTTGAAATCAAATGTTGAATATCATTTTACAGCAGTTCCAAATTTACAGCGATTAATGAACTGTCAGAAGACACATACCTGCAATGTAAATGGTGCGAGACATGCTTAAATGGTTTCAGAAGAGAAGAAGGTTTTAACCGTCCTGTAAGATTATACACAAAAAATCAAGTGGGCACAACATTGTATAAGTTACCAGAGGACAAGGACCTAAAATTTAATGACCGATCAAACACAGTAACTCCTCCGTTTGTCATATATGCGGACTTCGAAGCAATTTTGCAATTAGATGAAGACAACCAAAAATATTTACCGATTGCTGCGGGTCTCTTATGGGTAAATAATTATTCAGGGATAACAAAGTATATGCATTTAAATGAACCATATTGTGTATACCGATTTTTAATGGAAATTGAAAATATTGTAAAAATATTGTAAATGTATATTATAATAGAATAGGGCATATACAAATGAACTTTTTTACAAACCAAAAAAAATTTCTGATCAGTTTAGCTGTCAATTGTTATTTGTGCAAAATTCCCATGTTAGAGAAAGTGAAAGATCATGATTTCTTTACAGGCAAATATTTAGGACCAGTATGTGGTATATGCAATCGACAAAGAAAAATCCGAGAAACATTGCCTGTTGTATTTCATAATCTGAAAGGATATGATCTAAATCATATATTGAAACATGGACTGAATCAGTCTTAATTGCATTCCAACAAGCATTGGGAAATTTTTAAGCTTAATATTATGGTTAGGTAAATTTACTGTACGATTTATTGACTCATATCAATTTCTTTTCACATGCAGTTAAAACATTGAACGAATTACTATTGACTAATTCCGATTTTAATACCGGGACTGTTATAAGCAACAAAGGAATATTTCCTTACAATTTTACCACCAGAGATTTTAGAAACTACATGAGTTGCAGCCAATTTGTGAAGGCGTTACTAATGAGCTGTAAGAAATAGCGTAACAAATATGGCAATAAACAATGATATCGGGTTGGGTTGGGAAGAATAAAAGCTTTGCATATGGGTATTTTAATGTTCTATGTGACGAATTAAATAAAATTTTTCATGATCATTGATTTATCTAGAGATGATTTAGCCAATGATGAATTATTAATATTAATTTTATTATTTTTTATCACTTAAGTTAGTTTCTTCGCAATTTCTCAACTGGTTTTCCAATATTCTCCACTGTTTCTCAAATGTTGTGTAAATTACAAGTGAGTGATATCAACCAAACGAGCATCTAATTTATTAGATTTAAAGAAACTAATACAAATTATTGTGCCAAGATATAAACTTTGCAGAAATAAACTTTAAGAAACAGGAAAAATGGTATTTGACAATTACGATTAAAGGATATAAAGTAGATCAAAACGTGTTTTATTCGATTTCGAAAATTACAATTACGAGAATTTCACAATTATTTTAATAAATGTTTAGTGAATGTTAATAATTTTTCAGTGAATATTAATAAATGTGTCTAACCTGATTTTTGTTTTTTTACTTATAATAATAATAATAATAATAATAATAAATAACTAATGGTATCACATTTCAACAAAGACATTGCAGCAGATATGCAAGTTACATACAATACGAATGTAAACTTTAACCAAGATATACTTTAATCAAAATTATAAATTAGGTTTAAAATTATTAGTAAAGTCGGAAAAAGGTAAAAATATCAATGTTTAATAATCTATTAATTTTCGTTTAAATTTTTCAACCGTTTGTTAGATAAATTAGAGGAAATAACTGGTGTGAAAATTAGAAAGATTGTTTCAGAAGTATATAGTAAAGAGCTGAGTTCTTCTAGGTTTGAAGATTCAGAATTTAATGAAGAATCGGAAATTGCTAATAAAAATTTATTGGACTCGATTGTTGACGAAACTGTAAATGAAGTCTACATGACGATACTGACTAACATGAATACAATGATTTCAAGGATTGTACTGATTACGTTGTAGAAAATATAATGAAAGAAAATTGTGGAATAAGCAATAAATCTTAAACTTTATTTAGTTTTTATTAAACAAAGATTGCAAATATTGAACTGATGATTAAAGTTTTTCTTATCATTTTCAATTCTCTGTAAATTATTAGTTCATGTTTATAGCTAAAAACTGTGTGTATGACCTACTTAATTTGTATGTATCACCTACTTATTTATTAAATCTTATGACTTATATAAATGCTTAGAAAAATTGTCAAAATAATAAATTTATATAAATTACTTATTGATTAAAATGATATAGTATATATTTAATTAAACTATATAGAATGTGTGACCTACTTATTTATTAAAAGTATATCGAATGTTTGATATACTTTGAGCCAGTGGGTCCCTACTTTTAAAGTCGATTTATTAAAACTATATAGCCCGTGAAAAACAAAAAAAATGAGAGATACAATATTTGCTATAATTAAAGCAGCAAATAATATGCCTGAATTGCAACGAAACCAAGAAATGGATGATGAATTAAAACAAATAATAAAGCATACAGTAATAATCAAAAAGGATAGTGAATTGAAGCAAATAATCGATGAAAGGCATAAAAACGTAATCCATGATGGAATCTTGAAAAATATTCATAATGATAAATTGCGGATAGTAGTTCCAAATAAACACTGAGATACATAGCTATTGCAGTATCATGATGGTTCTCTTCGAGGGCATTTATCTGCAAGAAAAGCGTTATCACGATTAAGGTTAAAGTATTTTTGGAGTACAATGGAGCAAGATGTAAAACAATGGTGTGGCACTTACAAGATGTCTGACTCGAAGAAACACTGGGAGAAAAATAAAAGTTCCGCTTAAGCCAATGCCTATACCGGCAGCTCCAATGGAAATATCAGCAATGGATATCATCAGCCCTTTACTCGAGACAACAAATGGAAGCAAATACATTATTGTATTCTGTGATTATTTAACAAAATGGCAAGAGGTGTATGCTAATCATAAACTAATAAAAAGCTGAAACGGTTGCTCAGATATTCGTGGAAAATATTATATTCACATACGGAGCTCCAAAGAATTATTGACAGATCAAGTAACAAATTTTCAAAACGAATTATTCAAATCCATTTGATATTCATAAATTGAGTACGTCACCATATCACCCTCAAATAGATGGGTTAGTGGAAAGATTTAATGGCACCTTGATAAACATCATTTCATAATATTGGATTTATTATTCAACCCTGTTTATTTAGAAATTCCGTAAACGAAAGTACTGGGGAAACACTCTTTTACTTAATGTATTTAAGACGAAATAATATGCCAATTGATCTGGAATTTCAGCCCACGTTTCAATATTTGGACATTTTAGATTATAGACAACAATTAGCTTGGATTAAAGCTGGATTAAAAATGAAATATCATAAAGAACAGTATAAAGAAACCTATGATAAAAAAGCGCATGGACGCTGCATTAAAATCGGAGATCTAGTATATCTTAATCGGCCGGAGCCAGTGAAATGATTGTCAACAAAATTGGAGAGGTCATTCAAAGGTCGTTATACAGTTTATGATGCAACAGCAAAAAATTTTAAATTGCTTTCAATTAATAATAAAAGAACAGAAACAATTGCTGTTCACGCTAATCGATGTAAAAAAGTACTTAAATCACAATATCCACTACGGTCAAAACAAAAGAAAACAAATGCTGAAATAAATATTCAACAAAATTCCAAAAGAATCTAACCCCGTTGAGTTATTTGAATAAAGTTTTACTAATCACCACAGTAATGGTAAATATTGTAACAAATGTTCAAGGAACAAAAATTGATCTACCTTGTGCAGTTAGTAAAGTGCCATTGTTGGATAAAATCGATATCTTTTCAACATTTTCTAATATAAGATTGATTTATCCTTGCGAAATAACAGACAAAATCAAAAAAGATGCCAACGAAACAAATCAAGTAAAAATCGAGATCCAAAACGCCAAAGTTATAGTAACATGCAAGGCTCAAATCGGAAAGAGGGTAAATATTATCGTTAATAATAACATTTAGGTGGTATTGGATGTGTTCCGTATAATAGCAAAAATCAGTTTTTTGGGCTTAGAAACAAAACTCATATCGAGGGAGATTGTGATGAGGGTTTGTGTCAGAGCGCTTTCATGTCTCAATTGCTAAAAATAAGTCTATTGGGTTTAATAATAAAGTCCCTATGGGAGAAACTGATGTTCTTAATTGGATTTTAAACTCGACTCTGTCGTAACAAGAAAAGAAAATCAATCATTAAAATTCGAAAACAATTCATCTCCAAATAACTGCGTTGAAATATTCTCTATATGCATGGTATTTGCAATTTCGAGTGGCATATTACTTATTTGCATTGTTGTCATCTAAAAAACTGATAATTATAACAATCCTGATCATCCTTGTACGGTATCATGAGCCAGATACCCTTCTGGGTATGGAGACATTTGTGAAAGATAATCTTTATGCATGATATTAGATTATGCAGTAGATCTTTATTTTATATTCTTTCTTAGTGATTTATTAATATTCTTCCATAATGATTTAAACATTGTTTGGAGTTTATTGTTATTCATGTAACCTGATTGGATAAAAGATCACGTGACTACTGATGGGTGGGATTTTTGGTATAAGAGATGGTTGCTTTTAAAATATTTTGATTTTAAAAATTTAACAAAAGAAAAGAAAATGGAACAAATAATGAGATCATGAAAATTATATGAAAATTATTATAAAGAAAAAAGAAGATGCACAGAGAAAAAATACCATAATAGAAGAAAATCTACAATTGACAAATTTTTCTAGAACAGAGAATGAAGAAATGAGAGTTTGTATTAAGGAAATTGAAAGAAAATCTAAATTGAACATGTCAGAACTTTTAGTGAAAAAGAATGAGGAACATTGGGAATTGCACATAGTCAATGGTGTAGTGGAAATATTAGATCATTATGGAAAAGTGTGGAAAGAGACACCTAGTAAAACTTCAAAATCGAGAAAGACCAATTGGCATAAACCAATGAGAGCTGCAAATGGAATTGCTTGGTTGGTTATGGAATGTCGGGTAAAATTTTTTAATGATTTAACAATTAGAAAATTTTTGTCAATAGAGGAAGAAAATAATCTTTTACCAATAACCGAAGAAATTCTGAAATACAGAAAATCGATTTTAATAAAGAAAATTACAAAAGAAATTAGAAAAAACAGTTTTTATGGATGGGGAATATGGAGTAGATGAGAAAAATAAAATGGTACCAGTATCAATTTGCTTAATGGAATATAGGGGCAAAATACTTTATAATTCAATTATAACACCAAGAGAATTATGTGACTCATATTCATGGAATAACAGAAAAAGTGTAAAGAAATCAAGATCAGGACGAAAGTATGAAGAAAATTCATGAGTTAACAGCAAGGAAAATAATAATAGGTCATGATATGAGAAGTGAATTAAATTGCAGTGGAGTGTAGGTAAATGATTTGTGGGGAATTCGCGATTTTGCTAGAGCTCAGACGCTATTAAAAAGAAATATTACGAAAAATGGAGAATGGTTCAAATTATCTATTGTGACAGACGAAGTTTGTGGAATTAAGATGCAGAAAGGAAATCATTCTGCTCTGGGAGATACCGATGCTATTAGGATAATATATTTAGCTATTGAAGATGAATGGCGAGATGGAATTAGTTGCAATGAGTCAATACCAAAGAAAGCATGCTCATTAGAAGAATATAGGAAAAGAAAAGCGTTATCGACATTTAAAAAATGTGGCGAACCAAGTGAGAAGCGAAAACTACAAATTCGAAATGAAGAGTATATTCGAAGTGAAAGCTATATTGTTTACACAGTGGAAAAGGTAAGAACACCGTTGAAACAGAAAGCGAAATTAATAACCGAAAGTCAATTAAAAGGCACAACAAGCGGAGTAACGAAAGAAAAAGGTTTATTCAAACAAAAACAAGTTATTCGAAAAGAAACACAAACAAAAGGAGTTATGGTCAACAAGATTTCAAAAATCGGAGAAGAGTTGGAACTATCAAAAATCATCGGAATATATGGAAGAGGAAATAAAAAAGTTAAAATTGTATTAAATCAATAAATTATTATTATTATTATTATTATTATTATTATTATGATTATCATTGTATAATATTGGTAAATATTCTTGTGAACCTCAATGCTAGAACTTCGGGATTTGGAGCTCACAGGAAGAGTTAATTCGCCACCTTCATCATTGGCGTAACCAACGTACGAGTCAATCCGGAAATATATTAGTAAAATCCTATTGCGAAGATTTGTTATCATGATAGTAAACAAATGGGGCAATAAAATCCAGGGAAAATACAAAATTAACGATTTACTATAGCAAACGATGATTAATAAAAGTAGTCATTATTATATTGGTGTGATAATGGTATTTTATAATTGACATTGTTTCATTAGTATTAGTATCAATTTGGAACTAGAAAAATTATTTAAATGGCAAAATAAAATAGAATAGATGTTTATAATATATATATATATATATATATATATATATATATATATAGACAAACTAGACTTAAAAATTTATAACCAGCAAAAAAATGAATATTATTACTATTATTGTTATTATTATTATAATTATCAAAAAAATAGTATTCGAGTAAATAAAAAAATTTATCGCTATTGTTATTGTTATTATTATGGTAGTAGTATAAGAAAGACAGACCTAAGCCCCCAGCTCTTTCCAGAAACCACACGAGCACACGAGGCCTCCGAGCACCCGTATTAAACCCACGCACACATGTGATATTATTAATTCAAAATAACTTTGTGAATAATCTCGTCGTGGCCTCCCCGTTTATTTACCAAAGTTATTTTAAATTAATAATTTGAATAATTTGAATAAATAATTTGAATGGCTTAAATATGATGGTTTGAATCCCTTGAATAATTCGAATGCCTTGAAGTGTTTGATTGTGTGATTGTAATGCTAGAGCCTTAGGTGTGCCTTTTTTATACTATAGCGAAAATAAAAAGTCTTGTGCATCTACTTCTTTCTTATTTAATTTTGAATAAAAATAAAAATAAATACTTTCTTGTCCTTGATGATTTGTTGTTCTCAATGTCCTCGATGAAAAATATAATAAATTGTTCTCAATGTCCTTAATGAAAAATAAACAAGTATTGAATTAAAATGCTTGATGAATTTCTTGTCCTCGATGATTCTTAATTTGATTAATGGAAAATATAATAAATTATCCTCGATGAAAATAAATAAACAATGATCAATATAATAAATAAACTAGTCTTGAATTAAAATAACCTAATGTCTCGATGTTCTCAATGTCCTTGATGAAAAATAAATAAACTATGATTCTTTCTTATCGATGTCTTCAATGTCATCAATGAAAAATAAACTAGTTGATGATTTCTTTTCATTGTTTGAATGATTTGAATAATTTGAATAAATGAAATTAATTGAGTTAATTGGAATAATTATTTTCCAAGTAACTTTGAATAAAAAATCTCGTCGTGACCTCAATTTTTTCTTCAAAGTTATTTATAATCTAATGACTAAAAAATTAAAATAAAAATAATTTCTTTTATCAATAATATCAATAAATTAAATGGTGAAAATCTATAAAATCAATAATTTAAGAACTTCAATATCCAGTTCGCTCAAGTCAACATCTATATTCAGATGCATATTTCTTGTTGATTTCCATTACATGCTCAATGAATTTAATTCTGAGGTTTTTATATGGAAGTGTTGTAATTCCACCACTCAAAATATACCGCTTACCATCATAGTTGTTCAGACCTTTCCGTTCAAAATAATCTAAATGTATTTTATGTCCCTTGGAACGAAGCATCCATGATCCTATATTTTCATTGAATTCATTGATGATCCCAACAAATACGATTTCGCATCTTCATACCCGATTTTCATGAGTGCGGTTTTAGTATATCCCTTGACTCTTGTGTAAAATTAAACTATCATCGGTTAAATCCTTGATATTTAAAAAGTGTATTTTTGCTTTAAGACCACAGAATCCGAGAATCTTTTTCCCAGGTTCCATTTCATCCTTGAAGTACTCAAGTCTTGTGTTGTGAATGTACGCATCAATTTTCTCGATTTCCTCATGATTCAATAATTCCAGGATTATTGAATCAGTATCTCCGAAATGAATTCTAAAGTTTTTCTCGTATGTTTTCCACATCGTATATGAATTTATACAAGTTTGGATAATTCGAGCTCAACAAATCCGATATAATTGAATTTATCAAATTTTATTTTATTGTTCTTGAAATGAACAGCCGCACATTCTTTTAAGATTTTCATTCTCTTATACCCTACTCTCGCAGTGACTGTTTTCAATCTTTGTTCAGTGGCGACGATTTCTATTGACTGTCTCTTACGAACATTCTCGAGCGTCTTCCCGTAAAATGCGTTGTTAAGTAACTTGTAGAAATCACTGAATTTATTTTCCACCAGCTTGGATTCATTCCGTTTCTTGATATTGAATTCTATATTTGAGCCAGTATGATTAATTGTACATGATCTTCTTGTGGATTTTCTCGAGAATCATTCCATTCTCCAAATACCAATCTAGACATCTGCCTTCAATCACATACTCTTTAACATCATCTTGACTCTGAATCAATTTCTCGGTTGTCATGTGCCCTTCATGATTATTTTCCGTCTGTCATTTGGAAAGTGATGATTCCAGAACCTTGATTTTCCGAGAACAGAATGGGAAGTATTGTGTTGTATCATGAAGTTCTTCGGGATACTTCAGGTCAACGATGTAGATGTATCCTATTGGATGATTCAATATTGTTTTGACATATTTATTATCTTTATAGAAATTCATTTCCCCCGCTGGAAGTTCATTGACCAGTTTTGAGTAATTCTTTGAATTACAAACTCAATTCATTTATAGTATCAGCATATTTGAATACCGCATCTTCGTCTTTGTACACAATATGTCGGTCTTCCATTAAATGGGAGTAGTTACTCTTTATATATATATATTGAATAACAAAATCCCAGCTGTTCACTTTTCACATCATTATAATTTTCGATTTGATTCCACGACTCGAAATCATTATAACAGGCGAATGGAACTTTATTTCTGTATTAATAATTTGTAAATGAAGAGGGAATCGCATCTTTCCACCATGAGAAATACCATGAAAAAAAGGAAGTAGTTGCACAACATGCATGACTGCTTTAGATATCAATACTTTCTTTTCAGCAGTAATTTAGACTTCTCAAATTACCGTTTTCTTTTATTTTAGGTGTTACCCATTTATATTTAAAAATTTTATCTGAATAAATTCTTACACCTTTCAGGTATAAATTGTGATTCTGCATATAAATTAGATATCATAGTTAAGCTTCCATGAATTTCATTTATGTAGTCGTAGTTCTTGGTTAGTATTGAGAGTTTCTATTGTTTCTTTGTGAGTTTCCAATTTGGTTACAATTAGAGCTTCTTATTCATAACTTAAGAAATAATGAATGGACACCATTTTAAGTTGAAGTAACATAAAGTTAAAAAAAGACAATGTAAATTGACTTAAAAATTTAATTCGAGGACGAAATTTTTTTAAAGGGGAGGAAAAGGCATAAATTGGAGTGTATCGTTGGCGAACTCTGACAAGAAAAATTGAGAACAAGAAATGAAAAATATTAGATCAATAAAGTTAAACAAAGAAATACGACAAGGTCATTGTTAATTAATAAGTGCATATAGAAAAGAGGAAAACAAAAACAGTTTGGGAATGGAATTTCATTATCATAAAAAACAAAAAGTTAGTTATGAGGAAAGTCGAAAAATTAAAAAAATCTGGTTATCTTGGCATTTGTCAGAGGCCGAAAATCTTCAAAATAGCAATCACCTAATGGGATTTCCTTATCGCCCAGAGAAAGAAGTTGATTATGAGGCAGTCGAGAAATCAAAAAGTAGATTATCATGACATTTGCCAAATTTTTTCAACAAGTAACAGCATATATTAGCTTGACACAAGCTAGAACGAGAGAAGAAAAGAAGGGAGAAGAAACCAGAATAAATTATTGAAAATTGAAACAAAGGAAAATCTGTATACTAAATATAGAAAGTGTTTGAAATCAATATAATAATCAGAAGGATCCAAGTCAAACCAAGAAGGCAACCAAATCAATTGTGCTATTCCTCTCGAAGGGTTGTAATAAGCACCACAGCCATTTGGAGTGTGTTGAAATTAATATATCGTTGTAATCAATTGTGATAATCAATAAAGTTCTACGTGTTGGAATTCGTTTATATCGTTATTAATAAGATATACTTTTATGATCATTTTGTCCAAAAGAATTTTACTATTGTTATTGACTACTCTTGACAGTAAGCAGTTTTTTTTCTGTTAGAAAAACTTTAGAAAAGGCTGATAATAATTTAAAATTATTTAACCAGTTTTTGATATTTTTGGAAGCGGCTAAATCTTCCAATGTCTTTAGGAAGTGATTTTAGAACAACGAAATCCGTGCCAAATCATTGTGCTAGAAGGGATACGTCTAGAAACTTTTCAAAAGAAAGTGATTAAACAAATTTGTCTGGTGTTTCTGAAGTGGAATTTTCTAATTTGAATCTCCTTTAAGAATTGTCTTCGCATTTAAGATTATTAGTATTTTTATTGAAAAGCTTGACGATGCTAATGCTTACAATGTAGATTTTAATAATGAAAGCTTAAATCATTTTTTTAATTTCAGAACCAATGTTAATTGTGTAAATAAATCAAAAAATTTTAATAATAAAATTCATTTAAAAAAGTTTTCTGAAAAATTAGAAAATATTTCTTCTGATAAGCCTTTACTTCCTGATAATCATTTAAATGGCATAATAGGTAAGTCTAGAATCATTAAAGCATACTATAATGAAGATTATGAAAAAACTTTAATAAATAAAACTAGAAGATCGGATGGAAATAATTTATTTTTTATTAAAAACTTTGAAAATAAGAATAAATCTGATCCGAAAGATAAGTTTTTTGGTACCAAAATCCGGGGATTAACATTGTCAGAATACTGGGATTTTGTGCCAATTTTTAATTCATTTTATTTGCCTAATGAGTAGCAAATTCGGTTTCACCCCCTAAGTTATTTTTAAATTATTCTTTTGCTCAGTTGCAGTATATTAAATAACATGCGCACTAGAAAGCTTATAAATCAACGCCAATGCAATACACCCTCGATAAATATGATATTACTAATGCTCATTTTAATGAATAATTTCAATACAGTTTTTTGGCAAATGAGAATGAAAATTCATAAATGAATGACATGACTCATGTTTACACTTTAGTTTGGTACTTTCTCATGTCACATGAGTGAAAAATGGACATGAATACTCTTGAATATCTTAGTTGTTTTATGCTTTTTTTGCTTTCTTCCATTATCAAAACGTTTTGTTTGATGATATTCAAAATTTGCAGAATTATTTATATTTAAATTAGAACAGATAATAAGTATGAAACCAGTCCAATTTATTGCCTGTCTTTTGATTGTTTGGAGAAAGGGTATGTAAAAATTTATTCAATTTGATAGGAAGAATATTATTTAATCGCTTTTTCTTCTATTCAGCAGGGAACAACCATGTCTGAAAAAAACAACATCCAAAAATTTGCGGAATGTAGCCAAATCTGATTGAAAAAACTCCAGTGTGGGAATATTTTTTACGTGCTACATCAGGCAAGTTGGAGTTGGATCCTCACCTAAATCTTGAACGTCTAAACAAAGCGACGAATGTTTCTATGGTTACTGGTCTGCCAAAGCCACTTGATCGCAATGAGTCATTTGAATCCGAATCGGACAGTGAGGCAGCTGAAGGAGAAGTTGAATCGCAATTGTCCATGCAAGAGAAGCTCGCCACAGCCAATGATAAGGAAATGAATCCAAAATAATTTCCAAAACACGAACAGCGAAAAATGTAACAAACATTGTGAAAAAAGAACTGGCCATTTTCGAAGGTAAACGTGGAGCTAATCTTGAGAGCTATTATGAAAATTTGAATTCAATACCACCTACAAGTGTAGAACCAGAACGAGTGTTTTCAGGATGCGGAAAAACGGTGATCAAAATCAGATCATCATTTAAGTGATGAGAACACAGGCATTTTGACCTTATTAAGAGGATATTTCAAATACTAAATGAATAAATAAACAAAAAAAGACTGTAAATTTGGGTTCTTTTGTTTGTACCTAATTTCATTTAGTATTATTTTCAACTGTTTTATTAATGGATTAAAAAATGTGTGGTTTGTTGAATTTTAGATAAAAATTTTGCTCAGTCCCGCTGCTGGCACTGGGATCAAAAAAATTCGGTACCGAAATCCCGGCTGTGGAAAAATGGTCCGGTACTGGATGCCTTATGCACTACCATGTCAATAGTGTTGCCATAAGTTGAGGTGGCCTTAAATACAGAATATCACAGAGAATTCTTTGTGTCATGCAGCACTCCTTTATCATTATTTAGGTCTTGATGATGTTGTAAATTGCAATATTTAAACTGTTGAGTTTTTAAATAAGATCCAGGGTCGTGAAAATTTTTATATTGCATCGACCTACTGCTAGGACATCCCTTTTAAAATATTTTAGAATTCACTTTCAAGCCGATCTGTTGGAAATGCTGAGATCATGTAAATGCGGTTCAAAGTTTAAGATTTAAAGTAAAAATAAAATGCGAGAAAATTGGAAAATCTTAATTTAACGGCAACTTTTCTCTAAGAAAATGCAAGAAATCGATATACAAGCTTACAAGAGTTGAATGAGACATAGAAGGATTTTAAATTTTTTCAAATTAGGATCCACTTGTTATGTACCATTGTTGACACCGATCGCCTAAGTCGGTTAGAATTCTGAACTGCATAAATATATATTGTTGTTTGATTTCGTTAATAATTTAGATAATTAGTAATTAAGAATATTTAAGAAAATGTAGTAAAAAACTATGAAGTATTTTTAACAAATGACACAGAAGGAGAAATAATATCTCTTGATCTTCCGTAAACACCCGAAAGCACAATGTTTTACAAATTAACAAATGTTTAATATAAAGCTATAAAACACCATAGTTGTTTTTTTAGAAATTCGAAGTTTGTAAACAAGAATTAACTGAATTAGAAAACTATTTCATGACATTTTGACTTATTAAAATCAATCAGAATTTTAAGATTGCATTTTAATTACGATCATTTATAAAAATATTGAGTTTTATATAATAGTATTAAGTTAAATATGTATAGGATACTGAAATATATTAAATTATCATATTAATTATCAAAAAATTAAAATTGTAATAACTCATATCATTTAATTTTAAATTCAATAAGAATTAATTACCATTATTCTATAAATCCTTTTATAATTTCAAAACATTAAATGTCATTCATTAGACAAACAAATTTGACAATTTAAGGAAATGGGAAAATATACTTAAAATTGATAATTGTAAAAAGTCGCACAAAGTAGTAGTAATATTTGCAATCATTATAAAATACATTTTATTCGAATTAATTTTTTTACTGGAATGAAGTTAAAGGAATAATTAATAACGTCCTAATTTCAATAGAATAGTACTGCAATATCAATAAATATCTTAAATTCTACATGAAAACTTAATTTTCCTATTTTACATTGGTAAAAAAAAATTATGTTTGAAAACTAAATCATTTTAAAAATTTACAGAGAGACAAAATATATTCAATAAATTGTTGGGCCACAACGTCAACGGCCTTCAAAAATGTTTAAATGGATCAGAAACACACACGCAAAAATAACACGCAATTTAAATAAACCCTCTGAAACATCAATTAAACCATATAAAATCTGAGAAATAAAAGAATTAAATATAAATTAATAAACATAAAAATAAATTAAAATATTAACAAAATGCACCAAGATCCGCACGATATCTACACAAATACAACAAGAAAACACAACAAATTCGACGAAATTGAAAAAATCAATTAAAGTTCATTAAAGTGAAATTTAAATCGAAAAATTGAATTAGCAATAATTCAATAAAAATTATAAATAAAAAATTATAAAAATAAATCAAAAAATATTAAAATTAAAAAATAGAATTTGCTAGAAAATAACAAGGTCGAATTTTGTTTTACTGCATCAAATTTCACACGTCATAAAATTAGGTATAAATACTGATCCATTTTCACATTTAACTTAACCATTTTGAAAATTAAACCATTTTTGAAAATCTAAACCGTTTCTTCGAAACAACTGTATTTTCATTTGAAATTAATTTGAAGTTATTTTGAAAAACTATTGTCAAGATTATTTTAGAATCCGAATTTTAGGTGAGAAACATTTTGGTTGGAACCCTCTTTCCACATCACGTCCATAGCATCTCTATAGAGCTCTGCTTGGCGGCGACGTGGGGAGAGAGGTATTTATGTTGTTTTATGTTCTATTTTATGCTATGATGTTTTTTTCAATTTATGGAATGGTTCGAAATGGGTAATTATGTTGTTTTTATAATTAATAAATATTATTAATATATCTAAATTGTTTTTACATATATATTTGCTTTATAATTTAAAATGTCGAAATTTTTCCGGCCCACAGCCGACACATCACGCAAGTAAATAAAATCTACACAGTGCAGATGCATGTAAGTGCGTGGAAAATCGCCAATGATATGTACCCGTGAGGACTCGGCGTTGAGAAACGCAGGGGTCGTAACGTTAATATTGTCCCTATAGCTGAAGCGAGAAATAAGGGAGAAGTCTCCGACTCCTTCCTCGTTTCTCACTTCTGTAAAATCGACCTAAACTTATATTACACACGGCTCAAAATCATCACATCGAGTAGTCCAGTGGGCACTCAGTAAATATAATATAAACACAAAATGCGCCTAAGGTCTATTAAAGGGAAAGGGTACGGGGATAGATTAAATTGAAATTCGTTGATATAACTGATTCCGTGTTAATGTTTTGAAATCATTAAACTTATTACTAAAAGAAAATTAAATTCTTATAAATTAGACAAACCTATTACTAACGTAAATTAATTTCATAATTTGAATTAAATGAAGTAAAACTTATTGCTAGAAGTAAATTAACTAATATTTTGGAATAAATTAGCTAAAATTTATTGTTAAAGGTAAATTAAATGGTGTAATTATAAACGTATAAATTGTTTAAATTATTAGATCATATTTCTAAAGGTAAATTAATTGATCTCATTCTCTAAGAGTAAATTAAAGTAATTCCCAAAAGTAAATTAATAGAATTCATTTCTAAAGGTAAATTAAATCAATCAAGCGTTTTTTTTGTAAATTGAATGAATAAATCTTATGGCTACAAGTAAATTAAACTAATCAATCTTCTTCCTAAATGTAAATTGAATTGATAAATTATATTACTAAAGGTAAATTAAACTTATGTTTGAGATAGATTAGGTGAAACGCATCACTAAGGTAAATCAATGCATATTGTGAAACAAGTTAAGTAAAACTAAAAGTAAATTAAATACGTAGCTGAAACAATTACCGGTGAATTAATCGAAACCATTGAGTAAAGTAGTCATGGGTTAAAATAAACTAATCCTCTGAATTAACATAAGGTAATTCGTTTTCTAAAGGTAAGGCAACTATACATAAAACTAAGCAAGTCATTGATTCAATTATTGTAAGCGAATTTGATAACAGCAAAATAAATTATAGAATAAGAATCTATTAATTTGAAATAAAACTCAACCTACGGATAAGTTATTGAGTGAAGCTGAACTAATGAAAAGTATAAGGATAGAATGACATAAATCATAAATCGACCCATCATTCAAAGGTAAACCAAATAATTGAATTGCTGAGAAGGGATTAATGTAGCTAAACCAATCAACACGAAATTCATAAGAATCGTTGACGTAAGAGAAAGCTAGCAGTATAATACTATTCAAAAAATTTGTTAAGAACCTGATCATAATAATGTCTCACACCCGTAAAGTTCACAAAACCTGCATCACTCAAATACTTATGTAAATTCCAAATACAATTCACATTAAACTCGTAGGCGAAAACGACGTAACAATATAATAAAAGCCCAATGCGAATTCGAAGCGAAACGTTAATAGTCGTAAGATGAGAACCCAACAGATAAGCCTTCTTCGAAACGATCAAATAATTTCAGAATACCATAAGGAAATCAAAGGCACTGGGTTTTTTCTAAAATTAAACAATAAAAATATTTAAATATGAATAACAGATGTATCTGACATATTCCAAATTTGCCTCATCGTCACGCACGACCATAGTAGATGCCACGCCATAACATCAGACAGTAGTTAATTAAGAACCAAAGTCATCCGAATTAGTAAACAAGTCGACCGGAAATTGTAAGTCCAAATCTTAGTAAGTTAATGCCATCCGAGAATTAGAAATTTCCGTCGACAATAAACGTACCGGATAAATAGAGCGAAGGTCATTCACTAACGCATTCGCATTAGATAACGGATGTAGACGCCTACGCTAGTGAGATAACCTAGGGCGAAGGCCAGTTAGGTATTGTGGTACAATTCGAAACACAACGGATGTAGAAACGGAAACCCAAGTTAAGGTAAATCTTACCAAAGGCCGTGTTATCGATGTCATTCGACTAGTAAATACAAATCGATAAACATCACTACGGAAATAGACCCGTTAAAGTCAAAGTAACACTTATCCATATGGTGAATTATCGCGTGCAACGTCAACTCGTAGAACGTAAACAATTTTAACTGATATTATGTATTTAATCGGTATTGAACCCACCCCGATAAATGGTAAGCCTTGCTCCTATTAAAATTTAGAATCAATTGATAATAAATGTCATTCAATATTGGGTATTCCGTGATTTCTAAATGGAATTTAGATAAATAGCACCACCAAACGCGCGGCAAACTCTGGTTTGACGAACATTAATACCGGTAGATTTGTAGGTATAGACTCCCTCATTACTATAGCAGTAGAATTTCCTAACGCCTCGCAATTAGGGCAACCACTAAAATAGAAGTGCCGTGATGAAGACGTGGTAGATTACATAGCTTCAGAGACGCACCACCCATAAAATCCACGAAAGATGGTACGGATAGTTAGCATTCGATAAGTTTAACTGGTGATAGACCCAATAATAACAACAACCTGGTCGATAGTGAGTTTAGTATACAATCTAAGTGAAATATTCAAATGAATTGTTCGTTTCATTCCCATATGCCAATAACTGATTTTGGTGTGTTTTCAGAATATGCCGATCGAATGGACCAACACCCGAATGCCCGACGAACAATGCCGGAAGGAACCACACCCAAAGCTAGACATATTCGCTAAGATTCAACAACAGTGGCCGTATCCCACTACTTGGAGGATACTGGGCCTAAACAGCGACCCATGCGGACTCGCCGGACAACAATACCCGGCAGCAGAGACATACATGAATGCGCGAGAACTCCTCACCCAATGGGAACGGGTGCAGGAACAAGTGGACCTACAGGTGGTCAAGGCGAGGATGTATCTCGCCAATGTAGAAGATGACATTCTCGCCGGGCGAATCGCAGAAGCATACCCACCTCGCCCAGTCCGAGATACCCGACGCCCATACCCGGTGGTTCCTCCGAGAAAGAGCCGAAGGAAGTCATTTCCGAAGAAATTAGAAACTCCAGAGACCCTAACGATTAATATGAACTAGTTTGATGTTTGTTATTAGTGAAATAGAAATGTTCTTTACCCCGTCTTTGCGTTTGATCATTTGTTTAAGAATATTCGTTTCAATCGATATGTTTGCGATAATGATAAAGATAACTTGTATAAATTATTAACGCTAAATTTAACGAGCTTATCCATTATAGTTATGGCCACTAACCAAATATTACAAGCGGAATTAGACCGCGCGCGGAGCACAAATGCAGATCTCCTCCATCAAATACTCCAGCTGACAAGAGAGGTCCAACAGATCAAAGCGACTTGGTCGGACCCGAAAAGAGTCAAAATGTTATACCACCGAATATCTGCAGCACAGAAAGGTTGGGCCGAAGAGCGACAGCTCAATCAGAGCCTGCGCACCCAGATACGAGGATTAGAAGTGGCCCTAGCTGTTTGTCGGGAGGGGGAAGCGGTCACCTACCCGCTCATATTCGCCCCGACCCAGAGGGTGCAGAAGGACCCTCAACCAGTAGAGCAGTCCTCAACTCAACCAATAAATCGTCGGCCGGGACGCAAAGAACGTGCTCGACGCCGAGCTGCTCAGCAATCAAAACCGTCTCATTAACTTTGGATAATTCACATTTCTGTCTATTTAAATAAAATAGTTGTGCTTACGGTTACAGTACTTCTTAAAAGGTGCTTACACGTAGATATTATTATGAGTACCCGCGTCGCAACTTTAAGTCATCTCTCCACATTCGATTGTGAATTTACTTCCACAGGGACAGAGCTAAGCGAGCACAGGTCTTCTATCGACAGCTCGTGAACCCGAGGGTTGTCCGAGCAACTATAGTACTAGCACATGGTACTCAATTTTTGCGGGCAATCCACCACTTGAACACATTACCAACGTTGCCTAGCAACGGGTGCCAAGTGGCAATCAGCATCATTTTGTATGGCGTTACGAGGGCAACCCGAGCGATAAGCGAGATTCGAAACCCTGTAACCCACCAAAATATATATGTTTGAACTGGGCACTAGTTGAGCACTGTGACGTTTGATCCACTGAAATAAAACAATGATTGTTACAGTAGCAAATCATTCATTAAGTTAATCAATGTCATCAATTTTCAAAATGAAATTTCTATGAGTTGTGCAAGGAAATTTTCTTGTGAACTTTTACGTCGCCTGGATGAGAGGAGGCATGAGGGTGACTTTAATTTCTCTTATTATGCGATTTTTGGGAAGGTTTCTACAACAATTCTAGAACCCATCAACCCTTGGCCGATGCGGTAGAAGCATTATTGAAGACACCATAGGTTCCGTCTCAATCCTGTACATTTTGGCTAAGGATATTCAAAAATGAGTCGTTTTTGCGGTAAATTATAGTAAGAAAGTTCGAAATGTGAGTCAGTGTTAATAAGTGGATAAATTATATTATTTACAATAATATTGTAGACACCATGATGAGCCTAGTATAATCCTATGAATTTTAAATATGAAATATGGAGATTAAATAACATTAAATAATAATAATAATAACAGCGATAACGATAACAGTAATAATAATACTACTAAGGACATTAATAACCATAATAATGATGCATAATAAATATAACTAACGATAATAATAACTAGGATAATAATAATAATAATAATAATAATAATAATAATGATAATAATAATAATAATAATAATAATAATAATAATAATAACAATAATAATAATAATAATAAAAGTAATAATAATAAAGATAATAATAGAATTAACAATAATTAGTAACAATAATCCTAATAGTAACTGCAATATTAAAGATAATAGTATTATTAAAATTCTGGTATTTACAATAATAATTTCATTGGAATAGATGATGATGGTAATAGTGCGTATTAATGTTGGTGGGTTTCTGGGTTTTGATTTTTTGAAACTATATGGTTGTTACCCAGACAACCCCATACAAATATAATAAACAAACTTGATATGTATTTTCTAAACCTTCTTTTGCAAGGCTTTGGCGGTTTTATGTTCTGACTTTATGTCTCTTTCTGCAGCTGTAGAATTTGCCAATGTTTTAATTAATATTTGTTTTATTTATTTTTATTATTTTTTTTATTTTGTTTTATTTTATTTTAGGTTTTTGCTTGCTGTGCACGTGTATTTTGCAGCAGCCATATTGAAAATTTCAAAGGATTCTTTTAATTTAAGTTTTTTGTTAAAATTGTGGGTTTTAGACAAGCATACCCTTTTTATTAAAAAATTAGGACAGAATGGCATAAAAAAATTCCTGAAAATATTTACACAAACATTTAGTTTCGAAAATTCATATTTGAATAAAATATCAATATTTACTAAAGAAAATTTTTCTTTTGAAAAAAGCCAAAAATAAAATTAGATCAATGAGTGATTGACCAATAAAGGGAGTTGCTTTGATATTTTCTTAAATTTTTATAACTATTTTACGTAGTTAAAAAAGTTACTTAAAAATTTGTAAAATGACCATGTTTATACTAATATTTAGAGATTTCCAATGAATTTGATAAAAGTTTCCTAATAAATGATCATACATTTTTAAGTATAATATCAAATAATTTGCTAAATAAATTCTAATTAATTATATACTCCTAGCAAATATACATAAATTACCTAAGTATTTGTTTAATTTTAACCTAAATTTCATTGTATTTTGAACTAAATTGTCAATAATTTATTTATCGTATTTCAAATATCTCTATTATTTACTAAATTATTTAACATTTTGTCAAATAATATTTCAATTAGCCATTGGTTACCTAAGAATTTCAATATTAAATATGATATTTGACTAATATACAAATTATTTTGTAAAATGTAGTCTGTAAATAAAATGAATTTTTTATTAAAAAATTTTCAATAAAAATTTCTTTTTAAATTTCAAATAAATCTATCAAGATATGCATTTATAACTTAACAAAAATGCTTAAGAATAATTTTATAAAAAAAACTTAAATATATATAAAACATATTTATGCATAACATGTGTGCATGATTAATAAAAACATGACTAAAAAGTTATGAAAAATTGTTATTAATTTAACCCATTTTTGGAAGTCGATAGCGCATAAATAAGAAAAACTAAAGTCGATCATACCAGTAATCAGTTTGCCCACCCCTGGTCAATAATACCTCATTTATTGATATATTGTTCTGTAACAGTGAATATTTGACTTTTATTTGTTTACAAAATATGAAAAATCCAAAAACCGCCTGTGGTATTTCCGTTTTTAATAATTGAATAATCTTACTGTTAATGGTAAATTTTAATTTATGCTATTCAATTTTAATATTTCTTTAGAAACGTTAATGTCAATTATGATCGGCAAAATGGAGGAACGTTATCAGAAAATCTTATCAACAATCATATGCGCTCTGTATATCATTCCATTTAGATAATGCTCGGTACGGATATAGATTTCGAAAAAATTATTTATAGACATCCTTATACAATCGATAAAGATTGCAGACAAGATAAACACCCTTCATTTTGATCCTATGAATGCGAAGCTTGCATCGATGTATTTCGAAACCATTTCATTTGGTTATTACATGACGAATTGAGAAAATACCACTTATCATGTTTATGTAATCAATAGATGTTTTCTTTAAAGTATTATGTATTAATGAATTTTGTAATTTAAATAATTTTATTTTTTAAAACATAAGTACCAAGTTTTATGAAAAAATAATAATAATAATTTGAGAAAAAAAAATTAATAATGCTATTTGGTAAATTTCAAATTAAGATTTTTAAGTTTTAAAAATTAAAATTGTCAAAATTTTTGGTTTTGTTTATGTGGATCAATTTAGTTTGGAAGTTTGAGGTAGAGTTTAAAAGGAGTGCTTTGTAAAATTTAAATTGGGATTAATTTACTGTAATTTATAATGTATAATATTATTTGAAATAAGAAGTTTATAATTTGGATCTTTTTCTTGATTGTTAAATACTGAGTTAAAAATTATACTTTCTAGCGAAATTTGTTATTTGGAATTAAAATAATCAACCATATTTTGGTCGTAATATATCTTGGAATTTGGACTTGATAAAACATTTCGATTCACGCATGACAACTGGCTATTCAAAAATTATCCATGAAAATAATGTATCTAAAAATAAAAATCAGTTTAATAGTCCTGAAACTACAGTTTGGGATTATATTAGAAATATGTGTCCAAGTCAACGAAGTCAAAACAGTGCCACTATTAACAAAAGCTTTAACAGTTCAAGTGGTCATATCAAAGATAATCCAGGTAGCATGAAGATTGCGGACTCCATGGATAATGTAGTTATTCTAGATGATTGTTTCAGAAAGCACCATTCACAGTAGACTGGAGATATTACATGGAAATTATCACTGTTATTCTTTTTTTTCTCAAATATTATTATTTCTTTCAAGTTCATTATTAATGTTTTAATAAGATTATTGAAATTTTTAAATTCCTATATAATTAATATTTAAAAATAAAGTTTACTGGCATAAAAAATCCTGATAATATTTACACACACATAGTTTCGAAAATACAATATTTTTTTTGGCCGGGGAAAAGTTTTCAATGACTCATTGCCTATGTTTCACCCTCACAACGACTAATCGCATACATAAATGACTCATACCAAAATGTCCTCCCAAGAATGACACATCGAATGAGTCATCACAATGAAGAGTCATGCATTTACAGCCAGTCAGAAGCGACTGTGTCAAAGAGCTCATATCCCTCTATTGATGATAAATGTCAAAAGTGTGTTTACTGAGTTTTGAATGGACCCAACAACCAAAATTGCAAGAAATTAGAAAAAATGTGTTATAGGCGTTCAATTTTCCAACATTCATGGGTCAAAAATGGGCAGATGTGATTTATACACTAATGTTTCCGTTGAAAGATCAATGGTAAGGTAGTTTTTTTACCAATAAAGTGCAATAAATATAAAAAAATATTTTCTACAAAATCTAATTCATTGTCAAAATTTGTAGAAAATATTATGTCACTTATTATGAAATCAGAGGTGAAAAACAAAAAAAGTCCTAATAAAATATAAACAAGAGATGATGACCGTCAAACTAGTCGAAAATTAGGCTAAAAGCTTATAACGTTCTGCTCAACGCTATTGCTTTTTCTTTTTCTGAATGAGTCGATTGTTGTCTGCAAAGAAATTCTCTATCACGTTTTTACTAAAGAAATAACACAATATAGCTATTCGCTGTTAAATAAAACGCATAAACGCAACATGAGTAAATGAACGTTTCATTCTCCTTATCCAAACTGGTTGACCTGTCTCTACTTTTAACTACTTTCTTATCGATATCATGTCATTTCAACTCGTTACGCACTCGTGTTCTCTCAGCTAGTCTGCTTTTTGTTCCATCTAACTCCACGCATATATATTCCACTTCTTTTTACTCTCTCAATCTTAGTTTCTGTTGATTATCCGCCTGCTCTACATTGACTTGCATTACTCTTATTAGCCACAGAGCTACGGGTATTAATAGAATCCATAACTAAAACACGTTTATTATCAAAACACAAATATATATTCAAACACAAATATTATTAAAACAAATTATATCGTTAATTTGTTTGAGGAGTTTCTAAAAAATAATAATTAATGAATAAGTAAGGATTTCAACATACAATCAAACATGCCCAACATCATACCATTATTTAAATACAAATTATAAAACGCCTCACATCCCCCCCTTTTTGAAAACCTTTAACCACTCAATATTTCTCGTGACGGAACTTCCATTTTCCAATTTTATTTCATAACTTCGATCATGAATCTTTTTAGTAATCACACCTGGACCCATGTATCTGTTATCACCTTTATTTCGAACATTTACTTTGATCAGTACGCAATCTCCAATTTGAAATTCGCGATTTGTCGGCTGATTGATTTTTTCTTCTTCCACAATCTCTGAGAACCATTCACTATAAATCTTTTTTCCAAACACCATTTCAGCTGGAGTCTTCCTAATAGTTTTTTGAAAAGTTGAATTCAACATAAACTGAACTTCGGGAAGAATATCTACCCATGATTTATGTCTTTTATCTTTGAGTGTTATCTGTATTGCATCTCTCATTGTACGGAATTGTCTCTCAATCTGTCCATTTGCTGAGTGATGATATGGACTTGAATAATTAATTTCAATATTGTGGAATTCTGCAAAATCTTTCATTAGCTTTGATTCAAATGATTTACCTCTGTCACAGTTTATTATCCTTGGTGCTCCATACTTCATTATCCACTCTTCTTTCAGTAATCTTACCACTGTTTTTTCATCTTGTGATTTCACTGCATGTAAAGAAATAAACTTACTATGATGATCTATAATCCCAAGAATATATCTTTCTCCTTTCATTGCAAGTTGTAATGGACCACAGAAATCTACATATATTGTTTCAAATAATTTCGAATCACTTTTGCAAATTATTTCTTCTTTTGTTTTAGTTGTATCAACCTTTCTTTTCTGACAGTTTTCACAGGATTGTACAACATTACGAATAGATTGCTCCAAATCTTTCATATCAAAATTGTTTGATACATACATTTTTACTTTATTAGCACCCGCGTGACAGAGCTTTTTATGATATTCTATGATGAATTCAGACTTGTTTTCTTCTGGAATCCAAATTTTATTATTATTTGTCATAATCACTCCGTTGACATATTTATAAAATGTTTTATCTGGCATCAAACTAATATTTTCTTTTATATTTTCAATTTCTTTCGAGTTCTTTTGCCATATATTTTCAATATTATCAGTCATCAGTGTCAACAATCTTGTTTTTAATTTACCCATTTTAGGATTTTCATGAATCATTTGACATTGAACACATGTTTCACATTCTTTTCTAGATAAAGCGTCGGCATTATTGTGGTTATCACCTTTTCTGTATTGAATCTCCATGTCCAGACCACTAAGATGGTTAATCCAAGTTTGAAATTGTGGGGTAATAGCTTTCTTTGTCTTCATCATAAATGTAATGGCTTTGTGATCCGTCCTCAAAATAAACTTTTTTCCATATAGATAATGCTTAAAATGACCAGTAAAATAAAATATAGATAGTAATTCCTTTCTTGTTATACAATAACCCAACTCGTGTTTACTCATAGCTCGGGATCCATATGCGATTACTCTTTCTTTACCTCCATCTTTTTGAGACAGAACAGCACCAATGCGGTCAAAACTTGCATCTGTATCCAAAATGAATGGCTTAGAAAAGTCTGGGAACTTCAATACAGGTGTAGACGTCAATTTCAGTTTTAAATTTTTAAATGAAGTTTCACACTCATCAGTCCACATAAGCTTCTTTTGTTTACTTCCACATAACGCTTCTAATACTTTGGAATCTTTGGTGTAATTTTCTATAAATTTGCGATAGTAATTTGCCAAGCCTAAAAATCCTCTCAAACTTTTTACGCATTTAGGTCTTTCAAAATTTTTAATAGTTTCAATCTTGCTTTCATCCGTACGTATTCCATCTTCACCAATGATATGACCCAAAAATTTTACTTCTTTCCTTTTGAATTGACATTTTGCTGGACTTATTTTAAGATTTGCTAATTTAATCTTTTGAAAAACCTTTTCAATGGTACTATAATGTTCATTCAATGTCTTTGAAAATATCAGGATATCATCCAGATATACAATTGTTCCATTCCAATTTAATTCTCCAAGAACCAAATTCATAAGTCTTTGAAATGTAGCTGGTGCGGCTGCTATTCCAAATGGCATTCTGTTAAAGTAATATTGCTTGCTTTTTGTCGAAAATGCTGTTTTCAATTTTGATGCATCATCGAGTTCTACTTGATAATAAGCATTGCCTAAATCAATTGTCGAGAAAAACTTTGCTCCGTCAAGAATATCTAATAATTCATCAGTATTTGGAATGGGAAAAATCGGTCTTTCGGTTATATTATTTAATGCACGGTAGTCTAAGCATATTCTTATATCACTACTGTTTTTCTTTTTAACACATACTAACGGAGAATTCCAAGGGGATGTACATTCTGATATAATGCCATATTTCAACATTTCTTGAATATTTTCTTCAATTTTTTCTATTAAATGTATAGGTTGTCGTCTTGGGTTTATTACAATCGGACTACCTTTAGTAAGTATTTCATGCTTTAATAGTTCGGTTTTCCCAACATCCCATTTATGTTTCATAAAAATACCGTCAAACGTGGAAATTAAATTATTTATAATCTTATCTTCACTTATGTGGTTCTTAAATGAATTTTCCATAATTGTATTTATTTCGTCTGTACGGTTTTCTATTTGCAATTGCATTCCAAATCTTTCGAGAAAATCTATACCTCCTATTAACTTTGGGTTTATATCTTTGGCTACAACGAATTCTACTTTTTAATATCAGCAATTTTATCAACTTTTACATTTAATAAAGTTTTACCGCAAATTTCAATCGGGCTATCATTCGCACATCTTAATTTTAAATTACTTGTAGTCATATTCAAATTTCCAAGTTTTTTAAAAATATTATAATCAATCACACTTATTTTAGCTCCAGTATCTAATAGGCATACTAATTTTACATTATTAATCATTACGGTAATACTGGGTCTTCCCTGCATTTTATCGTATACTATTATATCATTCCGTTTATCACGATTAAGAACATTTAGTTCATTCGACGTTAGGGGTGGGTCTTTAAAAACTTCATCCATACAAAATTTATTAATGTATATATTAATATAATTTCTATAATCAAAAATACCATCACAACAGTTATCATTCAAACTATCACAATCATTCAAACTATCACAATCATTCAAAATCATACAACCCTTACTCATATCATTAATTACCTTTAATTTATTGCTCCGATCACCTCCTCGTGTGGTGGAGCATTCCCATTTGGGTACTCAAAATCAGCCTCTGGATCCTCGTCACCGAATGCAGCCACTGATTTATGGAATTTTCGACGTCTGCCTGGAAATAACTCATGGCACTGATGTTTGAAATGTCCAGATCTTTTACAATGGGCACATTGAATATTGGAGCATTCAGATCTTCTATGACCTTCTTCGTGGCACGCCCAACATCGCAAAATTTGATTTGTTCGGATATGATCTCGCGAATGAAATTCCCTGGTATTATAAGGCTTACTCCTATTCATAGGTCTCCATCCATTTGAAATAGCATATCGATGTTCTCTGGTAAGATCGCCTTTGAATCTTGGATTATGTTGAGGTTCTCTTGTATATTCATCTTTGAATCTGGAGTTAGCTTCTCGTTCTCGAATTGATCTGTTATCATAATTATATCTTGGTAAGCTCTTCTTAACAGCATCAGCATAGCGTTGTGTTTTATTCATTGAAGCTACATCAGCATGAAATACATTAATTTCTTTTGAAACTTGATCGTGTCTCTTTAATCTTTCTTTCATTTCATCAAATGATTTTAAATCTTGCATTTTGAGATCTTTTTTAACTTCTTTATCTTCAAGCGAATTGAATAGCAAAAATTTCTTTAGTTCTTCTTCATCAAGTTTATGCTTCAAAATATTTTTTGCAAGTTTCTCAATTTTTGAGCAGAATTCTTCGGCAGCCTCATTTCCTTGACGATAATTTAGCGCTTCGTTGAGATCATCGATAAGACTTCTGTTCTTAGAAAAAGCGTTTCTTAATCTTTCTGTATAATGCAGAGTTTCATTAGTCAACTCATATTTCTTCGTTGAATTGATTGATAGAAAAGCTTTGACGAATTTGCTTCTGTATTCATCGACAATATTTGTCATCTCGAAGAATCGTTCCGTTTCTAAGATAAAATCTTCCACGTCTGAATCCATGTCATATGTTTCTGGTGGCTTGATAAAATTTGCAATCGTGGTCGCCATATTAGCCACAGAGCTACGGGTATTAATAGAATCCATAACTAAAACACGTTTATTATCAAAACACAAATATATATTCAAACACAAATATTATTAAAACAAATTATATCGTTAATTTGTTTGAGGAGTTTCTAAAAAATAATAATTAATGAATAAGTAAGGATTTCAACATACAATCAAACATGCCCAACATCATACCATTATTTAAATACAAATTATAAAACGCCTCACAACTCTCATTGTGTGTTTAATCCTATATAAGCCTTTAGCTTTATTTAAGGGACAATACATCAGTTATTTTAAATCAACTTAATCAATTAAAAGAAAACTTCTCTGTTTTTATCAACTTCAATTAAGTTTATACTAGGCCAAAGTATCTGAACGTTTTCACACTAAGGAATGCTCATTAATCTACCTCAAATCAGTCGTTTAAAATATATTTGTAAGTATGTGTGTAATTAATTAACATTAAATAAAGACAAATGATAATGAAGGTTAGTGTACTTTTTTTCAGAATCCAGAACCCGTCCATATTCATTTCATAATTAGGATATCTAACAAAATAATTATTCCAGTAAAATTATTCGGGGAAATGATGATAAATGATTGGATTGTTTTTATGGAACTAAGTAAAATAGAAGTGGAAAAGAGATATTGAAAGAGATATTGAATAAAAGAAAATCAATAAAAGAGAGAATTGAATAAAATAAGGTCATTCCTAATTAACAAGTACAAGTCCTAAAGAATAAAAACAAAAATTAAATTAAACTTATCTTGCTAACTCGATAGACTATTCGAGATAGAGTACAGAAAAGATCATGGAAAGCCGAGAAATGAATCATTTAAAAATGTATATCTTGGCAGTTGTCACCGATTAAAGAGTACCCAATTGAAAAGGTTGGAAATAAAATGCATTATCAATGAGTGCCAATATTGAATGGAAAAGTATAAAAGCTACAAGGCAGAAGCAAAGAGAGGAGGAAAAATTGAGGTGAAATAAGAGAGGAATCAGATTTCTGAAATTATAAATTGGTTGGAGTTGATATAATAATCAGAAGTAGTTAAAAAACACAAATCAAGCCAAGAAAGCAATCCGATTAATTTTGACAGATTACCCGTTACCAGCGTAGTGAAATGTTCGTGTTACCAGAGTATTATTATTATTGTGATATTTATCCAGAAGTGCTGTAATAAACACCAAACCATTTGAAGTGTATTAAAAGTAATATCATCGTTGTAATTAATTGTGAAAATCAATAAAGTTTCACATCGTTGGAGTTCGTAGATATCGTTATTAATAAAACACGTTTGGAATCAGATCTGTGATTGGTAATTTAATAATCACCGACAAATCACTCAACATATTTGGTGAACCCGATGTGATCAATGTTGTTGAAAATTTTTTTGAAAAGAAATTTGGTTTCAACATGATGTTGGGCTCAGAGCCACAAGTTAAACAAAAAATAAAAGTAAAAATTAAAGACAAAGAGTGGAAGTAATAGAACGAATCACTGTACATAAACATGCCCCGCACAAAGATACCAAAAATCAATGAAAAACATATTAATTAAAAACAAATTAAAAATATAACAAAAATTAAATAAAACAAATAATTAATTAAAGTTCGGAAAAATGCCTACAGAAGCAAAAAGAGACATACAAAGAAATAAAATAAACTGCCAAAACCTTGCAAAATAAGGTTTAGAAAAAACACAGGCAGAAGTGGCGGCCAGAAAACAAATAAAAAGGGCTAAAAATAATATTACACGAAAATAATGATAAAAATAAAATCCAAACATAAAATAAATTATATACCAAAAAAATAAAGAAAAATATACAAAAAATAATAAAAATAATTTTAAAGTAATAAAATAATTAAAAATCCATAAAAATAGCGAAAAATCGCTAATTAGTCGCACACACGCATGAAAATAGTATAAATACAGTGATGAATTTCATTATTTTTAATCTTATGCTCTTAACTGAACTGTTGATTTCAAACTACAAACGAAATTTTTGAAACGTAAGGAATTTATTTTTGTCATTTTATGTATATATTTCTATGCTGATGAAAATTTTCCTAAATTAAAACTATGTGTAACGTTTCATTTCGTTACTTTCTTAATAATAGTTATATATATATATCTATTTATAGTTCGAACCCTTAAAATTATATATAATTATAGTATCGAAATAGACGGTTCATGGGACGGATCTCGTGCCGGCTAGTGGGTGAAAACCCTTAGTTGAGCTCGTGGGTCATGCCTCGTGAACCCCTCGGCAGTCCGCAGTCGGGTGTGGTCTTGTGCACAGGACCGCTACGCAGGGCCCGTTGTATACTCGAGGCGGCTGCTGAAAAGTGGCCGGAGCGAGTCGTTTTAAAATCCAGGGAAGTGCGAAAAATTTCAGTTAGAGGGAGATTAAGCAAGATCACAGGTTGATCAAAGAAATTTTTATATTTCGAACAAATTAATGAATGAAAAGCGGGTAGCAGGGATAGGTTTTAGGACAATGATAGCAAAATTCACATAAAAATCAAAATAAAATAGAAAAAGAGACGATAATATCATAATTTATTTAGAATTAAAATAAAAAGGAATAAATACAAATTTTCCTCACCCTTAGAAAGACATTCCGTAGCATATGAGTGCAGCAATAATGCTCCATTTGGGCCTGATGTAACTTGAACGAGAGAAATTCCACAATAATACGCATTTCCAAAAGCCAATTGACCCAGATTGAATAAAAATATGTGTCGTAAATCGTTCACAAGGATCGTCCGATATCTGAACCAAGAATTACGCGTAATTAGGAGAGGAGGACGATGAATTGCTAGTAATCCAACCATAGAGAAAAATTAGATAGATTTTGACGACTTAGAGTTCCACATTCTTCACGGTTGACTAAATCCTATAATATAAGATATAAACACTGTCCAAAAGAATTTACCTACGCATGCATGAAAGCTAAATATCTAATTCTGCTAAGCCAGCACAAAATACGGATCGATACATTTTCTTGTCATCAGCATTTGCACTTGGTAATTTTTGGAATTTTCTCGAGTTCGCCATTCACTGGAAAAACCCGTAAGTATCTGTAATTTGTTTGAAGTAAAACCTTCTCTATTCATGGCTAATTAATTACCCCTAAAAAATGCCTGTAATTTAAACTATCAATTAAGATTAGGTTTACACTCATCTGCAAATCCGATAGATAGTTCAAATTGTTTGCTGTTTGCCTCCACTCTCAAACACACTAGGTTTACCAAAAGTTTTTCAATGAAATTACTTACTAAATAACGATCTAGTTTGCTCCTAATTAATTTTTTTTGATATTATAAACTGGTTAATTTCGAATAATTAAAATAAAAGGATTCAATTTACTTTTTGTAAATTTATTTTTAAACAAATTTAGTTTCATAAAACCATTAATTTTAATCAGTTGGCATGTAATAAATCGATTTAATTGCAAAAGAAATTTCGTAATTAAAATCTGAATTACCGACGTAGTAATTATTCTCAAATACATTTAGCATCGTGAATTGATAATCCCAAACTCTCGAAATATAATAATTTGATTTATTTATTATAATATAAGCAACTAAAACTCATATTACACGGAACTTTGGTTATCTCTAACTAATTTTAACATTATAATTTATTAATCTAAATATTTACCATATAAAATTCAATCATCATACTGTAAAACTTTTAATTAAAATATATACGATATTTAGGGTAAATTTTAAACATCGTTGGTATTACAACATCATTAACCAAAATGTGTACTAAATAGTGGTTTGATATCGGATTTTTCTTTTCATTAGATAATAGAGAGTAGGATTCGATCGGGTTATTACAACTCTTAGGATCATTAAGGTCCATTAAGCCAACGTACACTGTAAATTAAATCAGTTGGATAAGAATCGCAACCAGTCAAGATAGTCCCTAATTAATCTCATAAGGCCAATTAAGGAATAATGATGTAGTAATATTAAGGTGGACCGCGTCGAACATGGTTACCGGGAGAGAAAATAATAAAAGTAGGAGTCAACTCGCTTAATAAAAGTTAAGAATCCCTTCCCAAACTCCCCTGCCTACCTACCCCATCTCTCAATAACCTCCAATTTTTAATTCCTTTTCTTTCTCTTTTTTATAGCATAGACAGCAATAACAATACCGAATCAAACAATCTGCCAAGGATTCCCCGACTTCCTCCATCCATAGTGGCCCTTCCGGCACAAATATGAAGACCTGAAACAGCAGCACAATGAGCTCCGGGTCAAATATGAGAGAATAAAAGGCACCTGGGCTCCACCAGAAGCCGTAAGGGAGCTGATGCAGAAGATTTTCCGGCTCACCCAGGCGCGTGACGAATTAATCGCCGAGTCACGCAGCCAACGACTGCTGATACGTGAACAGTCGACGGCACTCCGACAAGCATTCACGGACGTAGAGCTTCGGACTCACGTCCCAAGGAGTGTCCGGGCCAGTCAACTAAACATCATTCCGACCCATCATCTCCCTAACATCGAAGATCTTCCGACTTCATCAGGTTACATCCCTCCATCAATTATCATTCCTCCATCCCCTCTAAATCCTCCGCCAGCAGAAATCACGGTGAACTCTGTCGTCGCTACGGCTCGCCATAGGCCAAATCGGAATAGGCGACGTCGGGATCGACGCCGTCGAGAGGAAGAGCTCTTCCGAGAAACGGGAGCCGCCGAAGATACATATCGGATCGACGACCTACCGCCCCTTTATCGGGAATTCGAGATCCCGGGGCTCGATCCAGATATCTGCTACGCCCCTCAAGTCATATTTTCGTCACCTCCCAGATCCATTCACATTAATCTAGTGGATGAGGATATTGAATCGCCTCGAGTCGTACAAGCCCTCGATCGGCTGGAGTTAACTACTGACGAAATAGCCATCTTCACGGGAGGGGTGCCGAATAACGGCTACCAAGGTGAAATTGCGGGACCCTCCACGAGTGCTGAGGGCAACCTTCGAGCAAATCCCCCGCCGTATCGGCAGGCAAAAAGGAGACGTTTTCCTACGGACATGGATGCCGAGGAAGACTAAAATGAAAATTTGGACTCTCATACGGTCAGGGATGTGTATATAGACAATTGTGATCTTGATGTTCATTGCTTGTTTTTCTGTGTGATGACGTAACTATGGTCAATATAGTTTATTCATAGTATTCATGTTGTCTTGTTTTATTCTCCTTTTTGCTAGGCATTACTCCGCTTACTTTCATATTACGAGAGGTGAGGTACAGATGGCAATGGATGTCGAAAAGGGTTTGCAAACACATGCTGGGCATAACCATTCTCCATGATTTTCTCAACGCGGTCATTGCATAAGTAGGGATTAGATATTGGTTGATAGGTAGAAGCGTAAGTCCTTCCAGCGGCAGCTAACGATCCGGGAAGACGAAGGTCCTTCGAGGAGTAGTGTTAGTAATAACGCTCACCTGCTCGAATGACATTCGGCTGTTGCGTACAGTACCAACATGATTTCGGTCATGGGTACGCAATGGTTATTAAAATCATGTGACGTATCGAGCAAAAATCCCTAGCAGTTGAAAGCGAAAGGCATATCAATAAGATGAATCATACCATAGCTTAGAAAACTCCTATACGTCCAACAATGATTTAAATCGATAAATTTGAAAAAATTGTGATATTTCGAAAAACCTTTTTGAAAAAAAAAGATTGAAGTGAAATTTAATGAAAACTGTATGAATTTATATTTGAAAAAATGAATTAATTGATTTTTATCAATTTGAGATTTAGGTTTATGTAATTTTAAAAAGAAAATAATCAATTATCTAAAATGAATCAAAACAAATTTATTGTGAATAAATAGAAAATGCAAGAATCAGAGAATATCGTATTTTTCAGTTTTCAGAAATTACAATTGGAGCATTATGAAGACGACCCAATTGCTTTTGCTGACGTTATGAATGATTTATTCATATATGATTTTTCTTTAAAATCTGTGGTTTCAATTTAAAAAAATTCAGTTAAATTTTCAGATTTTTGTGTTATTTTAGTGAAAAATTGCCGTTTTCTAAAATGGTTTGTAATTGATTGAAAAATCATTTACATAATTATACTTATCACGATTAAAATGTTATTAATAAATAATATACAATTTTTATCTTACTGAGTAGTATTAAAAGAAAACTTAAATTGGCCAGAAATTATCTTTCAACTTTCTTGATATATTAATAATCGTATTAAATATCATGTTAAAAAATTATTGACCAAAAATTAATGATATAATCAAATATATCAATAAATGAGATATTATAGACCAGGGGTGGGCAAACTGATTACTGGTATGATCGACTTTAGTTTTATTTATGCGCGATTGACTTCCAAAAATGGGTTAAATTAATATCAAATAAAAATTTAATTAACGTCTTTATTAATAATAATATATTAAATAGATACACATAATAAAACCTTTGAATAAATTTTTTTATTTAGATGTGTAACATTTCATTTCATCAACGAGTCTTGTAAAATTAAGTTTGCAATCACTAATTCACAATCGAATAGATGTCATTTAGTGGTCATCAGTCAGGGAACTCCTAAATTTCGATTTGATGTTTTTCATTTGAGAAAACGCTGCTTCACATAGATAAGTGGAACCAAAAAATGCAAATATTCTCGTTATCGATTTCGCCAAAAGTAAATGAAATAAATTCAAAAATCGGTTGAAAATTATTGAAATTTGCAAATCGTTTCTCAAATTCTTGATTAAAATTTTCCAGTTCAAAACAAAATATTTCAATATTTCATTTATCAGAAAGTTTATTGATTTTATCTTAATATGAAAAATGTTTAAAATTTTGCCTTTTTAATAGTGAAGCAACAAAATTTTAATTTTTATTTAAAGCATTTACCGAATTGACCAACTCAAAAATATTTTTTCCTTTTCAAGTAATTGCAAATTAAGATAGTTGCAATGTCCCATAAAATCCGTAAGAAACGCTAATTTTTTTTACCCATACTGGATCTTCCAAAATTTCTTGTTTTTCTCCCAATGTGTCCTAAAAAGTAATAATTCCAGGCAAAATATTTATAAATCTTTCTAAATAGCTTCCTCGGCAGAGTTGCCTAACATGTCAAAAAAGAAGTAAATCTTCATATTCCGAGTCATTATCTTAAAGTTGACTATGTACAATAGCATACAAAGAAAAAACATATCCGTAAAGAAAGTATTTTTGCTCTCATTAGTAGTTCGATCTAAATACACATTAGCACTGATAACATTCATGAAAGTCGTAAAACTTTGTGCATACAAATTAATTAAAATGACGATAACAAATAAATTTAAGTAGAAAGAAATTCTCTAATTTCAATAAATTTTATTATTTGGGGAATTAATTATTTTTTTATCTGATTTGCGTTGAAGATTTCTCCCCGGGAACGGCTGAGGAGAGATTCCTAATGGAATATCGAAACAACAATTTGGTCATAAAAATTAAAACAAAATTTGAGGAACTTAAAAGTTACAAAAACAGTACGAGTTTATGAGATTGAAAAAGGAAAAATAGTGTAGAGAAACAAGGCAAAATACTAGTCAGACTTTGGTCAAGGATATTTTTAGAAATCTCGTATATTATAGATTAAAATGCGGATTCTTATAGGGATCGACGTCAGTGTTGAATTAATTTGAAAGTGTGAATTGTTAGTATAAATAAAGATTTTTCCTGTATTGAGTTATTTCAGTGTTATTTAAAGAGCACATGGAGTCAGAGGAAACAGTTCCTGCCGATCCATCTAAATTATTAACTCAACAGTGGGCATAATCGAGGATGCTCTAATGGGTTATCATACCGAATAAACCATCACAATTTAACTTTTGCATAACATTATCAAATTCAAAAAGTGATTTTATATTTTTTTGTATTTATTAAAAAAATTGTGTCTAATTCATTTCAATTTGTAACATTTTAATTGATTATTTTTTAAACAAATTTTATTTTCACTTGGAATATATTGAAATTTATTTAATTTTAAATATCATTTATTTCACAAACGAAGATCATTGTTTAAATATGTTTGTTTTAAAGATTATTAACAATGCAAAGTGAGCAATGATTTTTTAAGAGTTATTCTATCAAATTTCAAATTGTTAACTTGTATTTTGCACAGTTTTTATATTCGTTGAATAAACAACAAAGTAAATTACCATTTCATCCAAAATTTGAATCATTTATTTTTATATTTATAATTATATATTATTTTTTTAGAATCATATGATTAATTAAAAGAATACTTGAAATGGTTAAAGGATGCATAAATAATAGATTTAGAAACATTTTATATCCATTAGTGAAATTCCAAAAAATGGAAATTAAAAACTAATAAACTAAATAGTAAGTACAAGTATAATCTTATAATATTTGTATATGAATAAGTTAATAATATTAGTAAAATGCTACTGAAAAGAATATTGAAATAGAAAATTATTATTTTTATCATAATTTAAATGTGCATATTTTACACTGATCTTTATATAAACATGATTTAAAAATGATAAATTAACACTTCTAGAAAATAATCATTAAATTTTTATGTTATGAAGCTTTGGCTAGTGAATGATGATTGGATCATTTTTCAATCGACATTTCATATTGTCAGTTCATGTCATGAGAAATTTATCCTATATTTATTACAAGTTTAACTGAATATGTTGAAGGCTTAATAACTAAATATTTTAGACGTTAAGAAATTAAATATTAGGGATAAAACATGCAAACATATTACTAAGGAAACAAATAACTAACCATAGTTAATAATAATCTATTTTGTAAAATTAATTTTAATAATTATTCATTACTTTTAGGCATTTTCCACAACTAGAAACCCTATTAAATGTCCGAATTTACTTCTTCATTGCAACATATCTGAATTTTCTCTCTTTAACATCGTTATAAAACCACGATGACGTCCTACCATCGAAGGGGCGCCATCCGTTGCACAGGCTAATATATTTAATAAGGGCATTTGTTTTTGATCAAAATACGTTTTAAAACATTCATATATTGATGCGCCTTTCGTATCAGTGACTAAATGTCTGCAGAATAACATTTCTTCCATGATTTTTGCATCCTTTATGTACCTAACATAAGCCATTAATATTGCATCACTATCCCAACTGTATAGTGAACTCTCGTGTTTGGAGATCCGCAGTTACTTGATTTTCAACATCATTGGTCATTTCATTAATCCTTCTTGATATGGTATCATTACTCAATGGAATCATTGACAAAATATTGGCTGGATCTGCTGAAGTCAAGGTAAGAACTTCCTTTATAACCGGTAATAATAATTTCTCTCCAATATTATGAGGTTTCGCATTTTGAGTTATTATACGTGAAATTTTATACGACACCTCCAATCCCTTATTTATATTTGTGGTTGTTGTTTTGAATACATCGATTATTTTATTTCTTTTGGTAAACATCATTTTTAAATTTTTGAAATATTCAATGTCTTTTCCTACTTGTCGGGATGTTTTCTTTTTAAATGTTCAATAATCCGGGATGTATTTATTGCTTCATTAGAAAATACCCGATTGCACAGTAAACACATTGGAAGTTGACTATTTTGTGGTTAAAAAATTAAAACCAAACTTTATATACTCAACAGAATAGTGCCAGCATTTCTTTTTCTGGAACATTTTTAGAGGTTGATCTAAAATTCAAATTAAAAAATCATAGCTAGTATCTATTAGTGCCGGGTTCGATTCTTCGGTCGTTTTCTTATTTAAATATTTTTAATATTAGTTAAATTAGTAGAAAATAACATTAAATCAATAATTATATGTAATAATTAACATATGATATACAGTACAAAATGAAATACGTTTATTTTAACAATAATTGAAATTATATGGCGACAGCACAACAAACAACATTAAAATTAAATTGAACACTACTTATTACTGACTGCTTGACTAAACGCGACTAAATGCTTGAAACCGTTGCAAACACGCAAAGCGAATCTAAGACATGCGCACATTATGCCCAAAAAATCAGCAATAATTAAAGGTTTTAATAACCCATCCAAAAATTTTTATGTCTAGTTTGGAAAAGAAAATTTCATCTTACAATTTAACTAAACCAACTATGTACAAAAGGTATGTTGATGATATATTTTTGGTGTTTGAAAATCGTGAGCATGTGAAGCCTTTTTTGGATTTTGTGAACTGTCTACATTCGAATATTAAATTTACGTGTGAACAGGAAAAATGACGTCGATTGCTTTTTTGGATTTACTTCTTCAACGGTAGGTAAAGCCATTCAGACGGAAATATGCAGAAAAGCGACTTATACTGGTCTGTATACTACGCCTGGGAACTTTTGTGAATTTAAGTATAAGCGAAATATGATGAAAGGATTAGTATTTCGTGCATGGTTATATTACTACTTAAAAATGGATATTCTAAATCTTTTCTTGAGCGTATGACAAAAGAGTGTGGGTAAGTGCGTGTTGAATTCTCATGATTGTTGTACGGGTTTGTATATAGTTAATATTCTTATTGACTCTAAAATTAGTAAGTTTTCAAGTTTGGAAGATCAACAAAATCTATCTAAACATATTGAACCAAAATGTATGTCGTTATTGCCTTATTCTGAAGTTTCAGAGAATTTAAGCATAAGATCCTCAAACATGTAAATAAAACTCAGTTTAGAATTGTTTCAACGTCTTGCAAAGTTAGTGTATGTTCGCTAATAAGTCTCCAACTCTAGTTGGTCTTTGTTCTGAGATCTTTTATCAATTTTCTTGTAATGGATGTAATGCCACAGACATTGTATAGACTGCCCGTCATCTCTGTACTCGAGTTCTTGAGCATTGCCCATTGAATGGATTGAATCATATTAGAAATAAACAAGGCTTCTAATTATATGCAAACTGAATAATTTCATTTTGCAGACTAAAAAATTAATATTTGCTAACTAAAAATAGCTTTTGCACACTCAAATCAATTTTTGATAACTATTTTTTTGCAAACTAATAAACAAACTAAAAAATAAATATTTGCACACTATTTTTAAAAATATTTGTACATAAAATAAAATGTCCTGATCTGAATAGAACAACATCACAAGTAAACTGAGGCTGAATATTGTCCACACGGAATTTTACACGATTACAATGGAAAAATCTCTTCAGTTCTGTTTAACCGAAAACAAGACCACAATTTTTCATTTTTTACAAAATCTTCAACTTCATTTGAACTTGCAAATTCATTTGCTCTTTTCCAGTCTTTTCAAATTTTTTTCGTTCGAGTTTCGCGTTTTAAAACAAGTTCTCCATCTTCTCTCTGAAGAACACTATTGTTGAGGTCTCGATATTCAAAACCCCAACATGATGGTTCTTATATAAATGATTTAAATTAAGATCTTTTATATAAACTATATTTAACTATAAAAATTACCAATCAAAATTTTGTTTTACACTATCTAAATAAATCAACAGCTACAAAAGAATTTTAAAATTGAAGATACAAAAATCTGTATGTTATGTTTCTGTTAAATGTTATTTCTGGTTATGTAAATTTTTACTGCAAAAATAATTAAAATATAGGTGTCTCTTAGTTCTGTGAATTGTTTAATCTCATATCAGGGGTCTATCCATTCAAGAAATGCTTTTTCCTATAAAAATTTGAGCGAAAATACTGAATCTTGATTCAGGATTTATACTGTTTTAGTTACTATGAAATTAAATATATTATAAATATTTATACATTTAATTGATAAATTCTTCTTACCATTATATAACTATTTACATTATATGCCATATTAAATATTACTGGTTATAATAATAAAAAATAAAAAAAAAAAAATAAAAATAATAATAATAATAATAATAATAATAATAATAATAATAATAATATAATAATAATAATAATAATAATAATAATAATAATAATAATAATGATAATAATGATAATAATGATAATAATAATGATAATAATGATAATAATGATAATGGTTTCCCTTGTGTTATTAAAATGTAGGAGACAAACTAAAAATACACTATTAATTAAATTTGTTACATTAAAAATATAATAGAGTTGAATATATACATTATCAAATAGAATATTGTCAATTAAATACCATTCTTTACAGTAAAATAAAATAGATTTGAACACAGAATATTTTCATAATATTATAAGATTAAAATATTGTCAATTCAACAGACATTATCACTAAAAGATTAAAATTGAATATTGTCCGTTTAACGGGATATTGTAATACTAATCTTATTAATTGGGATTTGATGTTGGATTGGGGAATTGATAAGTTATTTGGGGTTTGAATTGGATTTATGGATTTATTTAGGTCAGCCCTGACCCGATATTTATTTGGGCCTATACGATAATTGTTATTTAATTTGAAGTAAGATATTACTCTACCCTTGTCATCCAACAGTATTCTGGAACAAAGTCAAACTCAGAACTTTTTTTTGATTGTATTATTGTTCTTTCACAAAGAAGGATCGATTATGAATGAAATAACAAATGGAATTTACTCAAATTATTATTTAATTGAAATTATCAAATGGAATTAATTTAAATATAGTGTACAATTATTAAATAATAAATATAGTTAGCAAGTATTAATTTTAGTTTGAAATTATTATTTATAGTTAATATTTATAGTGTTCAAATACATTAAATTGTAGCGATAAACCAATACTATATAATAAATTAAAACAAATATAAACCAAAACAAATTATTATTTAATTGAAATTATCAAATGGAATTAATTTAAATATAGTGTACAATTATTAAATAATAAATATAGTTGGCAATTATTATTTATAGTTAGCATTTATTATTTATAGTTAGTATTTATAGTGTGCAAATACATTAAATTGTAGCGAGAAACAAATACTATATAATAAATAAAAACAAATTCCGTTTGAATATCCACATCGAATAATGCGCAGTCTTCGAGTACAATGTCACTTCAACTCAACTAAAATTGTAAAGGAAGAATTGAACTTTTCAATGTGATATTTGATTGATTTTTAATATTGTTTATAATGTGATATTTAATATGGATAATAATAATTAAATTTTAATTTATTAATATGAATGGGTAACAGGTTTTTATTGTAAATATTGACTCTGATTAAAATTAAAAAAAATCTTTTAATAAAATGAATATTCACTAAATACCCATTTTCAAATTAATTTTACCAAAATAAAATATTGTATTCACTTTACCTAAATAAAAATTTTAACTCACCTTATACCCAAATTTTAAAGTTTTTTTTACCAAATGACAAATGATTAAAGTAAATAATAAAATAAATAATAGAAAAGAAAATTTTAAAAAATTACAAATTATATAAAATAATAAATTAAGCAAAAATGGATAAATTACACAAAATTATGAATTATATAAACTAAATTTATATAAAAATTATATAATAAATATTATTCAAAAATTATTAATTAGTAAAATGAATAAATCGAATTAATTTTGTTAGTCCGAATCGATTCAAAAATCAAAATGGCACGAATTTCGTTAGTTTTAAATATTTTTTATTTTTATAGTCACGATTCTAAATTCCATTGACAATTTACCATTCGATTTTTTCTAAGGGGATCTTAGGGCGCATGAATCAATGTGTGAAATTGATTGATTATTGATTCTGATTTGATAACAGATGCGAAAGAGACGAGGTTTGGTTGGACGCTTATGAAGTTTTCATTAAGGCGCCTGTTTTACCTTTTAAGACCATTGTTCGAGCAACGACATGATCGTCTATATTGAGATTAATTCCATAATTCAGGAAAAAAGCGTCGAATCCAAGTTTTAGTATAGTAAGTCCAAAAGCGATCAGATGGTTATGTATTTATCAAAAGGGATTTTATATATCGGATGCCGATTTCAATGTCATTTGTCGGAATAATGATTAAAATTCCAATATATTTGTTGATTATCGATATCGATTCTTCGTCTATAATGAGTTTGTTTAATTTTTAATACACTGCTTGTCGAAAATGATAAAGCATCCGATTAACTGACTTCGCGGAAAACAAATTTGAATAGTGGTTATTAATGTTTTTTGAAGTCAAAGGTAATAATTGACCGAGACCATCTTTTATTTAACATCATATCGAGTTCGTTGAAGAGTCTTTGATAAATTGCACTTTTTCAGGTTGTCACCAATGAGTAGACGCGCATGGTGCATATTCGTTTGTTCCGTTATCATATACCATTATAAATACAGATTGAGTAAACGGAGATGGAACAATTCTGAAAGTCCCATCGATGAATGTATGAGTGTTATAGCTCAGTAAACACACAGATAATCATTTAATGGTATTCACCGTTAATATCTCCGTTAAAATAAGAACGCATAAACGGCGATTCGCCATTCAATCGCCTAAGTGGGAGTGACGTCACTGTTTGTATTTGATTATTTAGAATAGATCCACTTCTCGAATGAATTTACTTATAAACAAAGTTTATTGATGGTACTGCTACGAAACTGAATCCGCAATTCGATTTCATTAATTTGATAAGGATACAACTCAAATAGCGTCGAGGAATGTTTTTATAAATTGATCTTCTGTGGATTGATTGTGATGTCTAACGGATATTTCTTTTTCACAAATATGGGTTCCTTTACAAACAATTTCATCTCCAATTCTAATTAAATTTGCTCTACATTCTTCTTTATACTTGATACATATGTAATAAATTTTATTGGCTTGTGTTTTGTTGATTTGGTACGACTTTTCGCGGTCGATAAAATACTTTATTTGTCTTTCAATAAATTCCGCCATTTCTATGGAGCATGCTTATTATTATAAAATAATTTATTTAAACACTTTATTGAAATTAAAAGTAAATACGTATTATGCAAATAAAGATGTTATTTGATTATTTTATATTAAAAATTTAAGGACTGGAGCGCTACAAACCGAATTCGGTTTTTGGGTTGTTTCGGACTTGCATAAAACATATTGGATAAATTACACAAAATTATGAATTATATAAATACTAAATTTATATAAAGATTATATAATAAATATTATACAAAAATGATGAATTAGTAAAATGGATAAAATATACCAAAATTATGTATTATAATAAAAAATTGTTATTAACTAAACTATATCAAATGAATAAATCATATTAAAATATATAAATTAAATAAAATGTATACGAATTTATTCCTTGTTATTGCTCCTTTACATGACATGAATATCGCTTTCTTATGTTAATATTTTCCCTTTAATTCTTTCTCTATCATGACTTATTTTTTGTTTGACTATTTATTATCATTTTCTTTTTCATAATGATTCTTCTTTCTAGTTACTATTTCTAATATATAATTCTTTAACATGTGTTATTAGACCTTCAAAATAGTCAACCGCTAATCTTCTGATGTTACTGGTGTAAGGGATACTAGCTTAATGATCTAGTGTGTTAGACTACCATCTCACGGCGATCTTCACGAAACAATTTCCAGACAATTATAAATCATTTTTTTGTCTTGTAAAATATGAATTAATTAATTAAAATTCCAACTAAACACGAAGAAAAACCGATTACATGAAGAGACTCTCAAATTCATAGTCAGATTCAATATGAAAAAAATTAACTGAAAACACTTCTGTATCACATCTGTAAAATAATTCAACCCAGGGCTCTTAAAATGAGCATCCTAAATTATTTTTAACTTTAAATTAAAATATATATACAAATTACTCCATAATTGATATTGAAACGTTTATAAACGGTTATTTTCAATAATAAATTTAACAAATGCATGGTTACAATTATAAAACGAAATAATAGAAGTAAAAATTTATAAATTTGGTATTAATGAAATCTCGATAACGGGATTACTATTATATATTTGATAAAAAAAATAATAATATTTGTAGTCAGGTCCACAACAAATGCGACAAAAATAAAAAAACGTAAATAACAATGAATCGAAATGTGTTTGTTTTTCACATTGTTAACCATCTATTCAATTGACATTTACGATTTCACCTTATTTTAATAAGTAGTAATTTTAAATTTAAAATTTTTAAAAAATAATATGACCTTGAGAAATTTTGATTGAACTTGAAAAAATATGATGAGTCATCCAATGACCTTGACCTACTTTCTAATGACCTTGAAAAATTATTATGACTCACCATATGACCTTGAATGAGTCATTGTTTTTGGATCCTTGTTTAAATAACCTTGAAAAATATGCTGAGTCATTCAATGACCTTGAGGAAATTTTGAATGACCTTGATAAATTATTATGACTCATCCAATGACCTTGAATAGGCCATGGTCTTTGTTTAAATCACCCAGGGCTCTTAAAATGAACATTCTAAATTATTTTTAACTTTAATTAAAATATATATACAAATTACTCCATAATTGATATTAAACGTTTATAAACGGTTATTTTCAATAATAAATTTAACAAATGCATGGTTACAATTGTAAAACGAAATAATAGAAGTAAAAATTCATAAATTTGGTATTAATGAAATCTCGATAACGGGATTACTATTATATATTGAATAAAAAAGATTTAAATACAATACACCAAGAATATAACAAAATTATTATTGGATTAAATTCATTGTTCATTTAGTTATTAAAAAACTGACAATTTATTAAAAAAACAAAACAATTAAAGATATATACAGTAATCATCCTACTTTTTCAAAAAAAAGTTTTTTAAATTCCTTTTTGTGAATTAAAATATCACACAGAAAACATAAATTATCGATGCTTTCATCCGAAAAGCGTGATCTTATTTTCGCATAGGAAATGCTTGTTTAGATTCAACACTTGTAGAACGGTCATGAGGAAATTGTACACATTTTACAAATATTTTCATATTTTCAGATTCAAAATATGTAATTTACCTTCAAATAACTTTGGTGATCTCTTTAGCTGATTTTTTCGAATTAATCTCATTTTCCCGCTTATCTTGTTGGGTTTTTTCCATCATCATTTTTTGCAACTTTTCCTGAATTTTAAGAAATTTGCCCTGAACAGGAATTTCTGGAGCATTATTAACCAGCTCTACATAATCGGATTTATCTGTTACTGCTATGTCTATGTTTATGTTTTGATCATCTAAACGTTCAACCAACTTAAATATTATTTATATTAGGGCTGTTTTGCTTATTTGGTTAAAAATTCCGTAATTATCATCGTCTTCATGGTTAGATGGATTGTACAAATAGTGTAGAACATCAGCCAAGTTCGTATGCCTTTCAAAAATTCGATATTGCTAAAAATTCAATTTTTGGAATCGTGGGGTATATATTCTTCAATTCAGTATTGTATTGCAGGCCAATTAATTCCATTTTTAATGTTTCTAAAACGACGGGAACATCAACACTAAATGGAGAGCTGAACATCTCAAATGCTTTCTCATAATCTACCAGTTCTGAAAAACGAGTATTAAATGCTACTATAAGTTTTTTTATTTCGTCAGAAAATTTAGAAAAGTTCTTAATAATTCTTTGTTTCAATAATGTAAAATGTTGCGCATTGTTATTTTTAAGTTGGCTCTTGAACAACAATAATTTCATTTGGAATGCTTTTATTAGATTGCAAGGATCGGTAATTAAATTATTCTGAACCTGCAAATCCCTATTTAGCTGATACATTTTTTCTGTAATATCTACTAAAAACACAAGTCTTTCAACCACTCGTCATTTCTTATTTTTTAAAATTTTTTTTTTCAAAATTGTTTTTTATCTGTATGCGGGCCATTCGGCTAAAATATGCGAGCTGTGCTCAGCATCTAGTACTACTGTTTTTTTAGCTTTCGTACACAAATCTACAACGCCGATTCAATTACCAGCGTTGCCGCGTAACATACTCAGGTAAGGCTGAAGGGGAGGGCCATGGCACTCTATGTATATGAGACGTGCTCTGGAACAGGCACATTCTCCTCGGTCATAAAAATTTCAATTTATTCCAGTAACTCAAAAAATCGTTTTAAACATTTTCCTCGACTAAACCATCTAACATTGGTAAAATATGCCCCAAGGTATGCCCTAAATTGGCGATGTCGAAGACATGCGATCGAATATAGTTGACTGTTTTTATAACAATAGGCATGACTTGACTCAGATAGTACTTGAGCGCATATATTTTGTTGGTGTATCAAATGTGCCAATATCACTGGTTTTGTTGGTTTTGCTTCGAACTCAGTGATAATCAAATTTACAGCCCTTTTATTCTTCCCAATCATAGTTAGGCACTCCATCTGTTGTTAATCCGGAAAGCATTTCTAAATGCAAGCCATTATCGAAAATGCATTTTTATGGCTTGCAAAACATCTTCACCTTTGGTAGTATCTTTCAAGCATATGAGATTTAAAAATTCTTGTGTAACTTGGAACGATTCGTTAACACCACGGAAAAATGCAGCAAGCTGTGAAGTATCTGAAATATCCGTGCTTTCATCGAAAGCTAAAGAATACGCTTTGAAGTCTTTAATATTGCTACGCAAATTCACAACTATTTCTTCTAAATTTTATTAATGCGACGACTTATCGTTTGACGGGACAGACTTATGCTTGAAAATAATTTACTTTTATCGGGCAATACATCTTTTAAAATGGCTTGAATACAGTCTTTTATTACTTCCCATCTGAAAATGGTTTCATTTTTTAGCAATTAACAATGTGACAGAATAACTTGCTTTGACGGTATTGGATGATTGTTTTAACGATGAACTGAACATACTTTGTTGAGCTTTTAATTGAGATTTTAAACTGATAAGCTTGCGATAATCAATAATAATATGTATATTAAATAAACATTATGATAATAATAATAATAATAGTAATAATGACCTAATATAATTATATTAGCCAAAGGCTAATTTAATTTATAATAATAATGATAATAATAATAATAATAATAATAATGATGATGATGATGATGATATTGCTATTTTTTTGGTCTCCTTCACACACAATGTGCTATAATACTTGTCAGTTAATTAGTTATTTTTTTCACTTCTACGACATTTCAAATAATCACTATGCTTTGTTTCATGTGTTCTTTTAACATTGAATTCTTTAAAAGCAGCAATTGTTTCTCTAAAATTAAACATGCTAATTTGGAGATCTGCATTATGAAAAAATTATCCTCCTCCCAGCGGTCACTGAATTTCCTTTTTTCATCCGCAAGTTTTCTTTGAATTCATTCTTAACGGCAAAAAACAAATGTACTAATTAATTATATAAACAAATGAAGCTATACCACTTACATTGTGCTTAAAATATTTTGTCTGAAACACTTGTCTTATTTAAATATTTATTGTAGAACACTACATTTAAGTGTTGAAACGAACCAAAAAGCAATCAAACACAAGTTTTAACTAGAATGATTACATTGATGACTACTACGCTAATGAAACATTGCGGCGCGGCGCTACAACAGTTGATATGAAGTGACTCGTAGCTATGTTGGTGTTGCACGTGAGCTGTGAGTTCTCGCAATTCCATGGGTGGCACTATTATGAGCGGCTAATTTAAATCTATTAACTTAATCCTAATACCCGTACTTCAAAATAACATAAAAACTTCATTCGTCATATTTAGCCACGGCCTGTGGGTTGGCCACTCCTGTTGATGATCTGCATTCAAAAGTTTAACTAATTTTTTCATTACAGAAGTGCCATACGTTGTTAGCGCAAAAATATCATGTAGTGAAATACTTTTATCTTTCATTATTTTTGTCAACCAGCTCAATGCATTTTTCTGTTGGCATAGACCCTGAAATACGACTCAACACAAGGTTCCAAAAGCTTTTGTTAGAATGAACATTTATGTTAATATAACGTCTATTTCATATTGACGTCCATTCATCGAATGTAATACTGAACTTCTTCTCCACTGACTTTCTTAGACAACAGTTCATTTTTCAACTGCATTCTAATTCATCACTATTGATTGAATAGCATTTAACGATTTAGGAATTTCACCAAGTCCTTTTGCTGTTAATGCTCGTCTTAAATCAATGGAAGTACAAAAAATATTTAAAGCTAAACCATCTTTAGCTGTCATTCAAGCTAATACAGCAATGTATTATCTTCGTTAGTTTCAATATATTCGGTAAGTCTGCCAAATTTTTTATTCATCTTTAAGGTGCTACAAGAAGGATTCTCGTTAACTTTCAAAACACATCTTTTTGATTTAAACAAATTTATTTCCTTGATAGTTTTGAGATGTGTATGCATTCCACTTGTGCTTCCGCCATCGACTTTAATTATTTTCATGCCTATTTTGCACCTACCCAGTTTTCCTTTTCGTTTTCATAGAAAATAGTACAATACTGAAGTTTCGTCTTGGCTTCCTTGACAATTTTTTTCAAAAATTTGATTTTCCATGGCTTAAATTTTTTTATTTAATTTTCAATCAATAAGAAATTAAAGATATGTTTACCTTTTGTCCAAGTTTTGGTTATAAAATTCTAAACCGGAAATTAATACAGTTGCTATGTATTATTATTTAAGAACACAATATCTAACAAATCGAAAATATATATTTATTTATTCTTTTAGACGTGAGTCATGTTGTGAATGTACTAGACTAAATAAGAATTTTTGATATTCATAAAACAAAAAAATAGCGGATATTTTGCCACCACGACCACATGAAATGAATTTTAACGCCTACTACGATATATTTTAAAAAATCAGTTTAAATTTTAAAACAACAAACAAAAAATTATACATAATTTTTATTTACAAATATATTGCGCATTTTATATATAAAAGTTATATATAAAAGTTAAGTGAGAAACAACATATTATATTTAAAATATTATATTTAAACGAAGCAATTTATATTAAAAATTGTAAAAATTTATTAAATTATATATTTAAAATTATATTCTATTCCATCAGCTTTCTTAACCATGAACTGAAAATCCTTTTTCTTCAGATAATTCTACCGTCCCCTCCCGTGGAGTTTGCGCGCGCAATCTAAACGAAGTATAAAATGTGAACATTGATTTTCTGAAAAACTCTTTTTAAAAAATTTGAATAGAATGCGCAGAAAAATTTATTTTTCTATCGATATGGTAAAAAAAACTTCAAATCTAGACATTTTCAAAAATTAATTAAAAAGCTAAATTTTGAAATAAATAACTTTTTTACTGTTTATTTTTTGTATTTCCCTGTTTTAGTACAAATTTTACAAAATATCTTTAATCGTCTTTTTTGTAGGCATAACTGTTGTTGAATAACAAAATTTTGATGGATTCTGATTCTTGTTCGTTTTTATATGTCAAATGTTTTCCTCTTCCATTGAATCGTTTAAAACGATAAAAATCAATTTCCTTCCCAAAACTTTCGAAAAAGCACTCAGTTCCACTCTACTATCACTCAATACCTCCTTTTCAAATTTGACAATTTCCTCGTCGTCGTACAATCCATGCAAGATTGGATCATCATGTACAAATTCAACAATTTTTTCAATGTGCGATTGTTTCTACGATTTTAATTTATCTGTAGATTTGGTACATTCGTAAAGTGTTATCCAAAGCGAATCAGGTTTTTTAGCAAACCCGCACTCATCATTATTTAAATCGAAAAAGTTGTTTGAAGGGACTTCAAGAAGATCTTGATGTTGTTCCAACCATTTGTCAAAATCAAAACTTTTATCGAAGTATTTTCGCAATGGTTCATGCAAGCTTTCAAGATTTTTTAATGGGTTTACGTCTGGATGAGCGCCTACAACTCTAAAACACTTTGCAATGTCATCGGCGGAACGCCCCTTTGACCATTCCTTGATCCAGCTTGAAAGCTCGATGTAAGTAGGCATTCTGATGTTGCCTTTGTTTGTTTGTAAGGATTTGTCGTTGAGTGCCTTGGCTACATATGCATCATAAAACTCATCGTATGATCCTTGAAAACTTTTGCCTAAAGATACATCTATGCCTTGCAATAATCCAGTAAAGTTCGGTGGAACTAATAAAAAGTACACCTTGAATAAATCGGCATATTTATCTCTAAGTTCGTTCACAACTTTTACGTGGACTGGGTAATTGTCCAAAATCAACAACGTTGCTTGCTTGAAAATTGCTGTGGCAGGTCTCATTAGGATGACTTCTCTCAAATATTTTTTTAAAAGATCCTCGCTCCACATGCCTGTTAGATTCACGTCAACCGAAAATCCTTGACTAACTTTTGGGGCGTTTTTCAATTTAGAAAACAACAAGTGTTGATTGACGAACTCACCCTTTGCATTAATTGTCGGAGTGTAAGTGAATTTTTTGTGGGATGTGGAAGCTTTTTTCAGAAAAACTTCCTTGCTACCTTTGATTGCGATTGTATTTGATGGCTCGTGTTCGAAAAGACGAGGAATTTGATCAAAATTGAGAACGTTTTCAGGCTTCACTTTGTGTTTAATTATTATCTCTCGAGCTACTGCAACGTAGTTACAGGAAATTTCTTGAAAGTTTTCAGGAAGTTTTCGACATCCCGTCTGAGTTCTTCTCACCAAATTAAATCTTTTTTTGAAGTTTGTGCACCATGAGTCAGACGCTTTGAAATTTTGGAATTCTGTTTTTTTAAGATTCAATTCTTTTTTCAGATCCTCGTCCAAATCTTTCTCGTTTAGTGTCAGATTTATATCTTCTACATAATCATCTCTCAAAGTTTTTGCATGAATTTGTATGTATTTAGACTTAACGACTAAACCCAGCTTGTTGCGATCAATAACAAATTAATATAATAATTGCTCCAAATTTTCAAATCGTGGCTTTTTTTCCACCGCCAATCAATCGTTTGCGTTCTCTTACTTTGATGTCGTTGTTTTGAAACAAAGCTCTCAGTTCTTTTTCTTGTTGTTTCCATTTTCGAATGTTGTGAGCTTTTCCTGTTGCACGAATGGATTTAGTTTTGATTTCATCCAAAACCCCCAATTTCTCTTTTATACTGTATTGCTTTTTAGTGTGATGAGACTTGTGTGTACTCATTTTGCTTGAAAATGAAAAATTTTAATGAAGTTATGAAGATTTTATATAAAATTTTCGAAATGCAATTAAAAAATCTAAAATTTTCTGAATAACTCGAAAGTTCTTAAAATATTCACAAACTTTCTCAGAAATTCTACAAAACTATCTAAAGTCCATAAATTTATAAAATAACAATAACTTATCGAAATTCAATTACCAACTTTAAAATTTCATAAAATCTTCTGAATTTCATCAAATGTTTGAAAATTTTATCAGAACTTCCGGAAACTATTAAAAGTTTCAATTAATTATCGAGAATCTTGAAATTTCATCGCCAGGCTATTTTTCCTACCAACAACAGCGTATGGTTTCCAAAACTTATACCCCATCGGATCATTATCGTCACTGATGAATTTAATTTGTCACTTATTTTTTCCAACGCTGTTCAAAAATTAATACTCGATTGATTTTTTTTATTTAAAAAAATAAACACAAATTTGAATAGATTGCGCGCGCAAAATAAATAGATGCGCAAACTATTGAAAAAAAAATTCCGATTTTCAATTTTTGCCAGAAAGGACCAAACTCGACTAGATTGCGCGCACAAACTCCACGGGAGGGGACGGTAGATATATTCATCTGCATGTTCTAAGGCCTCTTGTCCGAAAATTTGAGTTGTTTAAAAAAACTAAATTTGATGCTACGAGGGCTTAACAACACATTTGCATTATCGACTTGTGAGTTTTAATTGAACCTATCTATTTGATTGTTCATCAGTGATGTAATTGTTTAGTTTACAAATGCTATCCTAAGAAAACGAGATGTGTTTATTGAACAAAAAATAAGAAACAAATATCTATTGCAAAATTGAAATACACATTTAAATCTCAGGAATTATGTAATTACTCAATTAAGATGCGTTATATATTCTGGTTAGTGTATAATTAATATCTTAGCGCTATTATTATGTAAGTATGTTTGAATTTCATTGGATACATGTTTAAGCATGATTAATATTCAAGGATGTTTTTTATTCTTTTGAGATGCTATGTACATATACCAGAAACACCATCCGTTCGATTCATTATTTGCTTGCAAGTTTGACGAGTATTTAATTTTTTGCTGGAAAATTTGGATTCTTATAAAAATTTGTCTCTTTCGGTCAAATATTGCTTGTTAGGCTTTGAAGTGTAGTATGGTTTATCAATCTGATATAATATCATATCGAAACCGTAGAAAGAGCCGGTATCAAGTTTATTTGATGGGGTATCTGAGGGTCAGGCACCAGCGATTTAACCTAGTCTCCGTAAAAATCTGTAGAATGCTGGAGCTCTGCTCGGCAATGGGTGTACGTTGTGCTCGATGATCAAGTCATGATTTCTAGACAGGCGTTGTATCTTATATTGTATCTTATATTTTACATTCTTCAGGGAAAACCATGCTCCTTTCAGCTTATCGTACTTGGCTCCGAGGTTTCAGTAGAGCGATCTATAAGATGGATTTGCTGTCGGTTAGGACTTCGGTGACACTCTTGCCAGCTCCGAAATTTTTTATAGAGATTCGGTAAATTGATTTTGTAGTAAAGTGTAAATTTCAAGAGAAAATTCAACGTCTTAAGAAAACTCAACCAATTTGCAATCCACATACGTGCATCTTCCAAACGTGCATATTCCAAACATGTAGTTTTCTAAATCAGCAAAATCTCACTAATTATCCATCACATAGCTGCTACCTCAATCAGTCATGCAGATGGTGGGTGCCGTTTCCTCAAGTTAAATATATTAACCGTTTCGTGCCCAAATTATTTATATTCGGATTTTTAACCTTTTTATTTTAAATTTTTATGTATGTTGGGCTAGCACTAAGTTTGAATGGATTGGAAATAGCACGCTAAAACAACATGCAGATTTAAAATCAGACCCATAAACATCAAATAACCACCACAAAATGCGAGAAAGACATAATTAAAAAATATAAAATTGAAAAACATAAAGGTAAATTAAAATAATAACGAATACATCAAGATCCACACGAAATGACATAAAAATAACATAATAACAAAAGATTTGACAGAAAAACTGGCAATTTACGTAAAAGTAAAGAGTTAATGAAAAAATTGAATAAAAATAAAATAATTCTAGTTAGAAATAATTCAAATAAAAAGCTAATGAATAAATTGTCAAATAAAATCGAGAAAATAATAAGAATTAGAATTAGATTATGCAAATAATACCAAGGTCAAATTTTGTTTTATCGCATTAAATTTAACACGCAAGGTTAAGGTCACAGAATAGGTATATATACCAATCCATTTTCACAGAAAATATACATACACTTAGTGAGCAAAGTCACTTTTCTCTAGCAAAGTCACGAATCACTGGATCAACTATCGACAATAATTTCCACAATACGTACTCAGGCACCCTTCTATGTAAGCCCTACTTGATCGTATGTATGGGAAACATTTTTCGTATGTATGAATGTATGCCAAAGAAAAACATGTTAACTGTGTACTGATCTGAAATATATGGTTTAATAAAATAGTCGAAACTGTCGAAATTTTTCTGGCCCACAGCCACACAATATGCAAGACATTAAAATACGACACAACTAGTCAAGCTGTGTCAGTGCGGTCTCTCCGCCTATAGCTTGTGCCCGTGAGAGTTCCGTCGTGCGTAACGACGGGCTCGAACGTAAAATCATATTCGTTTATAGGGGTGGTGGGAAGATCGAGAACTAGTCTTTTGGCTGGCCCTCTTTCACCCATCGCCAGAAAAATCGACCAAAAATCTAATATACAAATCGGCTAAACTAGTCACACTGAGTAGTCCAGTAGACACTCTTAAAATCCAATATGAACATAAATTCCTTAGGATCAAATTTAGAGGTTCGGGAGGTGGAAACTCGATATCGATGTAACTAAAAGTAACTAAATATGATGATTGTAACTAAATGCAACTAAATATAACTAAAAGTAATTAAATATAATGATTGTAACTAGATGCAACTAAATGTAACGAAAAGTAACTAAATATAAAGAAAAGTTAATAAATATAGCTAAAGGTAACTAAATATAACTAAACTAAATAAAGGCAACTAGACATAATTAAATGGAACGAAGAAATAAATGTAACTAGGCTTAATCAAAAGCAACTAAATGTAGATAAACGGAATTAAATGTGATTAAATGTAATTAAATGTAAAGGAATGTAACTAAATGTAACCAAACGAAACCAGATAATAACAAAGTAGTTATGATATTCTCATAGTAATTCGAATTGGAACACGCGTACAAGAATCACTATAACACTTTCATAGCGACAATGAATTCGGAATGTCAAATCGAATATGTATAGTGAACGGCTAAGAGTTAGTCAGAGAGATCATCGAATAAATCGGCCCAATACCTTTTCACCGGAATTAAGCTGCATGGTATAATAATAATGGTCGAGATACAACCATAAAGAATTTTTGATAAAATTAAATAAACACAATATCCGTTCATGAGGGAAAAGATCATGAAACGTGACAGGAACCATCAAGGGCTGGATCATAAAGGGTTTGGTTAACTAATGACAACGGCACATGCGTGATCTACCAGGCGAATGCTGTCAAAGACGTCGGAAGCATAAAACTTGTTGATCGGCTTGTGAGAGAGAATGGATAGTGAACTTCCGTGCAAACCGTAAAATCCAATAGGCGATTGTGACAAACCCAGAGTAGTAGAGAGATGGAGAGGGACCCAGTACTCGGGAATCAACTGAGAAGAGAGATGACTCTGGGATAAGGAACCAACGAGCACAATCTTCTATTCTGTCGGAATAACACCAAGAACGACAACGAATCCAGAAACAATCAGAAACTGTTAATATCGGAAAAAATCTGGAATAAAATCGCTCAAATAGTTTTTATGAGTCGAAAAGCGTGACATTCTATTGATAAAACGAGAAGAGAAATTCTCAGTTACGTACAAAATATCCCTGATAAGAACATCAATCCAACTGGAAAATCGGCCCTAAAATATAAAGAAATAAATAAGGTAATAATAAATGATTTTCCAATCAGCCGTAGATATGATTAGTCTGGTGAGTAGTGATTTACATTGGCGGTTCAAGCGGAACCAATAAATAATTAATTGTCGGTAATAGAAATATTTTCTACAGTATTAATAAAATAAACTAAGAATGGATTACCTTAGAGTCGAATAAATAAGCAAACCGTGAATAATGGGGAGCCAGACTATTCAAGCGGCGATGAGTAGATGCCATACGGCTATAAATACAGAGTTAAAATCCAGTTAACTAATAAATACTATTTATGTCTAACCAAAGACAGCTACATTACGACGGCAGACACAGTACGAAGGAACGAATTGGGGATAGATGTCGAAACCGACTATCGCCAAATGACACCGGTGTGGGGGAGAACCCTATCGAACGACAACAAGGTGTAACATCCATTATACAACGATAATCTTCCCCTCATTAATTACAATTTTCACGCCCAACAACCGACGGTGATAACCCTTTCTTTAGCGACTACACAGGATTTTACAAATTAACATTAAAATGTTACTTATGCTTTGATATTAAGGGAATTGATTATTTAGAACACAGAGATACACACGGTAGATGGGATGATGACTCGCGGCTGACTTTACGAGTACCGGCTCGATCTGTCGCAAGGTATTGACGGGCCAATGGAAAATCTAGCGAAGAAATACCACTGGAAGGCGAACATGACTAGAAACATCTTTTAGAATACTCTCAATCTCAAAAGGCTTAACCAAATCATTACCTTTCGTTCTACTTGGTTAGAGAAACACTCCATCAGCCACTACAGGATCAACTCCTACATAGTTGTTATTCGTAACACAAACCTCTTTTCCATCAGAGATAATTGATTTGGGAAAGAATCCAACCTTAGAAGAACATTTCCTCACTACCAATTCAGACCCTCAATTTACCACAAGTACCACATACAAGCCTAACATTCCACGAGCTTTCGAAAAATGTTTGGATCAGAACCACATTTGATTTCGGTTTAAAACCAAGATACCTATGCCCACACAAACCTTTAAAGATCACTGACAATCACGCACACGTCATCATCGATGGGCAAAATCAAACAATAAGTCTAGCATGTCTAAAGCCGGAATTAGGTTTCATCGACAACCAAAACTCACAAAATGACAAAATTTATCATGCTCAACTCATTTTTAATGATAAGAGTACAAAAGAAATCTCAAACGAATACTACACGGATCAAAACAATTTCCCAATACACTGTTGGACGTAGGGGAGTTTTTGAAAATTAGACTATTGAGTCATTCAAATCATATACTTTCATTTTTCGCCACTAGGGGTAACTACTCCGTACGTCACATGATTTTGATCACTATTGTACACCCGTGACCGGAGTCACGTTGGAACTGTGTACAGTAGCCGAATGCCATTCGAGCAGGTGAGCGCCATTACTAGCACTACTCCTTGCAGGACCTTCGTCTTTCCCGGATTATTAGCTGCCGTTGGAAGGACTTACGCTCCCACTTATAAACCCATTTTAAATTCAGCATTTCCGCCTAATTTCGTTGAAGAAACCATGAAAGACATTATTCCCGTATATATCTGCAAGCGCCTACAATCTCCCTCGCCTCCAGTACTCCATTTTTCGAGCGATGAAACAAGAAATTATTTGACAATGCGGACTACAGACAAAACCCACAACAAAAAAAAATTTAAATGAAACAAAATATCAAGAGACACGTTATAGTCCAAACTATATTAATTACAACAAAACATTGGATCGCACAGTAAGATGAATAAAGCGGAAGTATATTGCTAACAGAGTGAATGCCCTCATTTTCCTCGGCATCCATATCGGTTGGGAGACATCTTCTCTTTGGTGGACGGTATGGCGGGGGGTCTCCTCGAAAATCCTCGTCTCTTTGCGAAGATGGCCCTGCGATTTCGCCTCGAGGACCGATATTGGGAACTTCACCCGTGAGGATGGCGATTTCCTCAATGTCCAATTCTAAATGATTCAGAGCCCGAATCACCTGAGGCGGTTCATTCTCCTCGTCCACTAAGTTAATGTGGATCGATTCCGGGGTGGAGGAGAACATAATCCGCGGGGCATAACAGATATCCGGGTCGAGCCCCGGGATCTCAAATTCTTGGTAAGGAGGTGGCAGATCGTCGATTTGATACACCCCCTGCGCTGGTCTGGCTTCTCGGAGCCGTGCTTCTTCTTGTCGGCGTCGATCCCGACGTCGCTTGTTTCGATTCGGCCGGTGGCGGGCCGTAGGGACGGCAGGATTCGCCTGGGTTTCCACTGGCATAGATGATAGAGAGGACGGAGGATTTGTGATCGTTGTAGGGATGCTGGTTGACGAAGTGGGGAGATCCTCAACGCTGGGGAGATGATGGGCCGGAATGATGCCGAGGTGCCCTGCTCTGATATTTCCGGGGACTTGAACTCGGAGCTCTGTGTCCGAAAATGCTCGCCGAAGCGCCACTGATTGTTCGTGAATCAGCAGACGCTGACCGCGTGACTCGACGATTAATTCGTCACGCGCCTGGGTGAGTCGGGAGATTTTCTGCCTGAGCTCTCTGACGGTTTCGGGTGGAGCCCAGGTTTCTTTTACTCTTTCGTACTTGGCCTGAAGATCGCGGTGTTGGATCTTTAGATCTTCGTATTTGTGTCTTATTGCCACGATTGAAGGGGGCAAGCGAGGAATTCTTGATGAACTGGCAGATTCGTCATTATTCTTCATGCTAGTAGGGAACGAAAAAGAAATTGAACAAGAATAATAAAAATTAATTTATAAACAGAATTTGAGTTATGTCGAGAAGTGGAGTACATCGGCGGCAGTATGGGTTTTGTTTTTCTCATCCCACTGTCAGGGGTCGTCCATAAATTGATGTAAAACAAAACCCCAAAAATTTGTTCCATCCTTGTCGGGATTCTCTAACTCAATCGGTCGATGTCTTAGCAGTTGAGTCTTTCACGTTTAGGGTACGGGTCTCGGTTTTCCTGCGGTCGCCGTTAGACATCCCTCCATAGTTAGCTAAATTTAAAAGGTCTCCTTTGACTAATTTCCCTCACTATATTTACCCTGATTCTCGACTCGATTCATGGGCCGGACAGTAAATTTCGCCCCGCTATAGCGAGTTAAGTTATTCGTATAATAAGGAATTCCGAAAGGTGATGTGACTGTTAAGCTATGCAAATGACGAGAATTAAGATATGAGGCGACGGTTAAGTTATTCGCATAACCAAATTTAGCATAAGATGCGATTATCAAGTTATTTGTATAACAACACTTAGAATGTAGTCCGACTATTGGATTATTTATGTAATAAATTTTAAAATACAACGCCACTACTAAATTATTTATATAATGGAATTTAGGATTTAACGTGACTATTAGATTATTTATGTAACCAAAATTTAGAATACAACGCGACTATTAAATTACTTGGATAATAAGATATAGAATTATAATGCGGCTACTAAATTAGTTACATAATAAATTTTAGAATTATAATATGACAGTTAACTTATTCATATAATAAGATTTAGATTATGATACTACTATTAAATTATTCAAATAATAGAATTTTAGATTTGGGTACTAGTTTTAGATTATTCAAGTAATAGATTTTAGATTAGGATACTACTGTTAAATGATTTAAGTGACGAAACTAAAATGTGATATGACGGTACCTAGCTTTCATGAACTTCACGGAATTTTTAGCAAATCGCATACTAGTGCGCCCATAACTTAGTTCAATTTGGTTAGATTTTTGTTTGCCGAACCATGTGATGCTAATTTTTGTGATATTTAATTCAAAATTTTATGTCTAAATTACAATCTATCGACCGGATTAACTTCGCTAACTAAGATCACGCTATAGAACATTTGGTGGAGGGGGTTCTCATTAGAACCATCGTATGGGGTATCTAGAAAATGGTTTCGCTGCTGATAGCCGATTAGATTATTATCAATATATTTCTTAAATTAATAGACAATTGGAAAAATCAATTTTAATTATAGGTAATATACATATACTTACGGTTTGCTTTTCAGTAATTGACAAAAAAAAATCTAATTCCACGATCGGTTTAATTGTGTGATGCACATCGATGATTAGTAAATCTATCGATTTATAATAGAATTCTAGTCTGTGCCGGTCACACTGATCATAAAATATGTGCGCTCTCGCTCAACCGTGAAGGTTATCGATTTTAAACTATCGGGTTCGGATTTTTGGATGTAATTTGATGTTTTGGCATTTGCGTACTATCAGGTCATGGAGTGCTAATACCGTTCACGTATGGATTCTGATTATAGTCAGGTCTGGGGATTTTATTCTTTTTCTTCTATCTCGTCTTCCTAGCTATACGGATTATTACTTCAACCATCGCGGGTTCTCTACAGTGATTTGTGGTGGATATCTCGTTTTTGCCGCAACACTGGGTATTGGGAGATAATGCGTTATTCGAGGGTTTTCTCATTTCAGTCTCGGTGGTCGGTGAAGGTCAACAGTGCTATTCTCCTACGGAACATTTATCGAAAATTAACGATCCATTCGGTTATTCAATTTTCGTTGGTCGTTAGAATTTAAATAAATTATGTGGTTATGGTTTTATTTATATATTTAACAGAAATGTTTACCTAAATCCTTTGTGACATCCGACTTATGCCTTATCCCTGCTGCCCGTTTTTAATTTTTCCAAATTTTGTTCGACCTAATTGAAAAATTTCGTTGATCAATGAGCGATCTGACCTAATTTCCCCCTAGCTAAAGTCGTCCGCTCTTCCCGTGATTTTAAACGACTCGCTCCGGCCACATTTTCAGCAGCCGCCTCGAGTATACAACGGCGCCCTGCGTAGCGGTCCCGTGCACAAAGCCGGAACCGACTGCGAACTGCCGAGGGGTTCACGAGGCATGACCCACGAGCTCAACTAAGGGAGGCATCTCCTCTTGGGCGGTCGGTAGGGCGGAGGGTCGCCTCGAGAATCTTCGTTCCTCCGTGAGGATGGCCCGGCAATTTCGCCCCGGGGGCCGATGTTGGGGACCTCTCCTGCGAGAATGGCTATCTCCTCAAGGTCTAAATCGAGGTCGCTTAGGGACCGGATCAGCTGAGGCGGTTCGTTCTCCTCATCCACTAAGTTGATGTGGATGGATGCTGGGGGAGAGGAGAACAAAATCCGCGGAGCGTAACATATATCTGGGTCAAATCCTGAGCTTTCGAACTCTTGGTAGGGGGTGGTAAGTCGTCCAATTGGCCCACCCCTTCTATTGGCTGAGCTTCCCGGAGACGGGCTTCCTCCTGTCGGCGACGATCCCGACGCCGCTTATTTCGATTTGGCCGGTGACGGGCCGTAGGGGCAGAAGAGTTAGCCCGGGTTTCCACGGTTCCGGGAGGTGGTAACTGTGCGAGACTCACGCTCGAAGTAGGAGTGCTTGTTGTCGGGTTGGATTGATCTTCAGTGCTGGGGAGGTGGTGAGCAGGGACGATATCAAGCTGCTCTGCCCGAATATTCCCAGGGACCCGGATTCGGAGCTCGGTATCCGAGTAGGCCTGATGCAGCGCCACCGACTGTTCGCGGATCAGTAGACGCTGGGCGCGTGACTCGACGATTAGTTCGTCACGCGCCTGGGTAAGACGAGAGATTTTCTGCCGGAGCTCCCTGACGACTTCTGGTGCAGCCCAGGTCCCCTTTACCCTCTCGTGTTTCGCCTGGAGGTCCCTGTGCTGAAGTTTGAGATCCTCATATTTGTGGCAGATTGCCACGATTGACGGGGGCAGGCGAGGGATCCTCGTTGAGTTGATAATGTTGTCACTGGTTGCCATTCTGATAGCGAAGGAGAAAAATTTAATCAAAATGATAAATAAGAGGAAGTAAAAGTAAAAATGAAACAGAGTTCGGGTGATACCGAAAATTGGAGTATCGGCGGTAATTTGGGTTCGCTTTCCTCTTAACCATGACTCTGATTTTCGACTCTCATTTATAACCAGGACGGTAAGTCTCGTACTATTATGATGGATTGGGTGAAAATCGTACTATAGCTCTTGCGGATGCCGGGACTATTACTTTATTTGTGAGTTAACGCTCGGGTGCATCCCGGTCATTTCTTTGGGTAGTGAATTTTAAAACCCGATGCTAAGGTAAGATTTATTAGGTGACATAATCATCGTTAACTAGCGAATGGAGCCTAAGAACAAATCTACGATACCATTATCAACTATATATATGAAACAAAAGGGAAATTCTATGGTGGACCGTTATTAGCTTATGTATATGGCGGAATTTCAGGATACTACTTACTTGCGGGTTTAATGGCATAATTCATATTTCGGCCTAAAAGGACGGTGATTCAATCGTTTATGAGCTGAACTATCGATTATGGGGGGGAGGTAACTTTGAGGTTTCGATCATTAGCCATTTATAATTCGTGATGTTCCCGGCCATTCGACACTTTTATTAGTTAGGTTGACTTATTTGGAAGATAGTGTAACCCTAGAATTTCTGTTGTTACCTACTACTGATCGATAATATTTAAAGACAAAGATTGGGTTTTTTACAATCCATGATTTCTCGATTCCCACTGACGTAGGACAGAAGTTCGCAAGTTTCCAGCTCAAAACGTTATGGGCAATTTATCGGTAACCTTGATGTCAAATATTCATTCACAGACGTCGGTGTTGCGAGTTATGTTTGAAACTAATGTATATAAAATATTATACTGGGAATATTGGTATAAAATGTGCTGCTACTAATATGGGTAAGAAATGCCATGCTAAGAATGTCAAAAAAAAATGTTATATTAGCAATATTTATATCAAGTGTTATACTGATAGTATAAATTACAAAAGGTTATATTAAGAATACTTATATCTAAGGTTAAACCAATACTATGGGGGAAATGTTATGCTAATAATATGAAATACAAAATATTATATTAAGAATGCTCACATTAAATATTATACTAACACGATGTATAAGAAACATTATCCTAATAATATTTATAACAAAGTTATATTAATAATACGAATTCTTACGTCTCGTCGTGATGGGTCCGAACACGGCAAATGAATTAAATTCAGGTGATGAAACCAGAGAAAAATTCCGTTCAGATTAATATAATTTATAAGATTTATTGATTTTTGGAACATCAGCCACAGCCTACGACAAAAATTTTCACAGATTAGTGTAGTTATTTAATTTTTCGTATAGTGGAGATCTAATAGACCGTGACGGGTTTTATGCATTCGTGTGCTCTATGAAAAATGCAGCTCTTGTGGAATTTTATATCGCGATTCGTAGTTACCCGCCCTACCGGGTGTGGATCGTCCTAACTCAGTCTCCGCGTCAATCGCCTGTGTTCGCAGTGGATACATCAGCGATATGATGTTGGGGGAGCTCTCATTTAAAGCGACATTTGTGTTCACGGATTTTTCTTTGACTTATTTTCAAAAACCAGATGGAACGGTTAATCGTGCTGCTCTCCCGTGGAGCATTTATTAGCAAGGTAACTCTTTTAAAATTGTCATTTATAATAGATTGTCTTTCGGTTTCTTAATTTGTTGACTTGTTAGCTATTCGCACAAAAATAAAAAAAACAATTTATCATTTTCGTATTAAATTCTACCCCTGCTACCCAGTTCTATTTACAAATTTTCTGTTCGGAATATAAAAATGTTTTAGATCAAAGCATGATCCGCCTTAGCTTCCCCCTAACTAATGTCTTCCGCTCTTCCCGTGATTTTAAGACGATTCGCTCCGGCCACATTTTCAGCAGCCGCTTCGAATATACAATGGCGCCCTGCGTAGCGGTCCCGTGCATAAAGCCGGAACCGACTGCGAACTGCCAAGGGGTTCACGAGGCATGACCCACGAGCTCAACTAAGTGTTTTCACCCACTAGCCGGCACACGGTCGGTCCCATGAACCATCTATTTCTATACGTAATATATAAATTTAGAGGGTCCGAACATATAAATATATATATATATATAATATATATATATATATATATATATGGTTAAATGAAATGAAACTTAACATCACGGAAAGGTTTAATTTAAATAAAAATGTCTCATAAAAGTGAAAATCAATTACATTACATAATAACGAAAAAGTTCCTTACTTAAATTGTCGAGATTTCGGAATAGTAATTGAATTTTTCAATAAAGCATAAGATTAGATTTAATGAAATTCATCACTGTATTTATAGTATTTTCGTGCATGTGTGCGACCAATAGGCGATTTTCTGCCATTTTTTGGGCTTTTTAATTATTTTGTTATTTTAAAATTATTTTTATAATTTTTTATATATTTTTCTTTATTTTTTGATATAATAATATTTTATTGTTAGATTTTATTTTTATTATTATTTTCTTAAAATATTATTTTTAAACCCCAATATTTTGTTTTCTGGTCGCCTCTTCTGCCTGTGTTTTTTCTAAACCTTATTTTGCAAGGTTTTGGCAGTTTATTTTATTTCTTTATGTTTTCTTTTTGCGTCTGTAGGCATTTTTCGAATTTTAATTAATTATTTGTTTTATTTAATTTTGTTATATTTTTATTTTGTTTTAATTATTATGTTATTTATTGATTTTTAATATCTTGGTGCGGTGCATGTTTATGTACAGTGATTCCTTCCATTACTTCCGCTCTTTAACTTTAATTTTTTATTCTTATTTTGTTTAAATTGTGGCTCTGAGCCCAACAATATCATTCCGTATAGGGGAAGAGGGGGATGGGGAAATAGTCTTTTGGCTGTTTCCTCGTCTCCCAATTTCCATAAACTCGACCTAACTTATATTCACATACGACTAAAAATCATCACACGAGTAGTCCAGTGGGCACTCATTAATTATAATATGAACACAATGCGCCTAAGGTCAACCAAGGGAAAGGTAACGGGGAAATGGAAAAAATGAAATCGTTGTTATGAACTTAATAGGTGTATTTTAACTAAAGATTAAATGAAATATAATTATAAATTTCGAGACGTTGTTTCGCACCAAAGCCAATAAAGTAGTGGTTATAAACCCTCATTTTTTATAAATCCCTAATATCATGCCGTGAGTCGACGAAACTACTTGAATAAACGCGGTTGTTATAACTCCGAATATAAGGCCCCAAAGACATTGTAACCACTCAAAGTAAAGAGAAAATAAGATAGTTATGATAAACTCCGGATAGAGGGCTTAAATGAAATAAAACTTCTGGAATTAAAGCTAGTAATTGCAGTAACCTCCAAAATAATGTTGGAAGCGAATCACATTGTTTAAAAATAATAAATGAAAGAAAAACTCATCACTACGAACTTCCGGGATAACTTTTAAAAATCAATAGAATTAGTTGAGAGCAAGAAATTTAAATAATGTAGTTTAATTCACTTGAGATGTAAATGTTATAGTTCTCCATCCCTCTACCTTAAAATTGAAATTAACGTTTGAATCAAAATCAATAAATTTAATCAGTCATGAAGAATAAAAGCATTTTGATTTTCCACCACATTATTTTCAAGCTAGAATTAACATCCTACCGCAACAATCAGAAAAATTGAATCGGAATGAACAATAAATAATATAAATACTCTAATCGTCCACTATATTATGAAATAAAATCAACGGTTTGAATTTAAGTCGATGAAAAATCGATAGGGAATAACGAGTGAATAATGTAAATTGTTTGAATAGTTTAAGTCTGCAATCTAACTCCGAGTCGCAGATATTTTTAGAAGTTTGAAACTCATTAAGAACCCCAAATCATACTGCGTCGACCGTAATGTAAGTCCCCAACAATCTGCTAATAAATAACTGGTTAAATCCTTTGAAATAATCGTCTACTGACATCAGTGATAAATTGATCCTACCAATTTTCACGTAACTACTAATCTCGTTATGAGGAGCCAATAAATTAAATAGGTATAGGTTCGCCAACAAACATTCCCGCGCATCAAACAAAAGAAAAGAATAAAATAATATACCGTCCTTGCCCAGCATAAACGAAAATTCAATTACGAACAACAACTTGAAGAACATTTATTTTAAAAAATTTAACTCCATTCTAAATTCAAAATGCTAAGGAGTATCCGTTTTCATCCAACATTGGCCGCTAAGAATTGAAGTCCTGAAAGGAAAATCCAATTTAAGATATACATAATTTAATCCTCGGATAATACCTGTAATCGAAATCAACTCAAACAGAATAAGTTGACGAGAAAGTCCGAGTGAATCTAAAAAATTAAAGTGGTTTAATAAAATAACACCAGTACAAATCAGAAACCCACTATATATCTATGACTTGATCTTTACCTCTGAATCGATCGATGTGAAAAATCTCTCCTGCTTGATAACATACGACTGAACTGGATAGGCACATCCGAGTTGGAGGGCACACACACTCGCCATACAAAGGAATTCCTTAACATTGCTAGTCAGTGTGACCTTTACTAGGCACACTCACTGCGTAAGCCAAATTGGTTTCACTTAAAACCGGTATGCACACATCTCCACCAGAACATAAGAAATCCCGATGATTCGGATTGACAGTTAAATTGTAGAAGTTTCAAAATGTATTGCCAATTGAATCGTACCGATAGGAACACGACGGCCAGGATACCAGACGAGGACATAGATCTGAATCCAGAATCTCGATTTTTAGGTAAATTTTGTTTTCTATGAATTTCGTCGTTAATCCATAAGAGCACTAGATAGGGAGTTCGCCGCATCAACCCTAAAGCTAAGAATGCCGATAACCACAACGAGTTACCAAATATAAAATATGATACTGAGAGGATCAGGGTTTTATCTGAGTTATTTTTATCATACTAAGTCCCAATTCGTAGTTACCATGCCGTGGAACTAGTCGAGAATGTAACAGATATCGTATTCATTTCCTACGACTATAGTCTGTAATATGCAAAATTTCTCGGAGATTCTTCGATTTCTCGCGATCCGCCAGTAAGAGAGGGACCATCCCAGTGCCGGAACGAGTTCAAAAATGTGTTTATTTTTCGAAGATGATTTGTTGGGATACTGTAACTCAAACCCTTTTTAATGATGTAATGTTTCATTGATTTCGATGACCCCTCCAACCTCAGGTTATCACTAAACGAGATATCTGAAATATATTAAACTAATTCGAATTATTTCATGAACATTAATTATTATTCGATAGATGAATTTTTGATTTTTAATTTCATTTAACAAGTATCTTTTATGAATATTAATTCTTATTCGGCAAACGAAATTTTGATTTTTAATTCCACCTAGTAAGTATTTTTATGAATATTAATTTTTATTCGAGAAACGAATTTTTGATTCACTTAGCAAGTATTTTTTTATGAACACTGTTTATTATCCGATGAACGACTTTAATTCCACTTAACAAGTATTATCATGAACTTTATTTACGCTACGATAAACAAATTTTTCAATTTAAAATTTGCCTAACGAGTATTTTCATGAATGTTAATCCGATAAACAAATCCTTAATTTTAATTTTTTTTACTCAACAAGTTCGGTAATAACGACGGATGGCCATAACATATCGTAGGTAAATAATGTTAAATAAAACATTGTAATTCAGATGTCAGTGTCAAATATATATAAGCGTATTATTAAGATGATTTATGTAGGTAGTATTGATGAATAGAATCGTAGTTAGATATGAATGAAATAATTTAAAAATTGAAATATCCGCTCCCAGTCAATATAGGTATCCTAAATTACCTCATTCAGATAAGCTAAAGAATAATTATATAGAAACTTTTTTTAAATAATATCATCAAGTAGAAATAAGTATTCTAATACTAATAGCATGAGTTCCGCAAAGGCATAGGATAAAATATCTGAGCTTACAAAAACCCGAATACCACTATCGGTTTGTCGAATTAAGAAATTTTAAGGTTTTGATTGCTTGTGGAATAAGAATCCCGATCAGACTAAGCAACTCCCATACGCGACAACCAAATTAAAGTATAATGAGAACATAATGTGATGAATAAAATAGGATATCGGTTATAATTAAAGTTACCCGTGATTAATAACTTCCATAAAGATTAGTTACGGAGTAATCAAGGGTCGGGTTGAAGTTGTACTCAGCTTTGGTGAAAGTAATTTCGTTACGTATAGAAGATAGCCAACTAATTAATTTAAACAAACTGTTGGTTGTATGGGAAACCTATTTACTAGTATATTCATGCCGTGGTGATGTATCTATCCTCTCTATGTCCTAGGGTTGTTTCTTCCCCACACAACGCACGATTTGGATAAACTGTCGCGTACCAACGGCCAAAACCATGTTGGTACTGTACGCAACAGCCGAACGCCATTCGAGCAGGTGAGCGCTATTACTAGTGCTTTTCCTCGAAGGACCTTCGTTTCCCCAGTCACTTGCTGCCGATAGAAGGTCTTACGCACTTTACTCTGAAGTTATATCCTCGCTGAACCCTCGTCTTATGTCCCTTCTGAGCCGAGAATCGTGGAAGTTTTGGTACACCCTCCGGCTATTCCGCACTACACCTTTCCTTGTAACCCCCTTTATGGTTGCTACTATTGTCTCACTCACGTTATTCGATGATATTTATACTTAAAAATTAGAGAGAAAAGTAAAATTTCTAAGTTTTATTAGTACAGCTAAAAATGCTTATAAGACGGTTAGGAAAACAATTAGACAAAACAGAGATGGACTATACACTGTCTCTCGATTAACACAAAACTCAGAGATATTCATCACTTCGATGTTAGTGTTCGAGTATTTTGCGTGAAGGTAGAGACTGATTTTTTTGAGATTTGGCTTCACTCTTCTGCATCGATGTCGGTTGGAAAACATCGACGTTTCGCTGGTCGAAACGTCGGGGTGGGTTGACATTGATATTGAGTTCCACACGGGTGGAGGGTCCTGGCTCATCGGGTTGAGGAAGACATTTGGGCATCCTACCCGTGAGAACGGCGATTTCACTTGTATCCAGGCCCAATCGCCCTAGAGTTTGATTTACTTCAGGTATTTCGTTCTCATCGTCCACTAGGTTAATGTGTATAGATCTGGTTGGTGAGTGAAAGGTGACTGTCGGTGCGTAGAGCACATCAGATTCAAGATCAGGGAGTTCGAACTCCTGATACGGGGGTGGGAGATCATGGATGGAATATGGAGCACTGATTGGTTCCGTCGAGCTGAAGAGGTTGGCCTCCCTACGGCGACGTTCACGACGGCGACGGTTTCGATTAGGCCGTCGTCTAGCTGCTCCTACGCGTGGTTCGACCACGGGAGTTTGCGGATGTTCAGCGGCAGAAGGAGCCGGTACCGACTGAACAGGGAGAGGTACCTCCAGGGGGAGATGTTGCGCCGGAATGATATTCAGATTCCGGCCCAGATACTCACAGGGATGCAAGGTCAAAGTTCGGCATCTGTGAAGATCTGTCGGAGCGTCGTGCCCTGTTCCTTTATCAGTACTCGCTGACTGCGAGACTCGGTAATCAATTCATCCCTCGCCCGAGACAGGCGGGTTATCTTTTGGTATAGTTTCTTGGCGGCGTCTGGCGAGAGCTAAGTTCCCTTTAATCTTCGGTACTTGTCTTGGAAGGTTGTATGATCTCGTTCCAACTGTTCCAATCGCTGCCTGGTGGCGATAATTGATGGGGACAGGTGTGGGATTCTCGGTAGATCGGTGGGGCTGGTCATCTAATAAGAGGTATGACTAAAAGAAGGTAGCAGAATATCGTTCAATTTCAGAAACCTCTACACTTATCAGAGAAAACAGAATTGAGATTAAGGGTCTTGACGGGGAATTTCCAGGCGTTAGACCGGTAACGCTGACGATGAATATTAGTCCCCTTCATACTCCCACTTATGAGTTGTTCTAAATGGAGATAGAGGTACCGGTAATACTAATCCCAATTTTATCCTATGTAATTACTCTCCTACTGCGACAGAAAATATTGATACTAACAAAGCTAAGGTTGACAATTAGGGTGCTAGTTTTATAGGCAATGATAGTAATATAATAATGTCAATAACACTGGCTAAAATTTAAGCGATATTTACAGTACTAATGTTGGTGATAACATTGAAAACAATAATAATACTATTATTAATAATTACACATTTAATGGTACTAACAATATTAATATTAACAATCATAGTAATAAAACAATAATGATTCGAATAATAATATTAATGATCCTAACTAGGGTAGTCTTACTTGTGATGGTACTATGAGTAATAGTTGATGATAATGATAATAATTCATATGTAAATAAAAATTAAAATTACTGTTAATAATAATAACAATTAATAATGGCGAAAATAATAATTAGAAATTATACTAGATGATGGTAATAATAATCTTAACTGCGATGACCGGTAATGAATGCGTCAGTAATCAATGTTGGGAGTATTAATAAGATAATTCTAGTAGTCGTGTAACTAACGATAGCAGGAGTAATCATCGCGTCAAACGTGGCCGCATGGATATGGTTAGTGACGATGTAATGAGTTAACTGCGATGACGTCAGTGGAAAACTCCATGAACCATTAAGTAACAGCAATTATAGGATCAGAATTTTTTGCGACGAATTCCGATACTACTAGAAGATTTATTTGTCTACTAACTAGCCTGGTGACTATAGTATGGCTCATCAATATTGTTTACGCTTAATGTATATCGAGGTTAAAACGAAACTGATTAGTGCTAGTAAAATTGTCGAAGCTGATGATGATTGTTTGTGTGGAATAGATGGGTGTGTCACGGGATTATGTCATCATGCTCGTGACCAGAATCTATTAGGTTGTTTTGTGGAATTAAAAGCTGTCGATTACACCCGCCAACTATTTCATTATTCGAGTGGATTCAAATTATGACACCATCCACATTCGTGGTATCCGATTTCGTTATCTCTATGCGTTTGGATCGATAATTTCATTTGCTCAGATGATTAGCCAAATTTGGATCATGAGCGTCGTCACTTTGACCTAATATGCGAGTGGATCCGTATCATCGCGGTGATTTTCGAAAGAAGATAGACATTCATATGGATTTTACTTCCACGTTCAGTGGTGGTCATACTCTACCTACGGAAGACTTCATGAGCGTAATTACACGGGCCTATCGATTTCTGTAATCAAAACTCCAAGTTGTGGTAATTTGGGGGTGTTATTATAGACCTATCTCCTCGAGTAGATCCTTACATTACGGAGATTACAGTTGCGCAGATGATCCTCGTGTTGCGTGCGTCGTCCTATGGTAATTTTTCTTATGGAAAGAAAAACAAGGACGTTTATTGCTAAATTTAAACGGTCATTTTCTTTTCAAACTTTGGGATATTTATTAATTTCATGGGACAATCCGTGATCTCATCATATTCTAACTCCTCTAAAAACTCTATATTTAGAGACTCTTTGGGGATTTTCACCAATTATATCTTTCTTTAATAAATAAAGAATGGAGTAGAGGAAGCATTTGTCGTCATTATTTTTTATATTTACTAAAGCTCGTTTATTTTTCAATTCAGAAGGGGTTTTAATATATTTATGTCCGGACAGACGATTAATAGGAGCATATTTAGTTAAAATAAAGTCTATTTACATAATATTAATAACACGCCATCCACTGCCTAAATGGATGAATTGTTCTATTTTTTCGTTTAGCTTATTAACCCCTTCGCTTAAAAAGTTATCCGAAAATGTCTCCGCATTATTCGAAAAATAATTATCACGGATCTCACCATCTTTTTCAAATTTAATTAATACTGCGAATTGGATTTTAACGCTCCCCATTTTATTTATTGTCTAAAATTAATTTATTACTGATTCGCTCAGTTAAAGATATTTTAATTAGTTGCGCTTTAGATATATCAAAACGTAAAGTTTTGATAGCACCATTTAAATTTACTGATATGTTCGGCTCATTGTCTAATACAGAACCTCCGAATTGTATAATTTCATTATTTATAATAGGTATAATATCATTACTTAAAATGTTTTCATTATTTATAATAGGTATAATATTTACAGTATTTATAATATTTTCATTATTTACATTATTTATAATATTAGAGTCATCATCACTGATTTCGATAACTTTTTAAATTATTTTATTAGGGATATTAATTTTAATATTTGCAGCAGGCCTTTTATTCGTTTTATTTGATTTTGTTTTATTTCAAGTAGTTTTATTTTGCAATATATTCAAAATATTTGTTATTTTTATTAATTTCCTTAAAAAGTTTAATTTTATTTGTCTTAAAAGAATTTAAATGATTCAAATGTTCCTAGTCATCGGTCGTAAGTCGATTAAGTCGTAAGTCTAGTTTCATCATGAATAACTAAAGAAAAATATTAGATACTGTACTACTAACTTTTAGGATCAGGAGAAATGAAACTACCGAAAATTCATATAATGAAAACTTTATTAAAATTTATAAAATGAAATAATAACCCAAAAATATATATTAAATGTGAACTATTTTAATAATTTTCTATGAAAAAATTGAAAAAAAATTGGTCGTAAGTGCGGATGGTCGTAAGTCGAGCGGTCGTAAGTCAGGGACCACCTGTATTTAATGTTCTGGGAAGTTTTGCATATGGCGCATATAAAAAAGTCGATGCCATTAAATCTATGGCGGTAATACTTTTTCATGTCTTTATGACATATTTGACTGTGTTCTAATGATGAGACGCAATATCTCGGATAAAAAGTGCCTAATAAAATAATAAAATAAATTAATGTACAAAACCTATATAAAGTTTCTAATAATTAATCTAAAAAAAGCTAACTATTAAAACTTTTATTAATTCCTATAAAACCTATATTAAATATCTAATAAAATAATATGTACAAAACATATATAATATTTGCATGCTCACTGCAAACTATTAAATAATTTCTATATAAAGTATCTATTAAAATAATTCCTATATAATTCAATAACAATTACTGTAAAATCTATAATAAAAAATGTCTATATAATTCAATAACTATTATGGCAATATATTTGTTTCTTTATAATTTTAACTTATTATGGTAATATCTGTTTCAGTAATAATAGTTGTTTCATTTTAATTTTAATTTATTATAAATTAATGATATTTGAAGTATTATTATAATAATACATTTAATTTCGCCAACTTATATTAAAATAAAAATATATTTATCATAAAACTTATAGATTGAAAAATAAATAGAACCTTATTATAAATTATTGATATTTGATGTATTATTTTAATAATACTTCAAATATCATTAACTTAATTTTTTAAAAATAAATAAAAAACTAACATTTATCTCCTGATTCCGAAGAATCATCATCCTGTATAGAAGAGAGGTCCTCCATATCTTCCCCAAAAACGATGACATTCATATCATCACCAGAAGCGGGGCATCCATAGAAACGATGACATTCATATCATATCCAGAAGCGGGGGCATCCATAGAAATATGGGCATCGTTAAAAAAGTTTGCATCCATAGAAACAGGGACATTCATCGAAATCTGGGCATCCAAATCAACTAAAATGTTTTTTAACTATATAGAAAAATTAAATTTAAAATTTACCATCATTGATAATAACTTCACTATCTTCGATAATGATAACAACATCATTTTCATCATCTTCGATTGAAATAACATCATCATTTTCATCTTCTTCAATAACAATAACGTTATTTTCTAAAATAATTATTAAATAAATCACAAATAAAATTAAAATTTACCTATATCATCATCATCGATAATGATAACTTCATTTTCAATATCTAACTGATCTTGCAATTCAGTTATTGTAAACCATTATAAAATAATAAATAATATAATAAAAGATAAAATTAAAAATCCTTACCAGTTTCACTTGTTAAAAGTTTCCTTAAAATATTATTGTTGTTCATTTTTGAATTGGCAAATTTTTGAATTTTGTAAATTTTTGAAATAATTGTGACAAATTTGGAATTTGTCAATGTTTATAAAGACAATATAATTTTCAGGATTTAGCCAATCACATTTTAGCAATACACACATATAGTTGAGAGATTTTTATGCATGCAGACTATACTGTTTAGGTATGTTTTCTTTGAAAAACACATGCAGTCTATACCATGTAGTAGGGTAGCCCTTAGCATAGAGCAAAAAAATGAAATTCATAATTTGAATTCTGGCACCCATCCAATCTGTGCCAAATATTGAAATAATGAATTGTGTAAAACATCATTACAATTGAAGAATATTTAGAGGTGGCCCTCAGGCATTGAAGTTTTGTATGTACCACAATTTCAAGTTCGATAGTCGATATTGCAAATTGTTAAAGGTTTCTTACATTTTTAAATCACATTTATTCTACACACAACAGCCTGAACAGGTTAGTTTACTGTACAATAAATAAACAATAATGTCACTGATTCAGAAATAGCTCCAACTGAAAATGTTAAGAATTATGTCTCTCTGCCAACTGTTCTTCGCTGTATTATTATTTCACAACATTCACAATTTCACAGTGTCAGATTGTTGACCACTAGCACAAGTCGCCAGGTTTCGTTTGGTACAGTCAGGGAACTGGCGCCTATGTTCATTCACAATTTGGAGAAGGAACTGGAGATAAAGCAGTTTTAAGAGCAGCCTGGCTCGTATAAGCTTCAATTTCCTCTTGTGATCGCTTCTTGCGCTTCAGTTCTGCCTCCTTCCGATCCTGAAGACGGCGTGTCTTCAGTTCTTCCACCTTGTCAACAGCTCCAATTGAACCTGACCGGCCTTCCTGCCTTTGAGAGAGGAGGAACTCTCTATCTTCAGGAATAGTAATCAAAGTCAGTTCATCCAAATGTGCGATGTCAAAGAGATTGTCTAGGCGTGAAGTGAATTCATCCTCCTTCATCTTGTGTCCATTGGTAATCCGATTCTTGTGCTTTTGGAGACCTTTCCACTCAGCAAAAAATGCTTCCAACTTGTCGATGCAATGTTTGGCTGCTCGAACTGGAATCCAGCCTTATGCCAAAATCCAAACATCTTTTCGATGGTTTGTCGACTAGAGTCACGAACGGTCAGACTCTCAACTTTGTGAAGATGCATGAAATAACCAAAAGTTTGGCGATGCGATGGCAACTTTGCTCCCAGAATGTCAGACTCCGCTGAACCGAGCAAGTAGACATTTGATTTTCCTCTGGTCTCCATTTTTAATCTATAAAAATAAACATTATATCAAAAACTGACAAGTGACAACACATAATTATGGACTAGGCGTTTACTAATCACTTCAAATAATGAGTATTGAGTAATGAGTAACGAATGATAGAATAATGAATTAACAGAAGTAATTAAACCCATTCAAATAATAGACAAATTGGATTAATAGAAAAAATTACATTTACCTTGAATGCAAGCAATCCACTTGAATCCACTACAATCCAGTGAGACTAGTGCTGCAATTAGAGACTTGGCAGACACAGATAAGTATTGACCAAGCAATTCAATGATAGCAGTCAAATTATTTATTATTTAAGGGTTGTAAGCTTTTTTGCAAATTTGCACACAGTGTCTACTGTACCAAAGAATATTTATTTTGTCATTGGGATGATGCAATGATGATTTAGTATGTAAGTTAATATATTGTACAGTTACAATACATCATATTTATACAAAACACGAAACAGGTTTAAAACTTAACGATTTATTTAAATTTCACGAATTTAGTCAAACTTCAAAGCTTGAGGGCCACCACTAAATATTGCCCAATCTGCATGATTTTTTGCACATAATTTTATTTCTGTAAGTGGAACATATTAGTGGGGTGCCAGAAGATGATTTCAAACTTTTTGTTTTAAGGGCCACCCTACCATGTAGGCATGCGTTCTTTGTAAATTACATACAGTCTATACCATTTATGCATGTGTTCCTTGTTACTAATCACGCACTTATCACGCACTGTCTTTGTGATCACGCACTTATCATGCACTGTCTTTGTGATCACGCATTAGATTATCTTTAATTAAATATTAATTAAACACATAATAATAATATTATTAATAATAATAATAATATTAATAATAATAGTTAAAACATAACAATAAAACATAACAATAATAATAAAACATTTATTAAACATTACATCGCTTGGATAATAACCAAGCTAAACAATGTTGACCACATGTTAAGGTCCATGGTTTTTGAAACATAGTTTTATTATGCACAATAGGTTTACCCATTGTTTGCAGTTTCGAAACCATTAAAGCCGGATAATAGAAACCCATAGAATCAAATAAAAATATCTTGCTAGGTTTCGTATATATTGCTAACCAATGTTCTCCACCGAGATGAGAAGATTGAGTATTGACGATTATGGCTTGATTATTACGTAAATATGGAATTTTATCAAGAGGAAAAACTCCTAAAAATTCATGTCCTAGTATTTGTTTTCCAATTCGATAGACCTGAACAGAATTACATCAATAATATTAAAAATACATTTAAAAACTTACTCCATGACAAATTATCATAAATTATCTATACATTTATACCATTCAAACCAACATTTTCAAACTAGTAATGTTCGTTCAAACTAGTAATGTTTGAACTCTGTTCAAACCAACACGGTTCTGTTTGCAGTTATTTGAACCTCATTTTCAAATACTCCATATATTACATCATGCACCAGTTCAGTTGTAGCTTTAGCAAACTTTATATCTAATCGTAAATTTCCATTTTGAGGTAATTGACTCTGATTCAAATAAAAATCGGGTGCCAAAACAAATGTAAAGAATGGATATTTGCTTTTAAAATCTTCAAGAGTTATACCACAATTAATGTTTTTATCCAAATAACCCATATTTCTCATACTCTGCATATATGTAGCACAATAATTATCATTATCGAAATCTTGAGTATATGTTTCTCTATAATCACTATTTTTCGATAAAGTTAACGATGTTACTCCAAAATTTTTGAAAATTGAACTCGATGTTAAGTATGATCCATTATATTGAGATTCACTTTGAAATGTTACCAATATAAAGTTGGGCATTCTTCTATCTCCAAATATTTGTTCCTTATAGAAAGAAGCTGAACCTTTAGCAATAGCAAATTGAACAATTTCCTTTGTTTTCAATGAATATATTGCATGCTTAGAATTAAGCCCCAGTTGATGACCGGCTAATACAGAGGGTTCAACACGAACTCTTCTCACCAATAATTTTGCATCAACTAATTGAAGAATTGGTGCTGTGGTGGCACTTGTTAGTGATAATGCCAACTATGATCTTTTCAATCTAATGTGTACATTAACAAATATTTCGGTTGATCCATAAAATTGAGTTTTAATGATGAGCACATGGTAAATAATTTCGAGCCTTTAATCCACTTTTTCCTATCGTCATCACTACCATAACCCATAGGAGTTAAACATGTATTTTTAGTATCGCTATTGTAATTTATAATAGTTTCTATTAGAGCTTTGTGAATATACGTACCCATATGAATATATTACTGTTACCGCCCTCAATCTTGATATTATTAAATCCGAGTACTGCATCTTTAAAAAGTGTATGAAACAAGAAATTGTTTGGTATTACATCACTAGGTTCACCCAACGGTTTTCTATCTTTATCTACAACTTTGATCTGAACAGTTAACAATGTATCGTTCAAATCTAGATATTCAGTTTGGGAACCATTAATATAAAATTCAATATCGGTTCTACTATCCATAATAGAATTCATCGGGAATACATCTTCAAAGGCACCCATTTCAATTACTGCTTGGGGAGATGGTCTATCAAATAAACAGAATTCAGATTTACCACAAATCATTTTTGAAATATAGCTCCATGTCCTTTCATTCGTTTGTTTATATGTTTATGATGTCTTTTACGTTTTTGAGCCGGTGCTGGTGTCGGTGCTGGTTCCTGTTTTTGAAACATACCTGCAACACTAGATAGAACTTTCCCTAACTCGGATAATGCATTTGATTTCAGAGATGGTAATATTTTCTGCTCATTCATTATCACATCTTTAGCAGTTTTCATACCAAAACGACCAATGCGTTTAAGAATAGGAAGTGCAAATCTACCAATTGTTCTCAACCATCCTGATCCATACTGTTTACCAATAAAATATGGTAATTCGCCACCACTTTGGCTACCACTATACATACTAATAATATCGTTATTGGCCATCTAATTTACGAAAATGTAATGTCAAATGAGTTTTTGTATCTTTACTAAATTCAATAAATTTACCACTATCATCACGAATATTTATTTCTATATTGTTTATACATGATGTTGATATCGGTAAGTACACGGGATAATCGATATTTATATTGACAACTTCATCCTGTCATGTTTATCAACCCAAACAGATTTCAATAGAGGAACCAAAGAATCACAAACAATTATAGAATCGATGGTGTTAGTATATATGAACATTTGTCTATGAAGTTGTATTATTTTCGGTTTACGTACACCAAAAGCACTTGCCCTATATGTTTGCTTATCTAATCCCAATGTATTAGCCAAATGTTACTTCACAAATGTTATTATTCAGACTGAATTTACATAATCCATCTTTAACAAATTCAATAGTTTTAAATATATGTAAACAATTGAATGAAATATATTTATGTAATTCTTCAAGCGTTTCAATATATAAATCTTTAGTAAATGTAAATGTATCCTCTACTTCATTAATATATGATACAGATATTTTGATGTTTTCGATCGTTACAATTTTCTCATCAAATGTTTTGAATCGTATTAGGTATTCAGTACCAGGAACAACTATGTTAAGCTTATCACTACCCATTCGCTTGGCATCATCAATACTTTCAAACTTTATTGTAAATAGGCTAAAATCACAACTAACATTTATTCATTCTTTGAAAAAAATGCCACTATTTTCATCTAAAATTTGATTCGGAATATGACAATATCGTTCAAAAATAATTGATTGAGAAAATACCACTATAGGTTTTGGAACACGTTTCTTGTAACAGATTTTACAATGACTATAAAATGGGAATGTATTGTACACAAATGTAAAGTCTTGCAAAGCAACTTCCCAATTTCCATGTAAATAAATAAGATTTTGAAGATCAATCATAAATTTACTTGCTTGATTTTCCGGATGGTTTAGTGTGCAACTATTGCTCGGTAAAATTGTATAGAAACTCATTTTACCAGGTCTTTTGATGATATCTATGAGGGTTTTTGATATCCATGCCATTTGAAATAGTATTCTTTATCCTTACCCACCATTTTAGTTTTCAATATTTTCTGAATTCTGAACACTGTAGGTTTGGAAATAACTTGTAATTCCTGTTCATAGAATTTCCCTTGTATTACATTGTTATCATTATCTTTAATAACATACATTACAGGACTCTTTTTAGTATTAATTTTAATAATTTGAAATACCTCGTCACTCCAATTACTATCGAAATTTTTGATGAAAGGTGAAGCAGATATTTTACTAATTTCAACGTGATCATCAACTTTATATTTTGGTTTTGTAATTTTTACAACTTTTTTAGACCATACTGATTTAGCTAATGTTTTCGAGCTGATATCTACCTCGATGTGATGAATTATTATAACTAACAAGTATTTTCGGTAAAACATTTTTTAATACCATATTTTATTACCTTGATGCACGAAATATTTCTTCAATCTATCCCTCAATGTCCGGTTAAATCTTTCAAAATGTGCAGCGTTGTATTGAGAATGTACAGAATAATGATTTATTTTGAGACGATCCAGTATTTGCTTAACTTTACTATTGTAAAACTCCTTGCCTATAATAATAATAATAATAATAATAATACCTAAATCGGTTTGCAAATTGTCTGGATGCCCATTTTTAAATAAATTATTAATTGCTTTAGATATTTCCTCTACAGATTTTGTCTTTAATTATAACCCTTGTTAATCTTCGAATACAGTATCATCTCCAAATCCATTTGCCATAAATCATTAATACCGAATGACTTATAAGCTCTTGTTGGAAATCTTTTCCGCATTGGTTTGTTTAAACTGTACGCAAGCTGATCTGACAACCACTTTTGCGTTTCCTTTTTCGACTTTGGGACTCTTTTCTTTAACTTTGCCACTCCACCGAAACCTGCTTTGTCTTCTGGGTTTGTCCAAATCTTCTCCATTACAACAAGATGATTTAAATTTAAATTTAACATTAGGTAATGATTACCCCATCGTTTATTTTGATAATAATGATATTGCTAATGTAACATTGCTCCGATAAAACCACCTTGTTGTTTATATATGATTTTTCTCATTTGCTTACGATTTTTATTATTTACTAGCGATAACAAAGGCTTACGATGTTTATTCAATACTAGTTTTTTAGATTTACTGATTTTAATTTTACCTCTGACTACTTTTAGTAGAATTTTGAGTATATCATCGACAACAAAATTTGGAAATGATTGTTAAATAGACATTCTTTCATACTCGATGCCTTTAACACTGCAAATAAATATGGGAAACTCCTATGATTTTTTACAATTTTAACTGTTTTCTTACTCTTTTTAATAATGTTTTTCGAAATTAGATTCAATGCAAGTTAATTCTGGGTTATTAGTTTTTTAGGTGGTGTATAACTGGTTTTTGATGGAACACGCTTCTTTATAGTCTGTTTAATACTTTGTCTAAGTTTTCGGATATTTTTAAGCCTGGATTTCATAAAAACTTTTACATGTTAAAGTTTTCAACTTTGTTTATATACCATGGCACCTTCTTTATTGAAAATATCGGTTTTTACCCGTAAATCATCATCGTTGTGTGAAATCAAGAAATATATATCCATGTGGTGATTTTGTAGCATCTTGAAATGCACTGATGAGAAAATTACGATTATTAGGGTATGCTTGTCGAGCAAGAAAATCAATAACTGTTTCATCTCTAGGATTCTTGAAAATACCTAAATATTGAACATTTAAATTCCTTGTTCTATGTGCGCCACCTTGATCAAATAGATTTTGACTAATAAAGATCACAGTAACACATTTTCTTTATTAGCTTTCTGATACAAATCATCAATAATGATGACATCACTTTTCCTTAAACGACTTGACCAGTTTTTATCGAAACCCTTTACTATTTTCATGTTTTTCAATTTACAGAAATTATCTTGAGTTAATCAATGTTCTTCATCTGCACCCCTATGCCAATAAATCTTGTTAAATTTTGTTTGAAATAAATTAGATTTCAGTAATTTACACACAAACATAGTTTTACCACTACCACTTGGGCCGACGATTTGATATACAGCATCATTTCTTAATTCCATTATTAATTTGTATAATTATAGGTTTTTGTTTATATTATATAATTTAATGAACTCTTTCTAAAAATCATATATATACATTAACATTTCATTATTGTTTAATTATGTTATCAAATATAAATTATAAAGAAACTTTCGATGTGTCAAAAATGATGATCCAAATGGTAAACCCCAACAAATTGTTGATAGGAGTGGAAAATACCCTATAATATTTTTCAAATCCGGCAAATGCAGAATCATGGGATGCAAGAAACCTTTAGACGTCAATAAATTACAGTATAGAATAAAGGAAATCTAAATACAGTCAGTTAAGGTTACCATGGATATGGGACAATCATTCAATCTATACAACATGTCAACAAAATGTCTTTGTATGTTCGAGCCAGAATTATTTCCTGCACTGAGGCTTTTAAAATATAACCCAATGTGTGTTAATGTGTTTGCCAGTGGTAAAATAGTCATATTGGGATTGTGAAATCTAGAGTACAAAATATTGTTACAGACATACAAAATGAAATCACGGGATTGGTCAACATCTGATTGGCTAATGATTGATTAAAACAACTTGCTTATTCATTTTATTTCATTTTTAAAATGGAAAATACTATGCCGATTACAAACGCAAAATTATCAAAGAAAGAAATAAAAAACTATGGTAAATTTATTATTTATTATTTATTAATATTATTATTGCTTCTAGATAAATATCAGGCAGTAATTTTAGAACGTTTGTTCTTCTTCTATCCTCAACTACGAACAATTTTGAAAGACCAGCCAGAATCAATGAGTCCAGATCTCGTATACTCCGAGACTAATATATGGATCTTCGATATCATAGATCAAGCTCTATGGGATATAAAGCTTGACCGAAGACCGAAGGAGATGGAACCCGAACACCCTTGTATTCTGGGTTGCAGTTACTGCGATTTTCGGTACCAGCGATATGCCGAATGGTGCCTTGCGAGATCGGTTAAGAATTCTTGTAAATTTCAACTTTTTAGGAAATAAATGTTTAGAATTTCATTTTGTTTTATTTTTGTTTTGTTTTAATAGTAGAAATCTTTTAAATAGTAATAGTATTAATTTTTAAATAGTTTTAATATTAGTTATAATACAGTAATATCAATTTGGCATATTAAAACATAATTACTAGAGGCACATATAAAATGCAATAACATATATAGAAATAATCGAGGCACACATAAAATGCAATAACATATATAGAAATAATCGAGGCACACATAAATGCAATAACATATATAGAAATAATCGAGGCACACATAAATGCAATAACAGTGCAATATTCATGCGTGATTCTGATTGGTTAATCATTATCTGTCAAGGGTCTAAAAGCTCGTCACATCCTTACAAAGATCATAAATCAAACATGACCAAGAAAATAAGTGCTATCAGTGTCCAACCAGTTCAGATGTTCCAAAATTATAAAATGTATTTTTTAAACGAGCCTATCAATATGCAATTGGCAAATCCAGTCAAACTCAATAGAACTCAATTTCAATCTCTTGCTGGGACACTCTCAATGATAGATATCAAGGATATTGATACTGTATTCAAAAAGATCAATTCGAATTTAAAATGTAATGAAAATGCATTCTTTACCAGTCAATATACCAGATATTATGATGCATTTACAGAAATAGGTTTCAAAGAACAGGAAAACTGATGTGTTTCTCCAATCTGGAAAATTGTTACTGCTAGACTTTCACAATTATTTTAATGTATATTTTAATGTTTAGTGTTTAATAAATGTATTAATGTTTTCTTTGTTATTCTATAAAAAAAATTATAATTAGTTTTAAAATAGTTTAAAAATGATGTCTGAAAAAGTAAAATATAAAATATAAAATAATTAATTAATTTTCTTTTAGAATATTTAATAAACTCGAAGAAATAACCGGTGTAAAAATTAGAGATATGTTGACTTTAGTTGAAGAAGATTCATGTTGTGATTCTGAATGTCAGAGTGACGATAAAGAAATTGTTAATGATGGAGAAATTAATAATGATTCTGAAGAAATTATTAATGCTGATAAAATTATTAATGATACTGAAGAAATTATTGAGGATACTGAAATTATTAATACTGAAGATGAAGTTGAGCCTAACGAATTTAAGAATTGTGTTGACCATGTTATAGAAAATATTATGATAGAATATTGTGGTGATGAAGAATGTACATGTAATAATAAATAAATCTTTTAAAAAATGTAGTTTTTTATTAATAATAATAACAAAGAAATATTTATTAAAATCTATGATAAGCTTTATTACATAAATATAAAACCGATGCTCCAGTTAATAGTTTTAATAAAAATTTACAATTTGCGATATAAATATCTGAACGTTTGGCTTCTGCGGCAACTTGAATAATCGCTATCCAGCCATCGTTTGTTTCTACCCACGGATCAATTTTTGTTTCTATCACTTAAATAACGATAAATTAATAAAAATATAAAGTAATATACCTCTATAGACCATTGGAAATAATTTTCATAGTCGGATCCAGATTTTAATATCATATGTTTCATATACATTAATCCTACTATTATTTGCATCCATTTATTATTTTCATCGAACATGTAACTAAATATCGATTGGAGTGACTTCTTTCTCTCCAATGTTGGCTAATTGAGAATTTTTTCATAATTAAATGGGATGTCTTCAACAATTTTCTCGGTACGGTTTACCATGAATTTTATATTTTTAATGATATCATCTTCTTCTCTATTATTAGAAACCAGCTCATTCAACAAAGTTATAAAAAATTTAGTTTCTGGCATTTTATAAAAATATTTGAAAGTGTAAGCTTATTTATACTATATTCGACCAATCAGAAACAGGCATTTAAGTTGTAATACTAAGAAAATATGTAAAAATATATAATGGAAATGGCAATGATGATTTGTTGGCACTGTTAACATTAACTTCGTTCAATTTGGTAACCGGTTGTTGAACTTCTTTCATTATACGATTGAACTGATCAGTTGTTTAATTAGAATAAAATTTTATACTATATTGAACTTGATTCATCATTTTTTCATTAAGTTTACGATTTTCTTTCAATTCTAATATTGATTTTCTTAATTCATTTTTGATAATACCAATGGTCTTATTTAGATATATAATATCATCATATAATTCGTTTTTAGCTCTTTTTAAAGTCTCATATGTATGTTCAAATCGGAATTCTAAATTACTCATTCTTTCAAATAATCTTTTGACTGGAGTTTTCAAATATCTAGGCCTATCTATCATATACAAAATATCCATCAATACTGCTGTATCAGGACATACACATCTTGCTGAATTTTTACCTTGAACGGTTACAACAATTGAGTTGAACATATTAAAAACTAATAATATTATTAAAATTTCTTTAATCATTTTGAAATCTATATAAATTAATAATTATTGTTTATAGCTAAAGATTTGTGTGTGTTTAACTTCTCATTGGTTTAAATTTAGTATAAAAGTAATTGTTATTTCAATTTTTATCATTATAATGGATGTACCGAGCGCGGTTCAAGCTATGAATGAAATTAAACATTATGGTAATTTATTATTACTATTATTATTATTACTTGTTTTTTAGATGAATATTTTAAAGTTATTAAAGAACGTGTGGAATTCTATTATCCAGAAATACATGGAATTATGGATAAGCCAGCATCAATAATTCCAGACTTGATATTCAATCATACATCAATATGGATATTTACTGTAATCGACGAAGCAAAACCAAATGTCAAAAGATATGGAACCTGAATATCCATGTGGTGATGGATGTCATTGCTATGTGGCCTGATATCGGAAGTATGTGGAATGGGCTTTGAATAAAGCTCTTCGACAATATTACTATAGTAGAATTATTTCTTTATAATGAAAGTTTTTATTGTATATGTCTTGGTTTTTTATTATATATTAATAATGATAATATTAATAATATTAATAATAATAATAATAATAATAATAATAATAGAAAAACGTGTAACCATATTAATAATAACTAAAACTTGTAATAATATTAATAATAATAATATTAAAACATTAGTTATAAAAATAAGTAATAGAATAAAAATTTAAAATATATATATATACTACTTATAAAAATAAGTAGTAAATTAAAATTAAAAAATGTTTAAATATACTATGACCTTGAGGAAATTTGAATGACCTTGAAAAAATATGACGATTCACCCAATGACATTGAATGATTCATAGTCTTTGTTTAAATGACCTTGATAAATTATGATGACTCATATAATGACCTTGAATGAGTCTTGGTCTTTGTTTAAATGACCTTGATAAATTATGATGACTCATATAATAACCTTGAATGAGTCGTGGTGTTTGTTTAAATGACTTTGATAAATTATTATGACTCATTGTCTTTGTTTTAATGACCTTGAATGAGTCATTGTCTTTGTCTCAGTAAAATTTGTACTTTTGGACTTAGAAAAATTTTCTCTCAGCGGGGGGAGGGGGTATGTCTACGGTGACACATCCCACTACTCTCAGAGACTTTTGAGATTCTTAATGTGCTAAGTTTTTGTGGAGAATAGTTATTTTATTCATTGGAAAAAAATAGTTGTTAATGAAATAAAATGTATATTTAAGAGTATAATTTAATCCTGCAAACCATGTTAATCCTGGTGATGAATAACAACAAGGATCAACCTCATAATTATTTAAACACCCATTTCTCAACTCATCTGCTAAAAGATAAACACCAATCTTTAAATAATTTATCGTGTAGTCCTTTATTTATTATAAATCTTAAACTCTTAAGCTTTTAAGAGATGATAAATAATCCAATCCAAAAAGCATCATTCCATACGAGTCTAGAAATCTGAAAATTCCTACAGTAAATGAAATATATTTCATCTGTACTTGTCATAACTTTTGAAATATTTGGATCTAAATCTACAAATACTAAATGATATCGTAACCACTACCATTATGAAAATAAATTGTTTTCCTTTTTCTTTCAAATTACATGAATTATTGACAGCATCTCTATAATTATTTTTCTCCAGGTAATGATCATGATGTAAAACTTTATCTTCATTAAGTTTTTGATTGCAATAATAACAAAGTTTTACATTATATTCTTGTAATTGTTCTTTTGTAATATTCTTTGGAATATTCAATATTTTTTTATATTCTAAATTCAAAGTCTTGATTGTTATTGTATTTTGTATAAAATATTTTATATATATAGATAGATAGATAGATTTGATTAATTCTGGGTAATTACTTTTTATCTATATTCTAAAACAAAATCCTTATTGATTAATAACATCTTGTTCTGTTTTATTCCAACACTCGAAATTTGCATAACACACAAAAGGAACTTTATTTTTATAACGAAATTCTTTAAAACTTTTATATAAATCTCAATGAAATTTTGCTGTTCCTTCTTCTTGTTCAACACACATTAATTGATGTCTTTAATGTAGTCTCTAAAAGGTATGAACAAAAACAATATATGCAATGATTCACTATTGTTTAAAAATACAACAAAATGCTTACACAATACGTAATGGTCTTTACAAAATAATAAGTTACAACCAGTATAATATAAATGAGATCTATATATTATCCATGGTGGTTTAATTAACCGCATGTATCACCATCGCGACCACTCTCTAGAAGTCCTACCCGCTGTATTTCTATGGTCCTATCTTTGCCCCGCTCACCACATAATAGTAAATGTTATTCAAGTTATTACAATACTCTTAATAGAAATGCAGGTACAAACAATCTTTCCGAACTAGAAGATTTTATGATATATTTATCTACGATAATTGTTATTTTATCTTTATAACAATAATTTTACAAGTTAAAAAACATTTTCTGTTAAATTGTATATTCATCTTTCGCGACCCCAGAATTTTGCCCCGCTCACCACATAATAGTAAATGTTATTCAAGTTATTACAATACTCTTAATAGAAATGCAGGTACAAACAATCTTTCCGAACTAGAAGATTTTATGATATATTTATCTACGATAATTGTTATTTTATCTTTATAACAATAATTTTACAAGTTAAAAAACATTTTCTGTTAAATTGTATATTCATCTTTCGCGACCCCAGAATTTTGCTACGCGACCCCAAATGGGGTCGCGACCCATAGTTTAAGAAGCTCTGCTTTACGCATTTCGGCCAAAAATATATGGATTGTTTGGTCACGTTTGAAATCGTGGCAACATGGACATCCATTTGAACATGTTACTCTCATACTATCTTTACAAACAATGCAATTTGCAACACATCGGTTACCAGATCTCTGAACGTTGTCAAGTGAATCTCGAGAAGTTTTTCAATGTTAAACCCTGTGAAATGATAAATTTTTTTGCGAGAAACTCTGGTGCGCAATAATCCAACGTATTTTTAATTATTGGATAAAGTTCCTGAATTTTCTTTTATACATGTTAATAACGATAAAAATTTTTCAAAGTAAGATGTGAAAATATAAATTAATAAGAAATTTTCAAAATAATAATAATAAAAGTAAATTCATCAACAATCAAAGAAAAAGTTAACTTACTTGGTATCAACTTCTGAATACTGATAACCCATACACACTGAACAATCCATTGATTAACAACCGAACAACAATCACTAGGTACTGTATACAAATGACTGAGTTCTGTACAACTCACTATATACATACTAGGCATTGAATAATTGAGTATCTTATTAAATAAAATTCCTTATTTAAATAATATTTACCCTTTGAACATTGATATTCAACCAACTTAACCGACTTTAAAATAAAATAAAATTTTCTCTCAATCATTTCCACTTAAAATACTTAGTTATTCATTATACACATACTCACAATATGTTATCAATAACTAGTTACTGAACAAATCAATATCAAAAATTGTTTACTGATAAAAGCACATAAAAATTTGGACAATCAAAAGAAATACAATTTCAATTACAAATTTTATTAACTTTTTCACTCTTTTATCGATCCTTTATGTCTCCAAATTGTTTGATTGCTTAGATACCTGGTTTCTATCAGGAAACTATTAATCAAATTCATTGAAGCCCAAACAATTGTTCTATTTTCTCTGAATAAAAATTTATTGCTTTGTTTACAGTCTTGTATGTGATTTATTGAAATTATTTTGTAAAACTTAATAGTTTTGTTTAAAAACTATTAAATTTGTTTAAATTAGTTTGGCTTAAATTTTTCTACTATTTTTGTAATATTTTTCATTACATCCAAGAATGAACATTTATTAAAAGTTATTTTCAAAGATGAATGTCAACCTTTTCATTTAATTTTCACATACCCCTAAGTCTAAAATAAATTAATTGCTAACAGCTCAAAAATTACTTAAATTTATTTTTACACATTTTCTATTCTTTTCAATCCAATTCTTGTTGTTTACTGAATGATAAATTAATTAGTAAGTATAAGTGGTTGTAATTGATAGTAAAAAGAAACTTGATTAGAAAAATATTCTTAAATTAATTTCACAAAACATTATTTCAAAACAGATTATTTCATTTGTTCATGAAGAATGATATGGAAATAATATTTTTTATAGTTTTTTATAATTAAATATCTTTTATAATTTTTTCGATTAAATAATGTTTTTCAAAATTTGTTTTATTGGTTGCCTTTTTTAAATTTACCAAATTGATATACTATCTTTTAAATTTATCAAATTGATATGCCATTTTTTAAATTTAAAAGTTTGACATGCCATTTTTTATATTTACCAAATTGAAATGCCATTTTTTAAATTATCGACAAAAAATATGCTTAATTTTAAATTTTCCTTTAAAAATAATATTATACTCAGAAAACCAAACCAATCCTATTTCATAATTATAGTTCATATTTAATTCCAGAAGAATAGGAAATGATGTTGAGAAATCCGAGGTTTTTGAATTGAAACTCCAATATGTGTGATACTTTGGATAAAATATTCTCGAGTTTTTCAAGTTTTTGTTCCATTTATTGTTTTATTATTTTATTGTTTGCATTTTTTTATTATTTTATTGTTTTTATTTTTTTAATCTGCTTGTTCCTTATGAAATATTAACAATCTTCCCGCTTTTCAATTGAATTTCAAATTGTTTTTCAGTTAACATAACATAATAGCATCTATTTTTGAAATCATTATGGTTTTCAACATAAATAGTAATATTGACACCATTAGCAGCCAATTTCTTATCTTGATCGGAAACATCAAAACATAAAATCAAATACAAACCTTTGAAATCAATCATTCCTAATAGCGGATCTACTCCAAAGGTTTTACAAACATTATTATATGATGCATATGAAATTCTTTGATAATTATTTTTTAAACTGAAAGTTATTGGATCTAAAGGATAAAACGTTTTGTTTAATTGAATACGTAAAGATTTCAGCTCCTTTCCATCTCCTAACTCTGAATGAATTTAGAATTATTAGTGAGCATATCGATTTTCTCTTCTTTGAATCTAACAATAATAAATCGAGGTCTTGAATTCAGAATAGTTGGTTTCCAACTGAATTTCGTTCCAAGAGGGACTTCAATACTTGTTGAGATTCTCTGGAGGTAATTCACATTGATTGGTTTATCTTCATTCATTCTATCAATAATACTCGATTCCAATCTAGGATTACATGTTATTGATGGGACTAAAAGCATTGAAACTAGTCATTTTTGAGCAGCTATTTTTAATAATATTTTTTGACTGCTTGTTGAGTTTTGCGATTTTTTATTGAACTTGGTGATTATTTGTAGTATTTTGTGATTATTTTATCAATTTTTTCTTGATTTATTAATTTCAAATCAAAAGTTCTTTTTAAAACTGAATTGACTTGATGCCAGGTATTATTATGACATGCTTTTTTAGCGGCAAGAAGTTTAGTGAGATATTCGAATAATGAAATAGGGTTCGCTGGTAAATAAATAATTCTATGTCCTTCTTTAAGACTTGATGCTCTAGAGGCAGACGCCATTTTTTCTCTAGGAATACGAGCTCGATCGTGAGCAAGACCAAAATATTTCAATTACGAAAAATATTTGAGGTTGGGCTTTAGAGCTCCAGACATTAATTCCAAAAATATTTTTACATCAGTCATGTCTACAATTAAATTTTCTCTAGTCAAATCAAATTTTGTACTTCCAATCCCAAATCCATTTCCTTCAATACATATTTTCAAAGGTTAGTATTATTTTATTCTTTTTAGAGGTTTGTGGTTTAAAAATATAAAATTTATTGTCTTCAAATGTTATAATAAATGTGAAGTCACCAACTTTTAATTTCCTTCCAATTTTATCTCCTTTTGGAAGAAAAATCTCATCAAATAATTGTTGATTTTTCTGTATATCATAAATATCTTTATTTAGATTTAACATGAAACTCTGGATTTTTATGGTAAGAGGGTTTGTGGAATCCAATACTTGTCTTTGATTCAACAAGAATCCGAATTCTTTATTTTTATTACGGATATATTTATACCATAAATCGTTTGCTTTTTCTATTTTCTTCAAGTATTTCGTTGAATAAGAAGATTCAATAGGATTTGAAACAATAACAGTTGAATATTGATCCATTTTTTATTTATTTTTTTATTTATTTTTTTATTTACTATATAATTTCAGGATGAATTTCCTTGTTCTCTGTGTTTAATGCAATAAAATTATATCTAGTACTCCACTTTTGGCGGAAATTATTAAATTCTGATTTTTCCATGAGTGTAGAGAATAAATCCGTGTAAATATTATATCGATTGCGTTTATTCCATTCAAAGAAAATAAAAAAATTCGAGTTTCCTCAAATAGATCTTCTTGGTAAATCGAAATAATTCTAAGAGAGGTAAATACAAAAACAATTAGTGTGTCTTCTTCTCGTAAAGTAAGACTCCATGATTTCTTGGTTTATATCCGAGAATTTAGTACTCATTGTAATGGTTATGGGGGTGGATGTATCATTGAGAAAACATTCACACAAATCAGAGATTTTCGTATCAGAAGGGATTTTATCTTGATTTTTGAAAATATTCAGAATTGTTTCTTTGGATTAATGGTTTTTGAATCCGTGATAGACTAATTGGAATTCTGGTTGATGGATTGTTTTACTGAAAATTATAAGATTATTATAATCCAAGAAATCTGGATACAATAACATTTTCAACAACAAAACACTTTTTCCACATCCGGAATCTCCAACAATCAACATTTGAAATGAATTAGGTAATTTTTTATTGTGATTGAATTTTGATAGATTATTATTCCAAATTCGTAAGACTTTGTCCTGTTTGACTTTGCCCATCATTTTCTTTATAAGGATTTAAGAATATTCCTTTCCCACTAACAATCATTTCAAGTTTGTTTTTACCCAAAGATTTTAGATTTTCTTGTCCTCCTGATAAGGTCAGAATCTGTCCTCTGGTTAAAGTTAGTAAATATTTCGTGATTGCTTTTGATTGGGTTTCATCCAAAACCAGTCCTGTACTTGTTTTAGACTTGATGAATTCAGTTTTAGCTTTTTCCGATTCTGCTTCCGCTCTTTTTGATTATTTGACGTCTTTGACTGTACTTGCAATTCCAGCAGCTGTTCCTGCAGACGCTGTTATTCCTCCTAAAATAAAAGGTAATAATGCCGCTAAAGGAAGAATTCATCCTTGTTTAGATTCTAGAGTTTTTATTTCTTTTATTTTCTCGTTTATAGAGTATGCATTTTTCCTTTGTATTTAATAGATTTTGGTTTATTAGAATCAAGAATGTTTTTTATTTCCGATTTAAAATCTTCTTCGTCAAAAACCATTTTTATTTTTATAAAATGGTTATTGAATTCAAATTTGAAAATAAAAAAAAAGAACTTTTTTGCCTTCGCGAATGGGATTTTTTTGAAACAATATGAAGGGGAAGGAGAGTAGGTAGTTAGTGGCACACGGGAACCTAAAAAACATAGGGGGAGGGGGGGGGGGTATGTAATAGCGGATTAAATTTCGGATTATCTTGATTACATAATGATGTAATCAACTTAATTAATTTTGTGTGTATTTTTTTTAATTAAATTTTTGGCGCGATTTTTTTTTTCGAGTTTTTGGCGCGATTTTTTTTTTGAATTCAAATTTTTGGAACATTTTTTTAAATTCAAATTTTGGCGAATTTTTGAAATAAAATTGAAATATTTTTTTGAATAAATTTTTTTTTTAATCACACTATAGTCAGGGGGTATTTTTGAAAAAGACTAAAATAAATTGGCTTGAATTGCCTAACGATAAAAAAAAGCATAAAATTAAAATTGGCTCAAATCGCCTAAAATGGTCAGAGAGGGTATTTTCATTCACAAATTTTTTTTAATCACACTATAGTCAGGGGGTATTTTTGAAAAAGACTAAAATAAATTGGCTTGAATTGCCTAACGATAAAAAAAAAGCATAAAATTAAAATTGGCTCAAATCGCCTAAAATGGTCAGAGAGGGTATTTTCATTCACAAATTTTTTTTAATCACACTATAGTCAGGGGTATTTTTGAAAAAGACTAAAATAAATTAGCTTGAATTGTCTAACGATAAAAAAAAAGCATAAAATTAAAATTGGCTCAAATCGCCTAAGATGTGATATAGTCAGGGATGTTTTTAATTCGTAATAAAAACTAATGCAATATTTGGTCTCAATACTTTCTATAGGTAAATATTGACATAAAATAAAAATGGCTTGAAACGCCTACTGATAAAAAAAATTGACAGGGGTATTTTATAGGCTTGTTAAAAAAAAACACTTGAAATATTTGTTCACACAATTTTCATAGACAAATTTAAGCTCTAGATAAAATAATTTAAAATACCTAAAGTAAATTAAAGTACATTAGAATACATTAAAGTATATTAAAGTAAATTTAGATAAATTAAAGTACATTAGAATACATTTAAGTATATTAGAGTAAATTTAGGTTCCTCTAGTAAATTAAGATACATTAGAGTACATTAAGGTAAATTAAAGTAAATTAAAGGGTCGAAAGTCAATTTAAGTACATTGGGGTACATTTAAGTAAATTATGGTTCATAAAGTAAATTAAGGTACATCAGAGTAATTTAAAGTACGTTAGAATAAATTTAAGTAAATTAAGGTTCTTAAAGTAATCTAAGGTACCTAGAGTAAAGTATGGTAGGTTAGGTAAGAATTTTTTAAAATTAAATAGAGAGTCAACAGTTAAGTTACATAAGGGTAATTTTTAAAGCTGAAAATTTTAAAAGCAGTTATAGTAGGCAAATTACATAAGATAAGAATTTTTTAAAAGTAAACAGAGGGTCAAAAGGTAAATTACATAAGGTAAGAATTTTTAAAGTTAAAGAGTCGACAATATTGCATGATAAAATTTATTAAATAAAATTTTTAGTATAGTTTTTATCGATCAATTTTTATACATATTTTTAAATGATAAAATTTTTAACATAATTTTACAATGGAATTTTTTACATGATTTTTAAAGATGAAATTTTTAGAATAATTTTACAATGAAATTTTTTATACATATTTTTAAATAATAAACTTTTAACATAATTTTACAATGAATTTTTTTATACATGATTTTAAGTAGAATTTTTAGTATAATTATATCGATGAATTTTTTATATATAATTTTTAAAGATGAAATTTTTAGGATAATTTTACAATGAAATTTTTATACATGTTTTTAATTGAAAAAATTTTGAATGTAATCTTACAATGAAATTTTTAGTATAATTGGTACAATGACTTTTTTTATACATATTGATAACGATCAAATTTTCAAAGAAATTTTTCAAAAACTTTTTCAAAGAATTTTATTAAATTAAATTTTTGAGTTTCAGTGTTACATAGTATTGCCTAAGGTAGGTAGTAGTCATTCGCAAGAGCAACCCATCTCCTCCACTCTGCAGCAACCCATCCTTAATAAAAAAATAATAAAATAATAATAATAATAATAATAATAATAATAATAATAATAATAATAATAATAATAATAATAATAATAATAATACTTTCAGAAAATATAAAAAGTTAACTTACTTGGTATCAACTTCTGAACACTGATAACCCATACACAGTGAATAATTCATTAATAACTGAACAACAATCACTAGGTACTGTATACAAATAACCGAGTACTGTACAGCTCTCTATATACATATTATGCATTGAATAATTTACTTATTTATTAAAATGACATATTTAAATAATATTTACTCTTTCAACACCGATATTCAACCAACTCAACCCACTTAAAAAATAAAATTTTCTCTCAATCATTTCCCTTTAAAATACTTAGTTATTTACACACTCAATAACTAGTTACTGAACAAATCAATATCAAAAACTAATTACTGAACCAATAAATATTAATGATGGGTTACTGACCAACTAATTTTGAAATAAATCACATAAAAGGTTAACAAAAAGAAATACAAGTTGAAACTTTATTAACTTTTTCACTATTTTATCGATCATTGATGTGTCCAAATTGGTAAAATTTTTGGTTGCTTAGTTACCTTGTTGTTATCAAGCGATAATTAATCAAATTCATTGAAACCATATCCATTGTTATATTTACTTGGTATCAACTTCTGAATACTGATAACCCATCACACTGAATAATTCATTAATAACTGAACAACAATCACTAGGTACTGTATACAAATAACCGAGTACTGTACAACTCTCTATATACATACTAGGCATTGAATAATTTACTTATTCATTAAAATGACATATTTAAATAATATTTACTCTTTGAACACCGATATTCAACCAACTTAACCCATTTAAAAAATAAAATTTTCTCTCAATCATTTCCCCTTAAAATACATGGTTATTCACAATATGTTATCAATAACTAGTTACTGAACAAATCAATATCAAAAAATTTTTACTGACCAAGAAACCTTTAAATAAAAGCACATATAAATTTGAACAATCAAAAGAAATACAATTTTATTAACTTCTCGACTTTTTTATCGATTATTGATGTCTCCAAATTTTGTTTTGTTGTTTAGTTACCTGATTGCTATCAAGAAACTATTAATCATTGAAGCTCAATCAATTGTTGTATTTTCTCTGAATAAAAATTTATTTCTTTACAGTCTTGTATGTGATTTATTGAAATTATTTTGTAAAACATTGAAATTTTTCTACCATTTTTGTAATATTTTTAATTGCGTCCAACAATGAACAATTACTAAACGTTATTTTCAAAGATGAATGCCAACTTTTTCATTTATTTTTCACACGTCCCTAAATAAATTAATTGCTAACTCATCAAATAATTACTTAAATTTATTTTTATAGATTTTCTATTCACCCCCAACTCTTATTGTTTACTGAATGATAAATTAATTAGTAAGTACAAGTAGTGGTTAATCTAATTACTAGTGAAAAGAAACTTGATTAGAAAAAGATACTTAAATTAATTTCACAAAACATACATTACTTTCACAGTACTTGAAATAAATTTTCATATATTTATTGTAAATTATTAGATTTTTAAGTTTCTAAACATTAAATAAAGTTAATAGATAAAATAATTATCATCTACCACATTACTAAAAATTAAATGGTTATCGACCAACCACTAAATAAGTTGAATTTCTAACAAAGCTTAAAAAACCACATGGAACAGGTACTTGTGTACTGATAGATACCGATAAAATCTACTAAAAATCCAAATATGTATGTTTAATTTTTGTAAAGTTTTTTATTTTGTAAAAATAAGACTTATCCTTAAATTATGATTAGCATGTGAATAGAATTTGATTAAATTTAAATATTTTAAGATGTTAAATAAAACTGATTAATTTGTAAATAATGTTAGTACTTTGAAATTTTAAAATAAGACCTTCGGCAAATTGGTAAGAAAATAGTTGTTATTGAGTAATACATATTAAAATTACCAAAGTTTTATAATTTTTGTCAAGTTTTGATAGATCTTTAATAAAATTTGTTAGTACTTTGAATAAAAATTTTAAAAAAGTTTCAACATACTAGCAAATTGTAAAGAAAATAGTACTTATCAATTAAAAAGTTAAATAAACTAAGTTGTAAAATAATTGAAAAAATTTGCTAGATCATTTTTTAAAATTTTATTCAAGGTACTTGTTGAATAAAAATTAGTGTATATTATCGACTTCTTATAGTATTTAATCGTACAATTTCTCTTCATTCCTGGAAATAATCATAAATATTTAAATTATTCAGAAAATTGTCAATAACAACATAAATAATGAGTAATAAAAAGTTTTAAATACTAGTTAATTTAGTTTTTAATTAAATTAAATTACAAATTTATAATAAAATCAAATAAATACTTACTTGTATACAAATAGTTACATGAATCAAACTATTTCTTAGAACCGAACACGTATCGTATATTTTATTCAGATTCCAATAATATCATTAAAATTAACCAAAATCTTATTGATATATTTTGATAACCCTTAAACCAATGAAAATGTATCGATTTCACTAAGTATCCATCCTTTAACATAGATATTTAAACGAATAATCCCCATAAAAATATCATAAATTACCTCTTATCTTATCGTTTCCCCTTAAAATATTATAAAATTTACTGTCAACCAATCATTTCCCTTTAAAATATCAACAAGCCTGTTCTTAATCGATCATTTCCTATTAAAAAATCATAAATTCTCTTCTTAGCCAATTGTTTTCCCCTAAAATAAAATTTACTCTCAACCAATCATTTCTCTTTAAATGAGATTAATCCCAGTTTTATTCATTATTTTCATAAAAAAATCACCGACATATTGATATTCAACCGAATAAATCTCTTGAAATCATCTTAAAATAAAATTCCTCTCTTGACCAATCAAATCCCCTTAAAAATATTATAAATTCACCTCTCAACCAATCATTTCTCTTTAAATTACAATAATCCCCGCTATATTCATTATTTTCATAAAAATCACCAACATATCGATATTCAACAGAATAAATTTCTTGAAATCCATCTCGTGACCAATTATTTCCCCTTAAAAGATCATAAATTCTCTTCTTAAACAATCATTTCTCTTTTAAATGACAATATTTCCACTCTCTCAAAAGATTTACACACATCTTGATATCTATCTGAACAAAGCCCCTTAAAAATATTATAAATTCCTCCTCTATATTCTCCATTTATGAAATATTTATTCTTTGAACACAGATATTCAACCAACTCAACTCCTTAAAAATGACAACAAACTTGTTCTTAATAGATTATTTCCCCTTAAAATATCACAAAATTTCCTCTTAACCAATCATTTCCCTTGAAATCACATTTTCCCCCACTGCACCAACAATACACATATTTTTGGTAATAACCTACAAGGTAAAATTTATTTAGAAATCTATATTTAACCGAATAAGATCTTTAAAAATTCATCATTTGGATCATATTTACTATATGTATTCAACCAATCAAATTCCCTTAAAATAAAAATCTGAATTTTACCAATAAAAATAAATTTTCTTTAAAGTATTACAAAATTGTTATCGATACCCAACATTTTCCGTCGAAAATCACCACAATTTGATTCTGGCAACAAATTCAATCAAATAAAAAATTCATCAAAAATGACTAAATCGAATAAAGTCTATGTTTCCCACATAAATTTAATTTCACTAAATTAATGTAAAATCATAAAATATATATCATGTTGCTCAAATAATTAAAATTAATCAGTAAATCAAGTATAAATTCAATAAAAATTACCAGTCAACCCATAGATATAATTCAACGATTTTCATATGTATATTGTTAACCACACTGAGCATCCTCTTAAAAATCTCTACAATATACTACTTTTGTGATTGATATCCATGAAATCAATAAATGGAAAAATGATAATAATTAATTGATCATCCTTTTTTTTTACTGTAAAATCAATTAAAATTTTCGGTTTCACTAAAATATTTTTAAAAATCAACTGATTTAATCAACTTTTTAAATATATCATAAAATTATAATTTAAATATCATTTACTATTCAAAATCTATCAGTCAAATTGGAATCTAATTGGTAAATAATTATCATAAATATGTTTCATAAACATTTTGTTCCTAAAATAAACTTTTATTTAAAATAATCCTAAAATCAAGTAAAGTTTATTAAATTATCAAGAAATTAAGTGCTTCTAAAATTATAGATTTACCCTCATTTCTTCAATATTTTCTACAAAAACATAATAGTCCCCAAATCCATTAACATTCAAATGAAAACCATAAAATTCACATAGATGATTAAAATTTACTAAAATAAATACCTCGTAAAACTAGATATCACTTAAATTATCATAAAATTTCCCTAAAATCTCTAATTAATTTACATAGCCTAAAAATATTTTATTTTGTCGATTACAACCTAATCTATTTAAGTGTGTAATTAAATTTATTAAAAGTTAATTAAATTTTCAGTGAAAATGACAAGTAAATAACAAGTCAACAAATGGAATTTTAATTAGTAGAGATTATATTCTATAAAGAAAATTTCCAGTGAAGAAGTAATATTGGTGGGAGAGTACATTAAGTGTCTAAAATCGTTGAAATTACTGGAAAAAGTGGGATAGCTAAAGATATCTACTAAATAGATGAAATATCAATTGATATATTAAAACCTTACAAGGGTAATATACTTTGAATGAAGAAAATATACATCGAAGAAGAAAAATATTCATTAAAGTGAGAAAATATTAATTAAAGTGAGAAATTATTCATTGAAGAGGAAAATATTCATTAAGAGAAATTATTCATTGGTGAGAAAAAATATTTATTGAAGAGGGAAAACAATCATTGAATAACGTAAAATATTGATTGAAGCTAAGAAATATTCAGTGAATCGAGAATTGCATATAATAAATTAGACGGTAAAATTTCTCAATGATGAGATGAAATATCAATTAAATATTGGAAATACTTGAAATGGAGTCTGTATTATTCACTGCTCAACAAATATACTTAAAAGATGAAAATATTCACTGAAAATGAATCGTACTTTAAGAGTGGATGAATTACTATTATATTCAATTAAAAATTATTAACAATTGAGTAGATTTTGTCGGTTAATTATATTTAAATAGGGATATATATTGTTGATGGGTGCACGGATGAATAGTTATTAAAAAAACGCGCGCGCGTATATTAATCCAACGAATATATTCAAATCCGGCGAATATATTCCAATCCGGCGAATATACCAATCCGGCGAATATTCCAATCCGGCGAATATACCAATCCGGCGAATATATTCAAAACCAGCGTATACTAATCCAATGAATATTCAACAAATACGGCGAATATTCAACAAATCCTGCACATTTAATACTATAAATACGGGTGGATCAGATACAATGTAATAAGTAGAAAGAACGAAGCAGAAAGTCCAACAAATAATGGAATGTAGTAAACAATACAATGAATAGATGAATAATTTGGTATTATGATTATAAGAAAAATTTAGTTTTTTTTTTAATATTAAATAAATTCAGAAAATTGATGTATGTTTTATATTAATTATTGCTTTTTATAAAATGTTATAAATTTACTTTTAGAAATACTAATCATTTTTTGATGTTATTATTATTTTTGAATTTAAATTATTATGTTGTTATTAGTTACAATTGAATAAATTATTTAAATTAACTTTACATTTGGATAATATTTATTTATAACCATCAATTTATAAATATATTATTGAAAATATTTTTAATTTGTCAAAAGGTTTTATTTGAGTATAAAACTAAATCAAATATTCTATTTACTAATCATTATAAAAAAAAAATTTTTTTTTTTTTAACCAAATTTCAAATATAATTTCAATAATATATTTATAAATTGATGGTTATAAATAAATATTATCCAAATGTAAAGTTAATTTAAATAATATATTGTCAATAGTTACAACTAAAATAGTATTAAAATATAAGATTTTCAAAAATTTATTACATGTAGATAATAATTCTTAATACCAATAAAATTCCATAACGTTCATTTAAAATATATCATTCAATGTGCTTTGAATGTAAGAGACTTATATTTGATTTCTACAATCTCATTGTTTAAAAAATATTTCTCGGATTTGTTGAATATTCGCCGGATTGGTATATTCGCCGTATTTGTTGAATATTCATTGGATTAGTATACGCCGGATTTGAATATATTCGCCGGATTTGTTGAATATTCATTGGATTAGTATACGCCGGATTTGAATATATTCGCCGGATTGGTATATTCGCCGGATTGGTATAGTCGCCGGATTGGTATATTCGCCGGATTGGAATATTCGCCGGATTGGTATATTCGCCGGATTGGTATAGTCGCCGGATTGGTATAGTCGCCGGATTGGTATATTCGCAGGATTGGAATATTCGCCGGATTGGTATATTCGCCGGATTGGTATAGTCGCCGGATTTGATGAATATTCGTTGGATTAATATACGCGCGCGCGTTTTTTTAATAACTATTCATCCGCGCACCCATCAACAATATATATCCCTATTTAAATATAATTAACCGACAAAATCTACTCAATTGTTAATAATTTTTAATTGAATATAATAGTAATTCATCCACTGTTAAAGTACAATTCATTTTCAGTGAATATTTTCATCTTTTAAGTATATTTGTTGAGCAGTGAATAATACAGACTCCATTTCAAGTATTTCCAATATTTAATTGATATTTCATCTCATCATTGAGAAATTTTACGTCTAATTTATTATATGCAATTCTCGATTCACTGAATATTTCTTAGCTTCAATCAATATTTTACGTTATTCAATGATTGTTTTCCCTCTTCAATAAATATTTTTTCTCACCAATGAATAATTTCTCTTAATGAATATTTTCCTCTTCAATGAATAATTTCTCACTTTAATTAATATTTTCTCACTTTAATGAATATTTTTCTTCTTCGATGTATATTTTCTTCATTCAAAGTATATTACCCTTGTAAGGTTTTAATATATCAATTGATATTTCATCTATTTAGTAGATATCTTTAGCTATCCCACTTTTTCCAGTAATTTCAACGATTTTAGACACTTAATGTACTCTCCCGCCAATATTACTTCTTCACTGGAAATTTTCTTTATAGAATATAATCTCTACTAATTAAAATTCCATTTGTTGACTTGTTATTTACTTGTCATTTTCACTGAAAATTTAATTAACTTTTAATAAATTTAATTACACACTTAAATAGATTAGGTTGTAATCGACAAAAATAAAATATTTTTAGGCTATGTAAATTAATTAGAGATTTTAGGGAAATTTTATGATAATTTAAGTGATATCTAGTTTTACGAGGTATTTATTTTAGTAAATTTTAATCATCTATGTGAATTTTATGGTTTTCATTTGAATGTTAATGGATTTGGGGACTATTATGTTTTTGTAGAAAATATTGAAGAAATGAGGGTAAATCTATAATTTTAGAAGCACTTAATTTCTTGATAATTTAATAAACTTTACTTGATTTTAGGATTATTTTAAATAAAAGTTTATTTTAGGAACAAAATGTTTATGAAACATATTTATGATAATTATTTACCAATTAGATTCCAATTTGACTGATAGATTTTGAATAGTAAATGATATTTAAATTATAATTTTATGATATATTTAAAAAGTTGATTAAATCAGTTGATTTTTAAAAATATTTTAGTGAAACCGAAAATTTTAATTGATTTTACAGTAAAAAAAAAGGATGATCAATTAATTATTATCATTTTTCCATTTATTGATTTCATGGATATCAATCACAAAAGTAGTATATTGTAGAGATTTTTAAGAGGATGCTCAGTGTGGTTAACAATATACATATGAAAATCGTTGAATTATATCTATGGGTTGACTGGTAATTTTTATTGAATTTATACTTGATTTACTGATTAATTTTAATTATTTGAGCAACATGATATATATTTTATGATTTTACATTAATTTAGTGAAATTAAATTTATGTGGGAAACATAGACTTTATTCGATTTTAGTCATTTTTGATGAATTTTTTATTTGATTGAATTTGTTGCCAGAATCAAATTGTGGTGATTTTCGACGGAAAATGTTGGGTATCGATAACAATTTTGTAATACTTTAAAGAAAATTTATTTTATTGGTAAAATTCAGATTTTTATTTTAAGGGAATTTGATTGATTGAATACATATAGTAAATATGATCCAAATGATGAATTTTTAAAGATCTTATTCGGTTAAATATAGATTTCTAAATAAATTTTACCTTGTAGGTTATTACCAAAAATATGTGTATTGTTGGTGCAGTGGGGGAAAATGTGATTTCAAGGGAAATGATTGGTTAAGAGGAAATTTTGTGATATTTTAAGGGGAAATAATCTATTAAGAACAAGTTTGTTGTCATTTTTAAGGGAGTTGAGTTGGTTGAATATCTGTGTTCAAAGAATAAATATTTCATAAATGGAGAATATAGAGGAGGAATTTATAATATTTTTAAGGGGCTTTGTTCAGATAGATATCAAGATGTGTGTAAATCTTTTGAGAGAGTGGAAATATTGTCATTTAAAAGAGAAATGATTGTTTAAGAAGAGAATTTATGATCTTTTAAGGGGAAATAATTGGTCACGAGATGGATTTCAAGAAATTTATTCTGTTGAATATCGATATGTTGGTGATTTTTATGAAAATAATGAATATAGCGGGGATTATTGTAATTTAAAGAGAAATGATTGGTTGAGAGGTGAATTTATAATATTTTTAAGGGGATTTGATTGGTCAAGAGAGGAATTTTATTTTAAGATGATTTCAAGAGATTTATTCGGTTGAATATCAATATGTCGGTGATTTTTTTTATGAAAATAATGAATAAAACTGGGATTAATCTCATTTAAAGAGAAATGATTGGTTGAGAGTAAATTTTATTTTAGGGGAAAACAATTGGCTAAGAAGAGAATTTATGATTTTTTAATAGGAAATGATCGATTAAGAACAGGCTTGTTGATATTTTAAAGGGAAATGATTGGTTGACAGTAAATTTTATAATATTTTAAGGGGAAACGATAAGATAAGAGGGTAATTTATGATATTTTTATGGGGATTTATTCGTTTAAATATCTATGTTAAAGGATGGATACTTAGTGAATCGATACATTTTCATTGGTTTAAGGGTTATCAAAATATATCAATAAGATTTTGGTTAATTTTAATGATATTATTGGAATCTGAATAAAATATACGATACGTGTTCGGTTCTAAGAAATAGTTTGATTCATGTAACTATTTGTATACAAGTAAGTATTTATTTGATTTTATTATAAATTTGTAATTTAATTTAATTAAAAACTAAATTAACTAGTATTTAAAAACTTTTTATTACTCATTACTTATGTTGTTATTGACAATTTTCTGAATAATTTAAATATTTATGATTATTTCCAGGAATGAAGAGAAATTGTACGATTAAATACTATAAGAAGTCGATAATATACACTAATTTTTATTCAACAAGTACCTTGAATAAAATTTTAAAAAATGATCTAGCAAATTTTTTCAATTATTTTACAACTTAGTTTATTTAACTTTTTAATTGATAAGTACTATTTTCTTTACAATTTGCTAGTATGTTGAAACTTTTTTAAAATTTTTATTCAAGTACTAACAAATTTTATTAAAGATCTATCAAAACTTGACAAAAATTATAAAACTTTGGTAATTTTAATATGTATTACTCAATAACAACTATTTTCTTACCAATTTGCCGAAGGTCTTATTTTAAAATTTCAAAGTACTAACATTATTTACAAATTAATCAGTTTTATTTAACATCTTAAATATTTAAATTTAATCAAATTCTATTCACATGCTAATCATAATTTAAGGATAAGTCTTATTTTTACAAATAAAAAACTTTACAAAAATTAAACATACATATTTGGATTTTTAGTAGATTTTATCGGTATCTATCAGTACACAAGTACCTGTTCCATGTGGTTTTTTAAGCTTTGTTAGAAATTCAACTTATTTAGTGGTTGGTCGATAACCATTTAATTTTTAGTAATGTGGTAGATGATAATTATTTTATCTATTAACTTTATTTAATGTTTAGAAACTTAAAAATCTAATAATTTACAATAAATATATGAAAATTTATTTCAAGTACTGTGAAAGTAATGTATGTTTTGTGAAATTAATTTAAGTATCTTTTTCTAATCAAGTTTCTTTTCACTAGTAATTAGATTAACCACTACTTGTACTTACTAATTAATTTATCATTCAGTAAACAATAAGAGTTGGGGGTGAATAGAAAATCTATAAAAATAAATTTAAGTAATTATTTGATGAGTTAGCAATTAATTTATTTAGGGACGTGTGAAAAATAAATGAAAAAGTTGGCATTCATCTTTGAAAATAACGTTTAGTAATTGTTCATTGTTGGACGCAATTAAAAATATTACAAAAATGGTAGAAAAATTTCAATGTTTTACAAAATAATTTCAATAAATCACATACAAGACTGTAAAGAAATAAATTTTTATTCAGAGAAAATACAACAATTGATTGAGCTTCAATGATTAATAGTTTCTTGATAGCAATCAGGTAACTAAACAACAAAACAAAATTTGGAGACATCAATAATCGATAAAAAAGTCGAGAAGTTAATAAAATTGTATTTCTTTTGATTGTTCAAATTTATATGTGCTTTTATTTAAAGGTTTCTTGGTCAGTAAAAATTTTTTGATATTGATTTGTTCAGTAACTAGTTATTGATAACATATTGTGAATAACCATGTATTTTAAGGGGAAATGATTGAGAGAAAATTTTATTTTTTAAATGGGTTAAGTTGGTTGAATATCGGTGTTCAAAGAGTAAATATTATTTAAATATGTCATTTTAATGAATAAGTAAATTATTCAATGCCTAGTATGTATATAGAGAGTTGTACAGTACTCGGTTATTTGTATACAGTACCTAGTGATTGTTGTTCAGTTATTAATGAATTATTCAGTGTGATGGGTTATCAGTATTCAGAAGTTGATACCAAGTAAATATAACAATGGATATGGTTTCAATGAATTTGATTAATTATCGCTTGATAACAACAAGGTAACTAAGCAACCAAAAATTTTACCAATTTGGACACATCAATGATCGATAAAATAGTGAAAAAGTTAATAAAGTTTCAACTTGTATTTCTTTTTGTTAACCTTTTATGTGATTTATTTCAAAATTAGTTGGTCAGTAACCCATCATTAATATTTATTGGTTCAGTAATTAGTTTTGATATTGATTTGTTCAGTAACTAGTTATTGAGTGTGTAAATAACTAAGTATTTTAAAGGGAAATGATTGAGAGAAATTTTATTTTTTAAGTGGGTTGAGTTGGTTGAATATCGGTGTTGAAAGAGTAAATATTATTTAAATATGTCATTTTAATAAATAAGTAAATTATTCAATGCATAATATGTATATAGAGAGCTGTACAGTACTCGGTTATTTGTATACAGTACCTAGTGATTGTTGTTCAGTTATTAATGAATTATTCACTGTGTATGGGTTATCAGTGTTCAGAAGTTGATACCAAGTAAGTTAACTTTTTATATTTTCTGAAAGTATTATTATTATTATTATTATTATTATTATTATTATTATTATTATTATTATTATTATTATTATTATTATTATTATTATTTTATTATTTTTTTTTATTAAGGATGGGTTGCTGCAGAGTGGAGGAGATGGGTTGCTCTTGCGAATGACTACTACCTACCTTAGGCAATACTATGTAACACTGAAACTCAAAAATTTAATTTAATAAAATTCTTTGAAAAAAGTTTTTGAAAAATTTCTTTGAAAATTTGATCGTTATCAATATGTATAAAAAAGTCATTGTACCAATTATACTAAAAATTTCATTGTAAGATTACATTCAAAATTTTTTCAATTAAAAACATGTATAAAAATTTCATTGTAAAATTATCCTAAAAATTTCATCTTTAAAAATTATATATAAAAAATTCATCGATATAATTATACTAAAATTCTACTTAAAATCATGTATAAAAAATTTCATTGTAAAATTATGTTAAAAGTTTTATTATTTAAAAATATGTATAAAAAATTTCATTGTAAAATTATTCTAAAAATTTCATCTTTAAAAATCATGTAAAAAATTCCATTGTAAAATTATGTTAAAAATTTTATCATTTAAAAATATGTATAAAAATTGATCGATAAAACTATACTAAAAATTTTATTTAATAAATTTTATCATGCAATATTGTCGACTCTTTAACTTTAAAAATTCTTACCTTATGTAATTTACCTTTTGACCCTCTATTTACTTTTAAAAATTCTTATCTTATGTAATTTGCCTACTATAACTGCTTTTAAAATTTTCAGCTTTAAAAATTACCCTTATGTAACTTAACTGTTGACTCTCTATTTAATTTTAAAAAATTCTTACCTAACCTACCATACTTTACTCTAGGTACCTTAGATTACTTTAAGAACCTTAATTTACTTAAATTTATTCTAACGTACTTTAAATTACTCTGATGTACCTTAATTTACTTTATGAACCATAATTTACTTAAATGTACCCCAATGTACTTAAATTGACTTTCGACCCTTTAATTTACTTTAATTTACCTTAATGTACTCTAATGTATCTTAATTTACTAGAGGAACCTAAATTTACTCTAATATACTTAAATGTATTCTAATGTACTTTAATTTATCTAAATTTACTTTAATATACTTTAATGTATTCTAATGTACTTTAATTTACTTTAGGTATTTTAAATTATTTTTTATCTAGAGCTTAAATTTGTCTATGAAAATTGTGTGAACAAATATTTCAAGTGTTTTTTTTTAACAAGCCTATAAAATACCCCTGTCAATTTTTTTATCAGTAGGCGTTTCAAGCCATTTTTATTTTATGTCAATATTTACCTATAGAAAGTATTGAGACCAAATATTGCATTAGTTTTATTACGAATTAAAAATATCCCTGACTATATCACATCTTAGGCGATTTGAGCCAATTTTAATTTTATGCTTTTTTTTTATCGTTAGACAATTCAAGCTAATTTATTTTAGTCTTTTTAAAAAATACCCCCTGACTATAGTGTGATTAAAAAATAAATTTGTGAATGAAAATACCCTCTCTGACCATTTTAGGCGATTTGAGCCAATTTTAATTTTATGCTTTTTTTTTATCGTTAGGCGATTCAAGCCAATTTATTTTAGTCTTTTTCAAAAATACCCTTGACTATAGTGTGATTAAAAAAAAATTTTGTGAATGAAAATACCCTCTCTGACTATTCTTAGGTGATTTGAGCCAATTTTAATTTTATGCTTTTTTTTATCGTTAGGCGATTCAAGCCAATTTATTTTAGTCTTTTTCAAAAATACCCCCTGACTATAGTGTGATTAAAAAAATTTGTGAATGAAAATACCCTCTCTGACCATTTTAGGCGATTTGAGCCAATTTTAATTTTATGCTTTTTTTTTATCGTTAGGCAATTCAAGCCAATTTATTTTAGTCTTTTTCAAAAATACCCCCTGACTATAGTGTGATTAAAAAAAAAATTTATTCAAAAAAATATTTCAATTTTATTTCAAAAATTCGCCAAAATTTGAATTTAAAAAAATGTTCCAAAAATTTGAATTCAAAAAAAAAATCGCGCCAAAAACTCGAAAAAAAAAATCGCGCCAAAAATTTAATTAAAAAAAATACACACAAAATTAATTAAGTTGATTACATCATTATGTAATCAAGATAATCCGAAATTTAATCCGCTATTACATACCCCCCCCCTCCCCCTATGTTTTTTTTAGGTTCCCGTGTGCCACTAACTACCTACTAAGGAGTGATTGATGTATTATTGACGAAAAATCCAGAAAACGATAGAAGTAATTTTCTTAGAGCTATAAATACAAAACCAGAATAAAATATATAAGTTGTAAAGTACGGCAATACCTCAGTTGATAATTCCTTTGTTGGCGTATCAACAGCAACTGCGTTATCTAAGTCACTGCTCCTTTCTTCGAATGCTCGTTGTTCTTCCATATTAAGAAGAGTTTCATTGTCCAATTCATTCGTATTTGAATTGATGAACTCTATCACATTGGCAGAATCAATTTCAATCAAACCTCGGTCTCTTCCAATTTCTACTATGTCATGAGTGACCTCAGTAAAATGAATCTCAAAGCCTACGAAATCATTTGCGTAATGCGGCAAAATATGTTTCCAAACTGCCCTGAGATTGCTGGCAGTAATTTTGTGCCAAGCTTCGTCGATATTTTCAATAACATTTCTGATGTTGTAACTCTTCCAAAATTCAGTTAAAGTTGGTGCATTTTCCCTTGACGTTGCTTTTATAGCTTGCGAAAATGTTTGGCTTAAATAATAGGCTTTGAATGTTGCAATGACACGTTGATCCATTGGTTGAATTAATGAGGTAGTATTTGGGGGAAGAAAAAATATTTTTATATGTTCATATAAATCAGAGAGCCCAGTTGGATGATCTGGTGCGTTATCTAAAATCAATAAAATTTTATAATCTAAGCCATTTTCTTTTCAATAACGCTCTGTTGCAGGACAAAAATAATTTTAAAACCGTTCTTCAAATAAAGTTCTTGTCACCCATGCTTTTTTATTTGTACGCCATAATACAGGAAGCGTATTTTTAGAGAAACCTTTAAGTGCTCTGGTATTTTCAGCGAGATAAACTAGCATAGGCTTTAGTTTGAAGTCCCCTCCAGCATTTCCACCCAATAATAGTGTTAGACGGTCTTTTGAAATTTTATATCCAGGGCATGCCTTTTCTTTCTCGCCAATAAATGTGTGTCAGTAATTTTTTCCAAGACAATCCTGTTTCGTCCACATTAAATATTTGTTCATCTTGATAGCCACCTTCTTCAACAATTTTTTTTAATTCTATAGGATAATTTGAAGCTGCTTTTTTTTGAAACTAAAAGACCAGCCATGACTCGCAGTAAAAGTTTTATTAATTTCGCCGCTATTTTTGTCTTTCAAGTCCTCAAAAAGACTTTAAGCTTTTGCTTGAATTTCCATTTGACTTCGTGGAACTCTCTTTTGATTTAAATCTTCAATCCAAATGCCTAATAAACGTTCCATATTAATCATTAGAGAGGTTCTGTGTTTAGAGACAAGTGATTATGATAAATAAGATGCTGTAGAAATTCCTTGGGATTTATGCTGATCTTTATTTTTAATTATTAGCCGAATTGATGTTTCGTTGATACCTTTATCTCTGCTAATTTTTGCGAAAGATGCACCGTCATAATGAAGCTTAATTATGTTTAACTTTTGTTCTAATGTCAACCACTTGCGCTTAGCAGACGTATCTTTATTTTCTCCTTTTCTTTTCGTGCTCATGGTTACAATAAAAATTTGATAATTACAAAAGTTTAATTAATTCAACTTAATTAGGCTAAAGCTGGTTGATATAAAATTTATAGATATAAAATTATAATTTTATAAATTTTACATTGCTTTATTGTAACATACATTTTCGTATAATATTAATTACTAAACAGTAATTTAAGTAAATATTTTTTAATCGGAGTTTCACTCTGTAAATTGCGAGTAAGCCTTATCTATTGCGTATTATGTACAGTATCCAATTAATATTTTATTTATTCTTAATTACATTTTCTAATATTATAAACTTACACTTTTTGTGATTTTATTATGTTTTGTATTATGTTTTTGTATTATTTTGTATTATTAAGAAATTTTTATTTTAAATGGCTTGTTGATACGTTTTTGCAAATTTTGTTAATAAAAAATTATAAATTTTTATTTTTTCCCTCCCAAAAAAAAAGTTGTATGGGAAGCCCATGAAAATATTAAAATGAATTTATTTAAATTTTCTCTAAGTGTCGAGTACGGTGCAGAACTATTATTTTGTTTTGGAATTAATTACATCAGAACTTTGGGATCATTAGTGTAAACTAATTGAAATATATTTTTTTTCGAGATGATATAAAAATGTGCTATGTAGAAGCTAATTGTCATTGTGCCAAAGAAACGTTAACAATTACCAGTCAAATAACAAACGATCTAAAGGTTGGTCATAATAAAAAGAAAAGAGCATATATATTAAATTAAAAATATTTGAGTTGGGAAAAATCAATTTTTTACTGTGTTACTTGCACCCATCAAATAATTAGTTAACGAGAAAAAACTGTAAATAGATTGAGTTTTTGTGTTGTAAATCAATAAATTCATCCCGTTTGTACCTTTATTTAATACAGCAAACTACGAGGAGCCAGAAATTAACTGACTTGTTAAATTATAATAATTCAACGAACGTTTTGATTTTAAAATTGTTTTTAGTAGAAAATTTTTAACTTATTCTAAGAATTGATTGAGAAATATTTCGTGAACTATAAATTAAATGTTTTAAGTTGACATTTTTATAATTTGTAAGTAACAATTTATTTTTAAAATTAAAATTAGCTCTTCGTATAATTTTATTTTATAACAGATTTATTAAAATTTGACAAAACGTTTAACACTGGAGACTTTATTTCAAAGTAGAGTTTTAAGTTTTGACAATTAAATTATAACTTTTGAAAATGAAATTAAATCAATGACTTCTAAATTTAAGATTTTTATCAGAGTTTTAAGTATTAAAAATTAGGTAATAGATATAGAGTCAGCAAATATAAATATGATTTACTTAAGTCGTAAATTATTATTGATTGAAGCCATTAAGCGATCAAATACATGAATTATAGGGTAAAATTAAGAAATTTGATGGACGAAGATAAAGAAAATCTAAAATAAAGCATCGTGAAAGAATGTATCAGATTAAAATTAAACAGACATTTCCATGTAAAAATAATTCTACACAGTGAACCATTGTTTAACTTAAATTATTCTGTTAAGATTCTTAATGAAATTACCTAAAATTTACAATTAAAATAATTATTGTACCTGATTGAAAATTAGAATTCGTAGTTGTACATAAGTGATTTATTTATTTCAATCAGCTGAATTCATCTTATTTTATTGTCAATGAACCACTTTCACAAATAATAAATTGTTATAAGCAATTACGAAAGTAATATATTTACATTAGTACTTGTACTTTTGAATTTTTTTTCTGCAAATAATAAGATTATTTTGAAATAAGGTAATTATTCAAAATTATTTTCATTATAAATTGAAATATATTATTATTTTTCAAAGAAAATTTCAATTTATTTTATCAATTAATTTTTAGTGGTGACACAAATTATTAATATAATACTTAATTAAATATAAATTATAGATTCTTTACACAAAATTAATAGACAATAATTAAATTTTTCATTGTGTAATTTACTCAAACTAATTTATTTAAAAAAATTAACTTTTCTGATGTTACTATCATATTTTATTTATTTATCTTGAAATGAATCTTTTCCACTTAACTATAGTAACCTATGTTATTAAATTTGATTTTAAAAATTTAGTTTTCAAATATCTTAGTTACATTTTATTTAATGTATTTCTTTGTAGGGAATCAACAAATAACTTATTGCACAAGTATATATTTTTGAAAAATTAATCGATGAGGAATAAATCAATAAGTATTCTCATTTTGTACTTTACTCAAAATAATTTAATATAAAGTTAATTTTCCGAATTGACCATCATATATCATTGATTTATCTTGATATTAATTTTTTCCACGTAACTATAGCAACCTGTGTTATTAAATTTGATTTTCAAACATAATATTTATAATTTTTTCAATTTAAATTGATTAAAAATTTCAATTTGGATGTAAATTTTTAGTATAAACAATCGATTTTAATTAGTATAAACGAATGGTTTTGAGGTATAAACAATCAATTATTATTTAAATTATTATTAAAATATTATCATAAGTAAGTTTACTTTTTTATGTATATTTAATTGACTATTTTGTTTTTAGTGAATTATTGCAATACATATTGCGTATCTATCAGTCACGAAGATATTCACTATTGTGAGCTTGTTACATCCTATTTCAAGATAAATGATGTTGGTTTCCCTGGTTATGTGTGTCCAGAATGCATAATCATAACATCTGGTAGATGGTCAAAGTTTTTACAACACCATGGACATCACCTCAGACAATTCGGAGGATCTAAAAGTAGTATAGTTGCCAAATATAAGTGTATAATATAACTAACTATTAACTTTTTTTCGTATCAGCAAAGAAGACAACTCTTCAAGACGTTTTGCATATTGATAAATATGATACAAGTAATTTTTTTGATAATTTTTAATGATTTTTAAATTATTAAATGTTAGATATTTTTAATATTCAAGATTCAAGATCGAGTAATGAAAGAAATGAATATAAAAATGGTAATTTTTTACTTTTATTTAAATTATTAATTATTAATTTAGATGATTTAAATATTGACATTGAAAACATGGATGGTGGAATATTTTATGAAACAAATTATGACGAAATTGAAAAAATCTTTACTGTGAATGTTAAATGTAAGTTTTTAGTTATTACATTCAAAATTATTTAACTTTTTCATGTTTCAGGTGACCTTTTTCCAAAGTATTGTCAATCTACAGGCAATGATGACAGCTGCCACAATACGATGAATCGATATTATCAATTGAATAATTATTATATATGTCCTGTTTCCAGACCCAAACCTCTGACCTGTACCCTAAATTTTATAATGACCATAAAAATCACTTGACTCAATTTCATACGGATATAAAATCATTGTTTAAATGCAGTTTAAAACGAAAAAGTACCATAAAATCTGAAATACTTGAAAAAATATTTAAAGATGATTTACAAATTGAACTAGGATTAAGTGACATTTTTGTTGAACCACAAATTGAATATGATTTACTACGTTCAAATCCAATTATAAAAGTGAACATCGGAAGATATAATATTAAGGAAATAGCTCTTCCATCTTCTCTTTTGGAAAAATTAAAAATAAAATGAAATGAAACATTCAAATGTTCAATTTGGAGTCCAAGTAGAATTTGAAAAGTATGGGGAACTCAAAGTAGTTAGTATATCAAATCGCGCTGCTTCAGTGACTACGATTTTTCTTGATGAGGGTATAAAGAAAATTAATGAAAAGATTGTTGAACGAATAGAATTAGGAAGTAGTTGGAAAATAAACCGAATAATAAAAGTAAAGTTCAAGGTAACCAAAGTTTCGAATATATCTATGTTATCTGGACATATTTATATTCCCACACCTAAAGCTCTAATAGGTAAGATGGCAATAGTTAACGTACAAAATACCGATAAAATCATTTCCTTAAGTATGGAATAAATCAATTTCCAAATTGGAACTTATCATGTATTCCAATTAGTAGTGAAAAGTTCTTATCTCTTATGGTATGTGTTGGTAAGCTTAGAATACGTTTTATCGACTCTTACCAGTTTGTTAATGACTCATTAGCAAGGGCTGTGAAAACTTTGTCTAGTTTACCTTTAACGAGATCTGTTTTTACTGGTACCATTGTTAATGAAGAAGGTATTTTTCCTTACAACTTTACCACTAGTTTAGAGGTCCTTGAAAATACTTATGAATTGCCTCCAATCTGGGAAGGAGTGAGGGAAGTTGAATATGAGAAAGCTCAATTAATTTGGACTGAAACTAAATGTGTGAATTTGCTTGACTATATGATGATATACTTGAAACTCGATTGCTTTCTTTTGGCTGATTTTTTCCAACAATTTCGGCCGAAATCTATAGCTCATAATAGATTAGAGCCTTTGAATTATTTTGGTATTCCGGGAATGTCTTGGAGTTCTGCGTTAATAACTTTAGATAAATCCATTGAACTATTGCAAGACATGGAAATTTATAATTTCTATGAAGGTGGTATTCGTGGAGGTCTTACTTTTGTTAATAAACACTTTGTAAAAACCGATGAAAGCACTGAGTGGCTATATATAGATATTAATAATTTATATAGTTGTGCTTTAAAGTCAACCTTTACCTTGTGTGAATTTAGTTGGGTATTAGAGAGTTTTGATTCAAAATAGTCTGATTGTTTGTCTTTAAATCTTGAATATTTATTTTATGGGTATACTCTTGAAGTAGATCTTGAAATTTCTTCTAAACTTCATGATAAGTTAGACGAATTTCCTATTGCTGCTGAAAAAATGAAACCTGTGGGGTCTAAGGTTGAAAAGCTGTTGTTGACTCATTACCCAAAAAAGAATTATGTGATTTATTGGTGTTAACTAAAATTATACTTGTCTCTTGTTGTTAAGGTCACACATGAGAATAGAGCTATAAGATTCAAACAGTCTTCTATTTTTAAAAACTGCATTGATACCAATACAGAGTTAAGAGCAAAAAGTACAAACACGCTAGATAAAAATTATTATGAGCTCCTAAATAATAGCTTGTATGGTAAAACCGCCGAAAACCTAAAAAAAAGAATGAATTTAAGATTATGTAATACAAAAAAGAAGATGATCACATATGCTTCCAAACCTACTTTACAAAGAATTATCAAAATTGCTGATGATTTAATTTCTGCTTTGTTAAATCCTGACTCGGTATGCTTAGATAGACCGAGTTATATAGGACAATCGGTGCTTGACTTGTCCAAACTTCGAATGTACGAACTACAGTATACAGATTTGGAAAAGTATCGTCGACAATTTAATTGCGAGATTAATATAGTTGCTAGTGATACTGACTCTTTCGTTCTCGAAATCAAAAATTGTAAACTAGATATTTTTTTGTCTGAAATGGTTAAGGATAATCTTTTGGATACTTTTAATTATCCATCTAATCATCCACTTTACACTAAAAATCTCAATTCGGTCATAGGTAAATTCAAAGATGAAAGCAAAGGCGAAGGTTATGACGATTGGGTATTCCTTATACCTAAATGTTACAGCATGTTAGGTAAATCGAAATGTCTAAAAGCTAAGGGACTAACATTAAAAGATACAGAGTTAACCCATAATTCATACAAGGAGTTTTATGAGAAAAAGACTACCTTTTCTGTTCCTCAATTTAGAATAGGGACAAACAATCACCAACTTTGTAGTTTTAAAACCTCAAAGGTTGCACTAACAAACAAAGATGATAAAAGGGTTTGGGTAGAAAAGAATGTAAGTCAGGCATTCGGTCATTATATGATAGAGACTAGTAATGAATACAGATAATAATTTTCTACGTGATTATCCAACAACATACCAAACAGATCATCCAACAGTTTATCCAACTGTTCATTGAATTAATAAATGTATACCTATATATTTTCTTGTTAGTATTCATTATTTTTATAATTGTTGTGTTTATGTAATTTATTTTATGTGGGGGTACCAAAGGTGGGCCAGGTGGCATACATCTACCTACTGGTTAGATATCCTTCACAAATATCTAGTTGCTTCAATATCCACATGGCATCAACCTATTTATATACATCGTTTGTTTTGCATACAAACGGATCTTGTACCGTTTCAAAAACTAAAAAGCCTTTCATTATATAAAATATTCACAATCGGATCACTTCCTTTCAACTTTTGGGATTTCTGGCAGTTCAGATTTGTAATATATATATATATATATATATATATATATATATATATCTTAAAGAAAAAACAAATAATTATTTGACAATTATTGCATATTCTTTTTTTTTTACATATTTCACATATTTTTTTAAATCCGAATTTGTTTTTGATTTTAAATGGTTTATTTTTATATGTAAAAATATGTTTTAATACTTTTTTATCAATATAAATAATAATTAATTTTCTCTTCATTTTCATTAGATTAAAAACTAAAAATTGCCGATCAGCAATCAAGAAAGTGAAATATTTGACTGATTCTTAGCATCAGTAAAATCTTTTATTTTTTATCTTTTGTCAGAATGAAAATTAATAACATTCCATCCAAGAATGATACCTAATAATTGCTATTTAAACAAAATAAAATTTGAGATCAATTTTTTTAACATTCCATTCCATGTTGAGAGTATTTTTTATTTGGGGGTAGCTTTACTTTCTAGGAAATCTTTTTTTGTTGAACTATATACATAAAATCTGAGAATCAAATTGATGGATTTTTTTTTGATTCTGTAAAACAAATTGAATAGCGCGCTATCGCAGGGTGCAAAAATCACTCATGTTCTTTGATCAATGACAAAATGAGCAGATAAGTCGTGAAGAACAAATAAGAGCTATCTATCACCGAGATTACGTTTGTAGATGATTAATTGCCGCTAATCTTACGATGCCCACTATTCACAGAGTCATGGACAACACCCTCCCTCGGCTTATCTCACGGAACAAGATAAATTATTTCCCATTTTTCTGTAATAGTTTAATGAATGGATATATTACTGAATTTTTGGATTTTTAATGTTGTTTTAATTAATAAACTAAATTATTCTAGATATTAAAAATGAAATATCTTTCCATATAAAGATGATCTTTAGCACACCACTTTTCATCTCAATTTTAATTGAATATATATAATATATATATATATATATATTCTTAGAACCATACTTTGAAGTTTAAGATTTAACAATCAAATTTAGCCCTTTGAGATATGAAAATTCAATTATTCATTAAAACAAATACTTGAAATGCATGTGTTGAAAATTTGTGTTAAATAACTGAAAATATTGTACTATTGTGATATGGAAATAAAGGAAATTGAATACGAAAATCGATCAAGATGGACAGGAATAAAAATTTTATTAAAACAAGATCGAAATAAAAAAGAAATTGTTTAATTAAAAGTTTCACATTACATCGGAAGCAAATATTCCAATATCACTCACTACTGTTGAAGCCTGTTTTATTTACAAAAATTGTTTCTTATTTTTAATTATTTGGCAAATAATTTGTTGAAAAATTTAATTTTTTTCTTTAAAACAAAGCATTTTAATTTTTATTAAACATTGAAAGTTCTAAAGAAGAATATTCTAAATTTGGAAAAATATTACAGTGGGAAGTTTAAATAATAAAAACTAGGAAATATAAAATTTGTTCTATATGCAATTTTATTGATAACAACACGGAGATTTTTATTCCACTTAGAGTAATGTAAGCATAAGGAATTTGCATGCCACATCAATTCATAACATACATTCATTTATTTTATTGTTATTTATTAAGTTATTCTTTCTTTAATTTATTGATTTAATTACATTCTCACAGGAAGAGAGAAACTTCCCTTGAAATATAAACATGATCATGCTATGGGCAAGTAATGAGGCTTTCCCGTTTTTTAATCAAAAATTTTGTTTATATTTTTTGATGTTTCGGCCTGAAAGAAGCTTTAGTACAATAAATGAATAAAAATATTTAACAGATCAACAATGTCAAAGGAAAAACTTGGCTTTTCCATCCTATATATAAATGATTTTTCAAAAATCATAAATTCTAAAACATGCAAAACATTTTTAATATAATTTGAAATAATTTTTTCTATTATTTTATTAAAAAAGTAAGCGATAAATCTAAAAGAAATCAAAAACCTTAAAAAGATAAATTTAATATAAAAATTTTAAATTAATATAATATTTATTCTATTTATCCTTTTATTTTGTTTTAAACTTAATTAAACATAATAAAAAGTTGATGTTTTTATATATATGTTAGTAATTTTTGGTATTACTTCACAGAGCTAATTTTTTGCATTTTTCTTTATTTGTTATTAATTTTTTATTAATTCACAATTCAATTTTTAGCTTTTCTTTAATTTTAGGATATTTAAAAATGTTAAGGTAATTATAAAAAAATAAATAAACTAAAAAAATACAATTAAAATTTATTTTACAAAAGACTGGAGCCAAGGACCACGACGTCCAAGTCGTTGTTCTAGACAACAGATAATGAGGGTCTTTTATATTTTTAAATGAAATTAGAAAATAATAAGTAGCTTAGGAGTTCAAACCAAAATATAAGGATCGTATGGAATTTGCAAGAAACTCCGTAATGTTTGCTAAATGGAGGGGTATGGAGCCAGATTTGAAGCTTTCCCAAGGCATGTAAATATCAGTAAATCAGAAAAAATCAAAGTTATAAAAAATAAGCTGCTCTGTAGTCCAGTATCACTAAACCTCTAGATTTCTGAATTATGTTGTGGAGATATATAATCTGCTATAGGTTTCTCAAAAAGAAAGTCTATTAACCTAAAACTGGCATTAATTGATTGTGGAAGTTATCATTGATAGCCGACTCAGAAAGCAATTTGTTGGACAATCAAAATAGTCAAAATCTCCATGCAGTATCAAGGCTCACCCCGGAACGCACTTGATTTCCCCTCTCGCACCCCTCCCCAGTCAGATCGAATCCCGGGATTCATTGTCCTGAAACAATTAACGAATCACTTCACAAAGATACGTCAGAATGTTTTATCAACAACAGATTGACCAAAACTGATAAATCAGCAGCGATTCCAGATTAGAAACATTAATTAAAATTATAAGACAATTAATCCGTGTAATTGACTTATCTGATTCCACATGGACCGGACCGTTCAATGATAATGTCACCCAGGCGTAAGATAACGCAATTTTTTACTTAATGCGTAATAAAATTCCATTAAAAATTGATTTTGATTACATTTTTAATCAATTCATTATAGTAGCTTACTTAAAAATTGATTAATAATAATAATGATTATTATTATTATAATTATTATTCATATAACTCGATCAGAGAAGAACCAGCGAGTGAAAGACTTGTTAAATTCTGTTTTAGAGTAATCAAGACTTATTTTTCGAATTTCATTTTATAACTAAATAGTGCGGAAATTGGCTTACATAGTTATTTAAATTATATTTATATAAATGATTCCGCTATTGACAATTTATTTAATTTTAAAGTTACAATAATAATAATAATTAATATTTATTAATAAAAATAACCGTTCAATTAAAATTTTGGAAAACTAAATATATTTTCACATTCTGAGTGATGCTAACATACAATAATCATAAATATACTATTTAATATATAATATTCATAAATTTAGTGTTCATAATAAAATTAGAGATAAAATCATAATTAAAATTATCTCCCAATAAAAATAATAATAATAATAATAATAATAATAATAATAATAATAATAATAATAATAAATAATAATAATAATAATAATAATATACCACTTTTTTGTCAGAGCCAATCGAGAGGTGCTGAGCTGATGCATTCGAAACGGCTTAATGACTTTATCAGAAATTTAATATATAACCATTCAAATGAAAATAATGTATAACTTTCATATGAATTATCCTGATTTATAAGTAATAAAGAATAGTAAACCTACAAGAATAGTAAACCTGCCCCACTAAATATGGTAAAATGGTCAGAAATGCGACAAACTGAAAAATGGATCCCATCATGTGTTATACTTGTCGGGAAATGGAAAAGCTTATGTACAGTAGGGCGGGTCGATGGAATACAAAACTTACAGGACTACCTTGTCTCTACTAAAAAAAGTTGTTTTTGTATATTTAAAGTTCACATGCAAATTTTCTTTCAAATTGGTTAATGTCTAGGGCCTCGCATTTATGTAAAAGAAAACAGTGAAATTACACACTATATATTTTTCAACTACTTTAAAGTCACAATACAAACATTAGTGATAAAGTTAGGTTGTACACTGAATACGAGAATAGGAGATCAACTTGTTAAATATCTTTCTTTAGTTTCAAATCTTTATTTTCATACTTTCTTCTTGAGTTATTATTATTATACAATTATGACGTCTTTTTTGTGACCAAAACCTTTTGAAGAAACTCGAGTAACATCCTTTACAGTCGTTCAACTGACTGAGTATGACAAGGAAATTTTGGTATTGGCAACGCATGTGCTTCAACTAGCTATCTTAGATCCAGATCAGATATGTCATTTGGAATAGGTTGAGACGTGAAAAAAAACCGGTTCCAATCCAGCCGGTCAAAGTAATTCTCTGCTTGAAAGTTGATGATGAAATTTGAGTTTGAAAATTGACGAATTTTTGTACATAGTACATGCAATGTTTAATCATCTCAGAACAGCAAAAAGCCTTATAATATAAAACACTGTTGATAATGAACATGAAAAAAATTATATTTACTGAGATTATGTATAATTTCCAGAATATCACATAGTACAATTAGGCTTCCGTGAAGAATTGTACCATTTCATATAAATAATAGGTTTCAAAACTTTATGGGATCACCGCTCACTTTATATGACAATGTTTTCACGGTCCTCATTATAACAATTTTCCCCGTTCAAGCCATTTAATATTTTCATCAAATACTTCTGTTCCTCTCGAAAAAATTGGTAACTAATTTTCACTGAAACCACTTTTGTATATGAGCTGGGAACGATACAAAATTAAAAATTTTTATTGAATAAATATTTTATGAATAAATGACTAAGCCTGTCTTTGAGATTTTGTTTTTCAAATGAAATTATTAATGTCCTCAACAAAATTTTAATTAATTAATTAGTTTGTTTTTTTCAATTAAGGGATCTTTGTCTTTAAAATCTTAATCACTTTTTACTCCCCCCCCTAGAAATATTGATTTTTAGATTTTTGAAATTTTAATTTATTTTTCTCTTAAACTTTAGTTGTTTCTATATTTAATTTTCATTTTTGCCAGCGTTTGTATAACCCCAACCATACTAATAGGAGCAAGGGTTTTAAAATTGTAAAATAAATGTTGTCAAGCCCAAATCATCATTTTTTCGCAACGGATGAATAGAGAGACAATTTGTTTTAAATATTACTTCATTTGAAATTCATAATAAAATCAACATTTCAAAAAAATACATTTGACAAATAAACTGCTCAAATTGTTTTCGGCAAAAATATAAGTGATGAATAAATATTTAATAATAATAATAATAATAATAATAATAATAATAATAATAATAATAATAATAATAATAATAATAATAATAATAATAATAATAATAATAATAATAATAATAATAATAATATAAATAATAATAATAATATTAATAATAAAAATTTTAATAATAATAATATTAATAATAATAGTAATAATAATAATAATAATAATAATAATAATAATAATAATAATAATAATAATAATATAAATAATAATAATAATATTAATAATAAAAATTTTAATAATAATAATATTAATAATAATAGTAATAATAATAATAATAATATTAATAATAATAAAAATATTAATAATAATAGTAATAATAATAATAATAATAATAATAATAATAATAATAGTGATATTAATAATCATTTTTATTATTATTTTTATTTCTTTAAATTATTGATAAAAATTGAAAGATTAATCAAATATTTTAAAGAAATTAATTCTATATTTCTCATGATCCCCCAATATATATTCAATAAATTAAGATCAACAAGTTAAATCCATTTTATCACTAATAAATACGAGAACGGATCATTTATCACGATCAACTATTTACTCGATATTTACTCTTATCTTTCTATGGTTATCTTGCAAATAAATTTTATCGAAAAAACCAAAATATACAAATAAAATTTTTCCATTGTGGAAAAAGAAAAATATCTCATTTTTTCCAAATCCGCTCAACCAATGAAAATGAGGCAAACAGAAAAGTAATTCAATTTCTATTGGCAGCTCGATTGACTATCTGAATTTAGTGGAAATGATATAAATCACGGAAAAAGTGAGCACAGACTTCAACAACTCATTGACCAATTTATTGTCACTCAATTAAAACAAGTGAGGTTTAGTTTTAATATATTTTCAGGGAAAAATTAAAGCAAAATATTTTTATTGCTTTCATTCCAGGTAATAATAATTCTCTACGGTCTGAGGAAATTTCAAATAGTGTGAAAGAATCGTACGTGATTAATTTAGCCAAAAAAATGTTCCTTGTTAAGTGAATATTCCGGTTAAACGGAAAATAATTTCTTTCTTCATTGATCAATAGCGCAAGGAAAATAAACCGATTTTGATTCGCCGTGTAAAGATATAGCTGACGGACAGAAATAGGGATAAGCGAATCAATCAACCAGTTGCATGACGAAAAGCGGTAATTCTATTCCCGCGGTAATTAGGACAAACTCCTACACTTGTTTATATCTATCATAGTTTTTATATTTTATTATTGTTTTAATCGAATACGCAACTTGACAGATTTTCCCCCCTCATAAAATAGAACTTTCGATTGCTTGAACCGACATTCAGATCGGATTACTGGAATGAGTTTAGGAAAATGAAATTGAGTTGAACGTGAGACTATGCGTATAATTTATTGCGTCTTTTTTTATTCCAAAGATATATCTTGATTCCGATTGCATAATGTTTTAAAGAACACTTTTTATTCGATTTGATTATATTTTAGTTATTAATTGTTTTAGAGAAATGAATTTCGCTAAACTCACCGGTGAGAGTCAATCGGGATTTTTATTCACTTCCGGATTGATGAATGGGGAAAAATCCCAAATCCCTCTGCCATTTTTCGACTCGAATTGGAAAGGCAAGTTTATTAAATTCTTATTGATTTGTGTGTTTTAATTAATAATCTATTGATTTGTAATTAATAAATCAATTTAAACACTGACCAAAATTAGTAAATGAATTTTATAGATGTCAATACAAATGAATGGTGCTCTTTGAAACTGGATCATTTAGGATTGAATTATCAGGAGAAACTTGAGAACTTACCAACATTTATTGCGTCTGTTGCCAATATCTATAGCAAATCAACGACGCAGGCTTCTTCCCAATTCCAGTGCCCTGACTGTGGCGCAAACTTTTCATCGCGAGGCCCATTAAAACGACATCAAAATGCATTGTGTAAAAATCCGAATGGACTTTTAATAAAAACTCGGCAAACCATTTTCAAGCATAACAGGTTGATAGTTTTATTATAAAATTTGAAACAATACACTCTCCTCTAGCGTTATACAGAGAAAGCAAGTATTGGGAACGAATCAGAATTGCACTACGACTAACTTATCCGGGGGATCAGAGTACAATATTTATAATAATAATAATAACTATTATCATAAATTATATTATAGGCATCGTAAAACGAGTTCTGATTACAAGCAGGTACGAATTATATTTTTCACGTAATTTTCATGTCTGTTTTCGGTTTAATAGTTGTTTTTGCAATTTGTTGGTATGGTAAAGTAAGACATGAATTCGAAACATTGAGATCTGACAAATGAATATGATGATGTCAGTCCCATCACAGTTTGATACATATTCATATTTTTATTCGAGTAATTTTATATCGTCTTCATCCGACCTATATGAAATCGACACCAATGGCAATGTTTCATTTGCTGGATCGGATATCTTCAAATGGTTAGGCTGGCACAGTCTGTAGGGTACAGAGAGAAATCGAAAATTGATGTGTTGATAATGGGTTATATATATATATATATATATTTTTTCACTTTTCGTTACACTGCCGACAAACAAAACTCAGTTCATAAACAACTATAAAAACGATTATCAAGCGATTAAATTGTCATTGACATTCGCTACAATTAATCATATTCGTCAATAATGTTAATTGAATATTTTTAAGAGCCCTTTATTTTTATCTATAGATATTTTTTTCCAGTCGGTTTCATTTCCAATATCAAAATTATCAAGTCCGATCTCAAACGGGTCGAACCTCAATCTGTTTTGCGACGTTTGCAATAAACCTTGTCGAAGTCAAGTCAGTTTGATCAGGCATAGGAAGCAGCACCAGAATCCGAATTCCCATTATTCTTGTGATGTTTGTGGGAAAACATTTAAAATAAGTTCCGGACTCAAACAGCACATGCACATTCACTCGTCCAATAAACCTTATTCTTGCTTAGTGAGTCAGTTTTTTTTACCAAATTTTTGTAAATAAATAGTAATAATAATGATAATAATAATAATAATAATAATAATAATAATAATAATAATGCAATTTTTTAATCTTTGCTATTAACATACTATCATAACATACCTTCATAAACCTTCAAACCCTTTAAAACGAATTTTTAATCAAAAATACTTTGCTTGATTAAAAATAATTATTTACACTAACTTATTCATTAAATAAAAAAATTCCGAAATTTTGTGCATAAAATTCATGCATAAGATGAGAAAATTTTCCCCCTTTATGATAATGAATAATTTCCACAACCTGATTTGTAAACATTTACGTAGACATCACATTTTTTATATTAATTAATGTTTTTAATTTTGTTCTATTCATGAGAATTATTGGGTAAAAGAAATTAAAAATTGATAAATATTATTATTATTATTATTATTATTATTATTATTATTATTACTATTATTATTATTGTATTATTTTTATATTATTATTATTATTATTATTATATTATTATTATTATTATTATTATTATTATTATTATTATATTATTATATTATTATTATTATATTATTATTATTATATTATTATTATTATTATTATTATTATTATTATTATTATTATTATTATTATTATTAATTTTTTTTAATTTTGATTACATATAATTTAATCTAGAATTGCCAAAAGTCCTATACTCAATATAGTAATCTCTGTCGACATAAAAGAATGAGTAGAGATTGTCAAAGGAAAGCAAAGTGTACTGAATGTGGAATGGAATTCACCAATGGTAAAACCTATGACACTCATAAACAGCATTGTTTAGGTTTGGATCCAAGTGGATATTTGAAATCCCCATCTTACAGTTCTCAAGCAAATTCCATAAATAATAATAATAATAATTCTGGCAATATTATTGAATCAACTTGGAGCAGTCCAAATGTCCATATTCAACAGTCAGCCACGGTCAAGTCATTCAATACCGAGGACTTAATCAGAGAAATTGTCCCTTTGGATTTAACTGTTAGAAAATCAAAAACTGACTGTCCAACTTCTGAAACCTTTCCCGATTCAAGAGTTGAACAGTTGATCAAATGGAACAATTTAAATAAATGTGGGGGTAACAACAGCATTCAGTCTCTAAATCCCAATCACTTGAATTCCATAAATAGTATGGCATCGGCATTTCCATCGAACTGCCATGGAAATGATTACATGAGTTCAATCAATCAATACTTTCTACAATTTCCAGTAATGATTCCTCGTCCCAGATCTTTGAATCTCGATAATTCAAAATCATCGAGTTCTATCAATTCATTGAAGCATCACAATGCTGATGACAAAAAATCTGTCAACACTGTCATTGAATTGGCATCAAGCAAAAGCCACACCCAGAGTAGCCGTTGTTCCAGCAGTTTCAGCTCTTCATCAACGATCCGATACCATTGCCATTTGTGCTTAAAGACATTTCCTCGGGCTGCCAACTTGAACCGACATTTGCGAACTCATACTGGTGAACAACCGTACAAGTGTGCTTTCTGCGACAAATGTTTCAGTATTTCTTCCAATATGCAACGCCATGTGAGAAACATTCACAATAAAGAGCGTCCGTACAAATGTACGAAGTGCGATCGGATATTTGATCAATTGACTTCATTGGACCGGCACATTCGTCAACTGTGTAGCATGTGAAATCTATTAATACGAAATTTTCTGAATTCAATATATTATTGTTAGAAATATTTTATATTTTATATTTTATTTATTTCATTCCCATAACATTTTTCAACTCCCAGAAAGAAATGGATTTCAAACTTTTTTTCAGAAATAGAGTTCTTTGATTATTCGCTCACCTTGGTGAAATACGTCTATATACGTATTAGCATCCGTTACCATTCTGATGACGCAGAAAATCAGCAAAAAAAATTTCATTTTCTACATCAGGGGCTCCTAACCTTTGTGAAGTTACGGAGCACACAAAATTATAAAACAGAAATGTGTATGAATATCGCTTTTATTTATGCTTGTTACAAACAAACATTAAAATATGAAAATATTTTTATCAAATATAGCATAAAATATTACGGAGCACTTGTAAAATTGTCGCAGAATACCGGCCCGGAGCCCAGACTCTATGTGTGTCACGAATAATTAGTAAATTTCTGTTTCTTCAGAAAGGTTCGTTCAAATTAAATTCCACATCTAACTGAATATATTTAAAAAAAAAAGTATTTTGTTACCAGTAAAAGATTATAAACTTTTTTATAATTTTTAGTGAGGACTCCTGCGTACTTTGACTTCAATAACCTTTCAAGTTTATCACAATGTCATTTAATAATATGTCAAGGTCACCAAATATTTGTTAATTAAATCATTTGTTTTAATGAAATTTTTATTTTTTTTATTATATATCAATAAATATCGGAGAGAAAAATTAGACACTGATGAAAATGCTCAGCATTGCTATAAAGGGACATTTGTAAAGATTATTAGATTTTAATAAAAATAATTAAAAGAAATCGAAAAAGAAATATTAACTAATTTTTCTTTTGTTTAAATTTAAATAATATTTGATTTTAATATAATTTGGTATGGTGAAATAATTAAAAATTACAATTTATGTATATGCACATAAATGGTTTGTTTTAATTTACTAGATTAAAATTGCGATACGATAAAACAAAACATTTTATTTTATTTTTAATGATAGAAAAATATTTCAAGAAATCAGTAGAATGGAGAAATCATTAAACAGAAATGATTAATAAGATTAATATTGTTGACAGAATGTTTGTCTAGTATAATAGCTAAGGGGGAGAGGGTTCGCGAATTGTTGGGGATCGAATTTTTGGAGCATGATTTGATGATATTGTTTAATGTCGTTTTTCGTTGAGCAAACAAGCCATTGGAAAAGAATCTGACGTTCTTCAAGTAATTCTAGATGAGATGTCGAGGCCCTGTTGAGGAAAATGGGCGGTGTGTTGGCAGTTTAGTTTTCTATTTGTTAAGCAGTGCTGTCTTGGGATGGAGAAGAAGATAAAACTGAGTTCTTTACTCAATTGATACAGTGCAACTACCACTGATAATAGCGCGGATATATCATCCATTATTTTCTTAGAGTTACACGACTCTGGGAGAAGTTTGCCGGATAACTTCTGCCTAATTTTTTTTTATGTCCTATTAATGAATCTGTGGGAGCAACAGTTTAGAGTTGCTTCTGATGCTTGGAAATTGATCTCTGCTCGATTCAATGTTGACAAAAATTGTTAGAAATAATTCATTAATTAAATTTTTCTCCCATTAACAAATTAATTATTCGCTAGTTTTCCCATTGTTATGTTTCATATTCACTTGGAGTTGAGATTGCATTTTATCCATTTGCGACGAAACAAAAATTATAATTATTAATAAAAAATTTTGAAAATTTTTTTAAAAAAAAAATAATTATTTGCTATAATTTTACGAGTTCGATATGAAAATGTTTTCAAAATGATTTCTAGGAGCATTTAGGAGTCCGCTAAATATTTTTTTCTTTTCTATATATATATATATATAAATTTTCACTCCTTAAATGAGAGAATTTCAGAAAATATTTAAAATTGCTAGGATTTATCATGGAAACTTAGAATCCACTAAAAAGATTTTACAGGATTTTTAAACAACTTTTGTCTGATGTATTTTTTGAACGTTTTCAAAGTGTTAAAATTTCTGATCTCTATAATAAATGTTTTACTAAAAAGATTTTGTTTTGACTTTTCCATAAGAAGGGGACAGCAATAAAATTAATGCCACAAAACTTGTTAAGTTTTTCCAGGTGTGCCAAAGAAATTATAAGACTATTTAAAAGATTACGAATCTCTGCCAATATTGTATTGTGTCAAGTTGGTGTAAATATCATTTGGATGAGGTTACAATTAACGTCAGAGGTCCAAACTTGAGAGTACGTTAGATTTAAGGGTTGAAAAATATTAATTATTACACAAATAAAAGGCAATAAATAAAGGAAGTGTACAGTTGATCGCTAAAAATTTTGAAAATAATAATAATAATAATAATAAATAATAATAATAATAATAATAATAATAATAATAATAATAATAATAAAAATAATAATAATAATAATAATAATAATAATAATAAATAATAATAATAATAATAATAATAATAATAATAATAATAATTAATAATAATAATGTTTTAAACAAGTAGATAATAAAATAAGGCCTTGCGGAAAAATATATACTAAATAGATGAAAACATTTTTCTATAAAACTATATTTATTATTACTAATGAGTCAATATATAATAATAACAAAGAAGTTGAAATAAAAATTTATTTTCTATCGACAATTCGACTAAAATGAAATTGTCGAAGGGTTTTTACTAAAACCCATTCAACGTATCACTGATATCGATCAGCGCAACAACTACATTCGATGATGCAAGGGTATTTTGGATCCATCTCCAAAACCAAACGATTTATTTTCACATCGCAAAAGAACTGCTGGATTATATATAAAATCCGGATTCTTGTATGATTATTAATGAAGTCAGGAATCATCGTTGCCAGTCTTTCTCTGAAGATCTTCTTCGGCTGAGGGTAGTTGAATTCAAGCCACTCTAGAATTATGGTAGCATATATTTTAATATATGCTAAGAAATAAATATTAAAATTTATTATAATTATCGATTTTATTCATGCAAATTAAAGCACTAGAAATTACATACATTTTGAAAAAAACTGATATAAAATGAATAAAAATTTTGTTTCAAGCAATCAGCAACCAATCAGAGATTGACTAATAGAATAATTTCATTTCTAATGTTAGTAACAAAATCTGGATACTCCAAATTTTGAAACTCTAACATCACGACTTTACTATTAGCAAACACGTTAACACACATAATTCGGGTTCAAAAATACAATAACATTTTTAGAAAACTTTTTTATCCGTTGTGAGGATAATTAAATAACAGTTAATTCTCATGTTAGAAATATGTAACGAACTTTAATAAAATTATAATAATAAAGTTAAAAAGATCATAAATAAGTTTAAAGTTAAATTAGGGAATGATGAAATTGCTTGATTGTAAAATTAATATTTAAGAATGTTTGTAATTTAAAAATATTTATTGAACATTTGTGTATTAATATTTAATATTCAATTATTAATGCATGCTTGCTACAATATCCTCAAAATAAATACTAAAAACATTTATGATAAAATGCAACTTTAGATCGTTGTTTTAATATTGAATTGTTGTAGACTTTTTTGAAATAAAGTTTTTAATTTATTATTAATTAGTTATGATGGATGTGCTAAATTTGAAATCCAAACTGCTAATATCCGTGATTGATAGAATTTTGATAACAGTTATTCGATATTGCAATTTATTAATATTCAAAGGAATCTTACAACTCATTATTCTACATTTACCCGATTTGAAAAATATTATTGGGTATTTTTTTACTTTTGTCTATAATTTGCTGGGGCTTCCCTGTCGGGAACAATATTTTTGATGTATCGAAATTTTCTATGAATGTTATATACATACGATTTTATCAGGAGTTCATTAAAATTTTTAATATAAATAAAAACAAAATTTAATAATGGAATTAAGAAATGATGAGGTAAACCAAATCATCGGCCCGAGTGGTAGCAGAAAAATATTGTTTGTTTATAAGTTGGTAAAATCTAAATTATTCAAAACAAAGTTTAACAAGATATTGGCACCGAGGGACTGATTAAAAACATAACTCAAGATAATTTCTGTAAGCTCAAAAATATGAAAATAGTAAAAGGTTTTGATATGAACTGATCAAGTAGGTATTGTCATCATTATATTAGGAAGCAAATAAAGAAAAAAATTTTAATAATTTATTCACAAAAATCAGTAAACATGTTGGCTTTTCAGTGATTTTTATAACTCAGAACCTGTTTCACTAAGACGGTACACACCGAACACATAATTTGGATGTTCAATATTTAGTGGTTTTTTAAAATCCTAGGGATGCAACAGTTATTTATTTTCAAAATAAGACCGCATAACCTAGTAATAGTAATTTTTTAATATAGTCATTTCAGGATGCTACAAATTTACCGAATGGATATATATTCCTTGATTTTACACAACAGTGTCCTGAGGATTTACGGGTTAGAACTGACATTTTCAGCAATGAGAACCAAACTAGAAATTATTTGAAAAATATGATGTACAAATGTGTGATGAGATAGTGAAAGTTAAAAACCAGGCAGTACCAGTGAGAATAGGTAATCATAGTACAAAAACTAACCAAATGAAACCAAAAACAAATCTGGAAAGGTTAACAAGATTTATAACAGAAGAAGCCAAAAAATGTCCTAGAAATATTAAAATTTACAAAACTCAACAAATGACAAGCAAAGAAGCACAACAACGGGAGTTTATGGCGTTATGAAAAAGATAACTAAAGGGTTTTGCAAACCATGAATATAATTTGAAACTTACTCAACTGATCTAACATGAGATACCACTACTTGATGAAATTCCTATTAAATTTCGAGCGTGCAGAATACCATAAATACATCAAGAGGAAAGTGATTGTCATCATCAATAGTTGTTAAAAAATAGTGGTTAAAAAGAAATATGGTGCTTTGTGATTCTGTGACTATCGAAAATTACATCAAGTCACGAGAAAAGATACATACCTTTGTCCAGTTCCACAGGAAATCTTTGATCAAATGGGAGAGGCGCAATCCTTTAGAGTAATCGATCCTAACAAAAGGTAGAATAAATTTAAAGTGAAAAAAGAGAATCGTAGCAAAACTGCATTTTCAGATGGTAAAAGTTAGTTTGAATTTAATGCATTATCATTTGGCTTAACCGGAGCGCCAGCCACGTTCCAATGAGTTATGATTTTTTTGTGTGATATCCCACACACATTAGTTTATATTGATAATATAATAATTTTTAAAATTTTTGATAATTATAAAGGAAAATATATTTAGAATATTTTTTCCTTTATTAAATTTTACCCTAAAAATGCCGAGACATCCGAAAATATCTAGATTTTTAGAGGACATAAAAAATATAACAGAAGAATTTTCTGATATCGATGAAAATAATTTTGATTCTGAGAATAGACTAGCAGATATTTTAGAGGATCAATTACAAAAAAAATTCCTAAGACAGCGATAGTAAAGAAGAGAAGAACTTTGAGGCTACCATCGTCTTAGGTGAGAGTGACTGTCTGCAAACTTAAACTTAAACTATTTGGAATGAAATAAAATCTGAATCAACTCCAGAAAGGAGATCAGTAAATACCGTTTTCAAAGTAATAATTGGACCTGTAGGGTATGCGGAACGAAACATAATGAAAGGTACGGTAACTAGGGATTTTTCATTGATAATCAATCATCGAATTATATTATAACCATATATATATATTATAACCATATATATTATATTATAAACCATATTATAACATACACAAAACTAGAAGCTTTCCGAGTTCTTGGTAAAAAATGGACCTATCTCAACAAAAGTTTTACGCATTTCCATTTTATATGCGTGTGGTGCGTATGAAGCTAAGAACTTAAAATTATCTTATTTATGGTCTAAAAAGTGGGGACCGGGTTCTTTTGAAAGAACTATGAGTTGAAAACAGTTTACCGATATTTTACAATTTATTCGATTAGATAAAAAAATGAACGTAGTGTACGATTACAAACGGATAAATTCGCAATTATTTCAGGTGTTTGGAATGCACTCATTGAAAATAGCCAGAATTACTACGTACCGCGACAAAACATAACAATTGACGAACAATTACTCCCAACCAAACCGAGATGCTGATTCAATCATTACATGCAGAACAAAATTTTAGTTAGTATCTGATCTCAAAAGTAAATTTGTTGGGGTTGTCTGTAAAGTTAGCTATTATTGATCTGACTCCACGTGTGCTTTTACAACAACAATAACAAGCTTCAGAAAATATATACTTTATTGAATAACACCAAAGTTTGACCGTACATACGGAACGTACGCTATTTTTTGGCTAAATTAATAAATAGCGTACGCTAATTTTTCTGCATTACGTGTTTGTCGAAATATTTTTTTTATTATAGAATTAACAAGAAATAACAAAATTAAAAATTAAAGAATGGAAAACGTTTTAAAAATATTCCGTGAACAATTGTGTATTTTTATTCCAATTTTCTAACAATAAACTACGGTCATCAATTGATTAAATTCCAGCAGTGACTTTTGAATTTTATTAAAATATTCATCTTTATCACTATAATATCAACAGTATTATAAAGAATGAATGTATAAAGTTGCAAAACTGTATCTAAATTCTAATCATCTGGAGAATCAGACTCTTCTTGTACTGAGTCTTCTGACGTATCACTGATATCATCATTCGGTTCATTCCATTTCACGTTCTCTTCAACATAATCCACTTCTTCCACTTTGTCCATTAAACGTGCGTTGGCATGGATATAGACCATCTTCTCAATGGTCTTCGGATTCAGTCGAGACATCCTTTTATTCTGGAAGAAACCAAATAAGCTCCAGTTCCTTTCAGCAGCACTCGAAGTTCCGATTTGGCTTAATACGCGTATAGCAAATCTCTGGAGCTCCGGTACACCCGATCCAAAACTGTACCACCATTGATGTGCTGGCATGGTACTTGCTGCAGCTTTTGATACTGGGCGTGCAAATATTCCCTGACTTGATCTAAAGTTATTTAGTTGGTTTGTTATAATGACTTGCTCCTCCACATCAGGATGCAATAGTTCTACTAGTTGATAGAATCCAGTCATGACTTCATCATTTTCATGCTGAGCCATGTTCACATACTCCGGATCTAAAAGGAATCCAGCGGCATGAAGCGTTGTGTGCATCATGGCCCATCTTCTAGCAAATGAATCTTACAACTCTTTACGCTGAGCTTGTGATATATTTGAAAAGTTGTTAATAGATTTTTGGATTGTAAATATTTTGAAATAAATTTTTCCTGTAACAGGGGCATCACCATCAACAAGTCGTAGTAGTTCAAAAACTGGTTTTTTTATATCCAAGTATAATTGACACTTTTTCCAAAATGGTTCAGACAGAACTGAAACAGATACTTCTTCACCGGCTATTTTGTAGCTCTTGTTGATTAACCACGCCTTGTATTCTCTGCTCACAATCATTTCCTGCAAAGCATCTTTAAGTTCCACTAAACGTTGAGTCATGATAACACAAGTTCCAAAGCGTGTCTCAGATGGATGGAGCAAAATCTTAATAGGAGAATGTTTCTTCAACATAGCTCGTGAGACATCATGTCCTTTTATAAACTTTACAATAGCAATCACGTCTTTCAAAATTGAAGAAATCCAAATTAATTTAAAACGACAAGAAAATGACGCTATCTTCTGCTCTAACGTACGGGCGAACTTTGGTCCCAATAATACTGTAGTTTCAATCTTGATAACGTTTTCTGAGCGGATAAATGTCCACCTAGTCCTCCATCATGGTATATCAACATTAATGTTGTTCAATGTTCTTTTGGAACCAAAATTATTAAATTTTCATTTTTAACACATTTTAACAAACCATCATAAATGATATATTTATGTTTTTCGTCAACTACATGTTTTCAGTCACTCTCCTTTTTGATCGTGACTGCATGTTTCAGCAATTGATTTAATTCATCATCGTTTTCCAGATCTTTTTGCAGTTTCTGCAAATTATTAGCGGTTTTGATTGCCATAAATATTGTATTATTATAATTCGTTTCATATTTCTTACCCTCGTTATTTACAGGGATTCTCGATAACGTATCCGCATTTCCATGTGATTTGACCGTTCGATATTTAATTTCAAAATCATATTCTTGTAGGGCTATTGACCATCGGATCAGTTTGCTGGCCGAATCCCGATGCTTCATCAACCATTTTAATGGAATATGATCAGTAAATACAACAAATTTTCTGCCAACTACATACTGTCTAAACGTTGCTATACTGTAAACCAATGCTAATGTTTCTTTCTCAATTGTAGAATAATTCTTTTCATGTGGCTTTAATGTTCTGCTGGCATATGCAATTACGTGATCTTTCTCACCTTCAACTTGTTGTCCTAATACTGCACCCAACACCAAATTACTTGCATCTGTCATTAAGATAAATGGTATTCTAAAATTTGGACATCTCAATATAGGTTTTTTAATCAAACTTTCTTTAAGCAATTCGAATGCTTCTTGTTGAGCTTTTCCCCATTTAAATTGACCCTGCTTTTTTAATAATACATTTAAGGGTTGTGCTACATGAGAAAAGCTTTTAATAAATTTTCTATAATAACTAGCTAAACCTAGAAATTGTCGAACTTGATCTACATTTTTAGGGATTGCGTATTCTTTAGTTTTCTTCACATTTTCTAGGTTTGGTTGCAATCTATTTCGAGAAATAATATGACCTACATAAACCACTTCTGATTTTCCCCATTCACATTTAGATGGTTTTATTTTTAGATGACCCTTTAATAATCTTCTAAATACCGTTTCCACATATTTGAGATGTTCCTTAAAGGTATTTGAAATTATTATTATATCATCAATATAGACTTGTGCATGTGGGTTAGGGTTAGGTTGCGTTAATCCAAACGGTAACACATTAAATTTATACAATCCCTTACCATCCGAAAAAGCCGTTTTTCTTCGATCTTCTTCGTTCACTTTAAATTGATTATAACCTTTATTAAGATAGATTACTGTGAAAAATTGTACTTCTCCCATATGATAAAACATTTCTTGTGGAACTGGAATAGATATGTATCCTTTCGCGTAACTTGATCTAATTTCCGATAATCGACACAAAATCGCAAATCGCGCGTTTCTTTTTAACAACTACTATTGACGATGAGAATGGTGAAGAACTATCTCGTATTATTTTGAACTCTTTCATTGCTTTTATCTGTCTGTCACTTTCCTCTTGATGTATATATGGAATTCTATACGGTTTCAGTTTAATCAGAGTTTCATCAAGTAATGATATCTCATGTTCAATTACTTGGGTGAGTCCCAAATTGTACTCGTGTTTTGCAAACACCATTTTATATTTTTTTAATAACTCCGTGAATTCCCATTTTTGCGATTCTGTTAAATCATTACTAATGACTTGCGGCTCATTGTAGATTTTAATATCTCTCGGTAATTTTGGAGTTTTGTGTTTTTATTAACTATTCTCACTGACACTATTCTTTTACCACTATTCTTTTACCACTTCATCACACATTGGTACTTCATATTTTTCTATTAGCTTCTCATTTGGTTCAAATATGCACTCCTCATCTGAAACATCTAACACATCCGCATAATATATTACCTCACTTCTTGCTGGCAATTCTAGAGTTTGATTTAGAAATACCTCTCTTACTTTATGTCCTTTTTCGTCTGTTTGTCCTTTTATTAATCTCCCAGTTTTTAGATCAAGAGAAATTCCTTGTAGTTGTTCCATCACATCCATACCAATTAAACATTCGACAGGACTATCTCTCATCACTGACACATAATGCACTAATTCGTGATTACCAATGATTAAGTCAGCTTTTAATTTCCCAATTATATTTAAAACATTGTGCGACATTGACCTTATTACTTTACTTTTTGGTTTCATATTTGATCTTTCTTCCATTGTCAAAAAAATCATCTGATACTATAGTATTACTGGAACCTGAATCTAATAAAGCTTCCACTTTTCTTCCATTGAATAGAATGTTTATGCGAAGCTGTTTGCCTTTATTTCTTAATGTCATAATTGCATATCTGCATGGTAATCCGAGCATGTTTTTCCGTTCAATTTCAGCGCTTGAGGGCTCAATGTTATCTAATTCAAATTGAATATGTTCTACTGATTTCATTTCTTTCAATTTTTTAGTTGGATACGTTGGTGCCGTTGGCAAAAACGTTGGTGTATACCACTTTGAACGAATTTCAATTCCGCCAAGTTTCGGCATAGGTTTTTAATAAAAATTGTAGCTCCGGCTTTTTCACACTCTTCATGATTCCTTTTTGAAAATATCTTTACTCCTTTATTATTATCGATGTCATTATTATTATCGTTATTGTGATCACTTGCTGCACATAGAGATACTTCGCTTCTTTGATCGGTTTCAGTTGTGCTCTCACACTTGCCATTTCTCTATATTGACGATGAGTAATGAAAAATCTCGCTATAAGCGGAAAACAACCAATAATCATTTTCCATGACCATCCGGATATTACATATATTCTATGAGCCGATAATATTTGAGACATTATTACCTTTATTGTTATGATTAAAACATAAAATCCAATTAATCCTGCGTATGATTGTCCTAAAAACATTAATTTCCGCCAGATCTTTTTCATCGTTATATATGTTGCCTTTCTAAAGTGATCTGGTGTTAGAAGGTATTCATAATTGACATTACCTTCCCCGTTAGGCAATATTGTATCAATCATTTCTGAGATTACACGTTCCTTTTTTGACGGAAATACGAAATTTCTTTGAGCTTCTTCAATATCCTCACTTGCATAGAAACCCATTTGTGTCATCTTATTTAAGGATGTAAAATTTACTAGGTATTCTAGATTTGTTAATTCTAATTTATCTGGAGTTCTCACTTCTCGGTAATCTGGTAATGCTATCCATGAAACATGTGCTAAGCGATATAATGGATCAAGCAATCTATTGCATTGAAGAATTTTTGGCTTAGTATGCTCTTCCAGTAATAATCTTGTTATGGGTTCCATAAATCGCATTTTTCCGTTTATACTCACTGGCAATTCATTTGTACATTTTTCGTATTTCATAATTTTTACTGTAATTGCTTTGCATTTGTAGCTATATAGGGCCTCTCCGAAGACTCTGGTAAATACACCATTTTCTGATATTAGCATAGGTGCTACTAAGTTTGGATTTGTAATGGCCATTGCCATCCTATTTCTAAGTATTTCTTTATCCAATGTACAATCATTTAGAATCATTTCCCGATATATATTCTCCATTATGTTTTGACTAAAATGGTACAAATAATCAATTTTATTGTTAAAATAGTGAGTGAATTTAATATCATTTGTGTGTATTTTAGTTTTTGCCTCATGCACCATCATTTTTGATACGTAAACACCTCTGTAATTTGTTGCATAAACCATTTGCCCACATTTATTGTTAGCCTCTTTTTTTATAAAACGCATACTATCTGTTGGTAATGTCGACATTAATACTGGTGCGGTTTTCCTCGTCCATACTGGAGTCGACCTGATTGTGCCATTCGATTTATAATTTATATTGAAATTATCGGGGCTTTCTCTAAACTGTTCTCCACTTAAGTCTTTGAAAGTCATAGTTTTCAAATGCGTTAAATTACATACATTAGTTTTAACATCAAATACTATAATGGATTCTCCAGTTTGGCAATTACTTTGTCTCATATTACAAAACGGATAGGTTTGAAGTTTTCATGTTTCATCATCAAAAACTCCTTCAAATTCTCTCAATTATGTCAAATATTCTTCAATCACCACTGATTGTTTAATTAATTCCCCATTCACTTTATATGGTTCTCCTTCGCACGTTCCATCTTGTTGAATTACTCCCTTTACAACAACTGTTTCTCTTATTCTGTGATTTACTTTTGGTTTCAATTTAATTTCCGGATTTGAAACGCAGCTAAGCAGTTTTCTGGCATTACCTCTACTGGGCGTGGAATAGCGTGCATTTTTATCAGTGATGTACGGCTCCATTTACCACAGAAAAATACAAAAGTAGTTCGCTTCACAATACATAGCTAGTCGTAGATCAGATTCCTGATACACATAATATTTTACATTATTTTCTACTTTCAATTTCTTTGAGTATGGTTCCGGACATTCTCCCATGTCCACAACCGAATAAATTTTCCCCATTTCTGTTTGGGAACAATCGTAAGCAGTCATACCTATATCTTGTGTAGTTATTGCACATAAAATAAAGAGCATAATTATTGCCCATGGAAATATCATCTTTTTTCTTAGCCACGGGCTATCTTTTTCATTTAACCGTTTGCATGGTAACTTTATTTCATCACTTTCATTTACTGTAAGATCATTATTCAACTTCTTCCAACCTCCATTCTTTTTAACCCATTCTAAAAAATATTCGTTTGAGATTCGTGCAGCTACATCCATCAAATTTTCCAAATTATCCGTTTTTGCTATCGCATGAGTTCCAATTTCTAAAATCATATAATTTAAACTTGTTAACATTACTTCTTTGTCAATTTCATTTTTAGTCAAATTTTCAATTAATTTCTTATCACAAAATTTATCGTTTTCTCCAAATCTTTCACGACATTTGGAAGTCTGTTTTTCATTTCAGTTACCATGTTTCCTAACTCATACTCTACATCCATGTTTATTTGAAACATCGGATATACTGCTTTAATCAAGCCCATTAATATTATTTTCGTTTCATCAACTTCCTGTTCAATTCTCACTAAACTCTGCTTTATTTCGTATAAAGTTCTAGGTTTTCTAACAATTATTTCACTATTTATTTTACTTCTTGGTGCCTCAAAAATTTCTTGCTTTTCCGAATATTCTACGTGAATTTTATTATTCGATTCATTTCCTTCCTTATCACTGAAAATTTCATCTACTTTTTCTCGTTCTATTCCGTTTACGTTATTGTCCTCTATATTTGTATTTGAATTCTCCAAATTATTCACTGAGTCTACTTTCTGTTCCTTTAGTGCTACTTCACAATTCACTAAATACCCTGTCCTTCCATCGGCATCTAGGTATCCGTTTTCATCTAATTCTTGTGGCTTAAATCCACAATCATATAAATGTTCATCATCATCTAACTCTTCACCTTTGAACATCAATAAAATAATTCCATATTTTCCTATTCGATTAGCAGCTCTTTTTCGTAACTTCCGAACCTTTGTACACCAATGTTCCTCCATATACTCTGTTTTTCCGCAATCTTCATAATCTATTGCTATAATAAATGGTTTTAATTCCATTCCAGTTTCTCTTAATTCTTTACCCAATCTTTGCAACAAACATTTCAATTTTTACCCAGACCTCGATTTATCATATAAATAAATATGGTCGTATTATGTTTACTATTTCTAGTTAAGCCTTTTCCTTTAGTTCTATTTTATCAATTAATTTTAATTTCTCCGAAATTTTAACTCCATCATAATCACTTAAAGCATCTCTTAAGTCTCTTGTTATTTCTTGTAAATCACTTTTTTTCGCAACTTCTTCCTTAATAATACATGCAACCTGCAATTTATTTTTATTTCCAGGTATAAAACCACGATCTGTTAAAAATTCATCGTCTAAATATCTATTCTTAAATTTCACCTTTATTATCTGTCTTCCATTATTCTCTTTTAATTTATCTTTTAAATCTTTAACATAATCTCCTATTTCACTACGAATACAGATCACACTATTTCTACTTTCATCTACAACATTAATAAAAATAAAATCTAACCATTTATTTTCTCTGAACGCTTTCCCAAATATTTTCATCATATTTGTTATTTTATCTCTATCTTTTGAATTTACCTCATAATAATCAGCACACAGTTCAATTACGCTAATCAATCTTTGTAAACTCAGTGACATCTGACTCAATTCCAGTAATGATGTCATTATCTTAGACGTTTCCGCTGCTCTCGATTCTATTAATTTATTAATCCCGACATAATCATTATTGACTTTTCGCTTTGCAAATCATCTTTAATCATCCTTCTTTTCAACTCTGTGTCTGATGCTTGTGATTGCGACTCATACCTCATGTGGTTATCCGTCTCTTCATCAGATTCAAACTTGCATATTAAACGATCAAAACGTCGACTCATTTGTTTCACTTCGTCTTCAATTCTATTACTAGAATTATCTGGCTGCACAAAAGCAATGCTGTCTGCTTGTGATTTGTCACTTTGGAATCTAGTTTTCTTTAAGATTGGCTTTTGGAATCTCTCATTATTCCTGGGACATGACCTCGCCATATGTCCATAACCTCTACATGAATGACTTTGAATTCGGCCTTGTAAATTAACTCTATCTCTTTGAAGTGACGGTGACGTTTATGGAGATCTTCATCTTGCGAAACAGTTTCGTGATACATGCCCACTCCTTCAACAATTAGAGCACTGTATATTATCATTAATTAGCTGGCTATTGGTGCTCATCTTACTAAAACTTTTCCCACCATCACCTTTCAACCAATCTGGCCACACCCTCTTTGGACTTCGTTGCTCTTCATTTTTAAACCAACATTGACTATTACTATGTTCCTTTCTCTGGCAATGATCACACTGGACAGGACTTGGACTTCTTCGGGCATTGTTTCTAAACCAGCATTGATTTATATTATGTCCCAATTTCTGAAAATGACTACATTGGAATGGTCTTTCTCTCTCCTCGTTTGAACTATTTGTAGATTTCCTTGGCTCAAATTTAACTCTAAATTTTGTTGATGAACTGGTGAATTTCTGGAATAAATTATTTTTGATTGTCGATATTGATCTGTCTCTGGGTTCATCAATAGTTGTAAAAGATTCTGCTTTTGATTGAGTAGTTTTCAAATTCAATTCAATCTTCAAAGCCTTTTTAATTAACTAGTCAAAATTGTTGAAATCTACATCGCATTAGGCATTTTTAATTTCCTTTCTAACTCCTGTCAAAAATTGATCTTGCAATAATTCCTTCACTTGTTTCGTCATATCAAGTTGTTCGGGTTTAATCTCGAAAGCTTTCTCTGCAAGGCTCGTCAAATGATAAGCAAATTCACTTACCAACTCGTCTGGTCTTTGCATTCGATTGTAAAACTTTTGGCGCATTATTCGTTTGATATCACCTCCAATTAATTTAGCTGCTAAGGCATCTTTCAACTTGATCCAATCATTGCAATGTGTCTTTTATCAATCTGTTGACAAGCCTCTCTCGCTGCTCCTTTTAAATATAATGGTAACCGTTGCACCATAATCGATTAGTTGCATCCGTAACCAGTGGCATACATGTAGTAATCAGCCATAAAATCAACAAATTCGACAGGATCTACTCCATATTGTTGAACTGGTAGTTTCTGACAACTTCCATAATCATTACTAAGAGTAGCAGACATATTTGTTTGGACATTGGATACAGGAGTTGTCATAGTAGGCACCAGGGTTTGATCATTATTATTGGAATTGCTCGCCATTATTTCTGATTGCTTCTGGTTTCTCAAATTGTAAAATATTTTTTGTACAACTTTTTCACGTCTGAATTTTAAAATATTACAATTATTAATGTTACCTTTTGTTTTAATTTTGGAATTTATTCTATAAAAATTTTCTTTATAAATTCTGCCTCAATGAATCACGAAGGTTTTTTAATAATTTGAAAGTTTTCTTTTAATTCAATAATTTATTCTCTTTTCAGTTTATTTTTACGTTGACTCTTTTTTTCCAGTTTTTCTCTTTTATAATAATTCAATTATTTTCACCACTATTCTCAACCGACTTTAGATCACGTCGGGCTCACCAAAATGTTGGGTTATTATTATTGAAAGTCGGTTCCCTCTGACTCCTCGCGTCCTTTTCGAATCAAATAAGCAAACCCAACACAGAATAATTTTATTTTCACTTTACCACAGTTACAACTCAATCCGATTTATTTCAATGTTTTGTAATTACAATTTATGATTTATTTGCACCCTTCAACCACCGAATAAATTTGATTATCTTAAGGTAGGTTATCTAATGGATAATCAACTTTTCTGATAGATAACGTTTGACTTTACTTGGGTTTAGACTTTAACTGACCTGACTACACTACTCGTTTGCTTCAACCACTGGCCATTTCGTGTTTTTCCCTTTTCCTTTTATACTCCTGCTCAGACTGTTTTCAGACAATTGTCAACAACATTTGCTACATTACTAAATTATTAAAAATAATTACTTCCCACAGACCACCTTAGCCGATATTTGTCAACAACGTTTACTACATTACTAAATTACAAATTAGGAAATAATTACTTCTCCATAGATCAGTGGCGCCCATTTAATATTGTTTAGGCAAATTTACCCTTTTATATTATCCGTCTAAACGCCGGATTTTCCTCATCTCTTGGGTTTCCCATTGACTCGGGCTTCCCATTAGTAATCAATTTTTTAATTATTTTCTTTTTTTGTCTTATATTATTTTTAAGGACCCCTCACTAAATTTTTATTATGAACAGTTTTTATAAGAACATTGTATTCACATGTGAAACGGAGAGAAAGTTATCAATAGCGTTTTTGGATTTGTTAATTCAACGCAAAGATAAACATTATGAGACAAAGATTTATAGAAAAACAACTGATACTGGTCTTTATAATTCTCCAGAAAGCTTTTGTAAATTTAAGTATAAGAGAAATATGGTGAAGGATTGATTTATCGTTCATGGTCTTTATCTTCTACTTTTGCTAATTCGGTAAAAAGTGTTGATAAATTGGTTGAGTTGTTGATAAAGAATGGATACTCTAAATAATTTTTATTGTTGTTGATAAAAGAGACTGTTGACAAATTGATTAAAAATCCTAAGGATCCATGTTTTGGAAAGTCTGAGTGTAATTTGTCAAATGAGTGTGAATTGAGTGTTGATCTAAATAATAATAAAAATGGATATAAAAAATTGAGCCTAAATATGTGTTAGTATTGCCGTACTCTGAAGGTTTTAGAAATTATAGAAGGAAGTTAAGAAAACAGATGGGAAATTTATAGTATAAGATCATCTCTAATTCGTGTAAGGTACACAATATGTTTATTAATAAATCAAAAACTCCGGTTGGATTGTGTTCTGATCTCATTTATCAATTTACATGTAATGGGTGTAATGCCACATACATTGGAGAGACTTCCCGTCATCTCTGTACTTGAGTTCTAGAGCATTGTCGATTGAAGTGTTTCACCAATTTTAGTGAGCACAATAGCGGCTGTAAAATTGAAATAGGAATGTGTGATTTTAGAATTTTGTTGAAAAGTTTTAATAATTATTGGGAACGCGTGATATATGAAGCATTGCTGATAAGGTCATTGGATCCAAAGATAAATGGGCAAAGTGCTGTGACTACGAATGTTTTGAGTGTTTTTAAATAGTTTAAGTATGTTAAATCATGTTTATGTATTGTTTTTTTTAAAAAACCTTTTTAATATTATTAAAATAATTTAATTTATAAATAACATTATTTTTTAAAATTATAATATAGATAAAAAATTAAAATATTTATATAAATAACATTTTAAAATTAGTTGAAAGTATTTGAATATTTTTTAAGTGTTTATTTATTAGAAAATTAAATTAATATTAAAAAAGAATTTGTTTAAATTATAAGTTAATTCATAATATTTTTAGTTGGTTTTGTCTACCTGAAGATGACAGTTATGCTGTCGAAATATATCGTACGAAGAGTTTTTTATTAGCGTTATCTTTTAATAATAATGATTATATATAATATATATATACAAAAACAATAAAACCGTTTAAGGAAAATTTATTTTAAACATCCCCCCGAAATAATTTCAAGGTCAAATTTGTTTTATTGCAATAAAAATAACAGACAAAGTTATGTATATATACTGATGGGTTTTCGCAAATTTTCAGACTGATTTTTTCAGTGTTAGTGTGCAGTGCTAATTTGTAGTCTTATTTTTTCAGAAAAATTTTCAGTCTATATTTAGTTGGTGTATATAACAAGCTGAGAGCCGTGCATTCAGGCAATTAACACGGGTAAGTGTTTTGTCTGGACACGATAACTCTCACTTAGTGTACGAGTATCGATTTGTGTTTTAAATTTGAATGATTACTCCCGTGAGAATTTATGAATAGATTCATGACTATTTTATGAGTTATGAATTGCTACTTTACCATGTTTTTCTGAATGAATTTCTGATGGACGATGTGATATGCTGAAAAAATATTTATAACCGACAACTTTTGTGCATCAAAACTTTTATGGCATGTAGCAAAATTATTTATTTATTTTTTGGCCCACATCTGCTAGATACCGCAAGTTATTAAACTCTTGCATATACAAACGGTAACGTGTAAGCGACGTTTATCGGCAACGGTTCGGTGACCTCGAGGGCCTGCCTATGAGAAACAGCTGGCTTGAACGCAACATGATGTATACATAAAGCAAGGAACAGAAAGCTGAGAGGACGTCTTGTGGCCGATTCCTCATTTTCCCGACATTGATAAATTAGACTAAAATTTCAAACAACAATCGGCTCAAAATCACTAACACCGAGTAATTTAGTGAACACTCATTAAATACAACATAAACAAAAATAGATCCCAAGGTCAAGAAAAAGGCAAGAGCAGTGGGGAAATTGCGAAATCTTTGCAACAGTTTAACTAGAAAGCCGCAAGGAAAAGATTAATTCGAAAGACCAAAATCATAAAAAATGAATAATTTAAATAATATTTAAGGATTAAACAAATTATTTTAAGTTGAGATAGAAAATATGGGCGGAACGCTGCACAAATTTTCGGAGAGAATTAAAATACTTTAACGAAAAAGGAAATAGTTAGAAATAATGGCGGATCCATGCTCAAAATTTTGCGATATGGGAGGATAAGGATAGTAAAAGAAATTCAACGACAGAAACCCGACTAAAGAATAAGGTTGTTTTAGATTTTTCCACACTAAAAGTTGTTAATAGTGTTTGAGCTTTGTAGATTAATGATAACACTGTTAATGTAAACTCTTGAAATAGGGAAACACACCGAAGCTACTATTAGTTTAAATTGAAGACTGATAGAATCAGATATCAAAATTAATAACATTATAAAACATATTGAAATAGATTTTATTTACAATAAAAATCCGAATCTACATACCGGTAGACAATTCGGATTGGAACAGGGCATACCTTGCATCCAAAAAGTTAAAAATTCATTAGCATAATTCTAAGAAATTAGACATCAAATTGCAGATACGAAAATATGTAAACTCCATTTAGAATAGGTTGAGGATTATCGATATCAGGCTAATATGATCATGAACTTTCTGCTAAACCTAACCTACTCTACCTGTTGGTAATAACCGGAGTCACAATATTCCAACTGCAAGGGTGGAGCACGATTTTTCGTCTATGCTAATTTTAATGCCAATTTCATTAGTATAAACATTTTCCCAAGTCGTAATTCGCGGAAATTGTCATATCTAAACTTTTGCCAACCGCAAAATTTAGGCCAACCATCAATACCATATTTTCATTATATATTGTATTTTCCCCATAAATTCCTTTTCTCGAGTTTACATATTGTTCACAGGTTTGAAATTATCGTATCCTACAATTTTAGGTTGAAGTAGCAGTTGATTTTGTTGTCTCACTTCATACAAAAATGTTCCATTTTCAGGATTAGTTGTTAACACTGAAAGTTAATTAAATAGAAATAAAAATTTAACTTTCTAATCCAAAGATCATTCAGCTAAATAAGATCAAATACAAAAATTATATTACGTTTATTTAAATCACCATGTACAACATATAATGTTAAATCCTTTGAACAAATTCAATGAGGTCCCAAATTAGAGTCAGAATGGCAGTTTGAAGTTTTGCATTAAATAAATAGACTTTGAAAATTTTTTTTGAGTTTCTAATGCTTAAGGTGTATCGGAAGATATTAGAGAGTTTGTAGACTGTAGGGTTTGCTATTTGTTCTGCAATTCTAATTGCAGTAAATCTAGAATGTAGCGAAATTCTAATATCTAGCCCATTTTTCAATTGAATTTCAACTTCTGCTTCCATATCAGAAAGCGGCCTATTTCTTTTTATTAAGCTGTAAACAATATTGAAAATTTTATTGGTATTAGTCATATTTTTGTCATTCATTGAATCGATGACTTTGGTTAGTTCATTTGTTTTTTTTAGTTCAAGCATTTTTAAAACAAATAAATGTGTTTTTGATTGGAAATGTTCAGACATTTTTTTCCTTAATGAAGCCTGCTGAATAGATTTCGTTGTTCCTGATGGTTGAACTTTAAAATTTCGCCATACTTGCGAAATGTGAATGTTCTGTTCTGTACAAATACCAAATTATTGAATGAGGAGCATTTTATACATCCAAGTTTTTATTTTTGAAGTTCAAACCATAGTATTTATCCTGAAATAGCTTTAATTGATCATCATTCCAGCAATTTGGAAAAATATTCACAGCGGATTTTTCTTTTTCTGGATTGCTGATAGAATTGTAGAGCAAGATTCTGTTGGTGATTCTTGGCATACAGAATTTGAAATATTTTCCTCTTTTTTTTCATGTTTTTTACTTTTTTATTAAAAAAATCACAAATATTACTATTGCGTTTCATCAAATATTATTTTCTAAATGAAAGGGCTACAAAATATTTAGATATAAACTGGAAAACATAAGTGTACTCACAATATAATTATAACTGGAAATCATATTTCTATAGATAGATATAAACCTATTTAATCGAAATTATAAATAGTTTTTGTAATAAATAATAGATTTTATTAATTTAAAATTTAATTTATTCCGAAATAACAACCGGTTTGATTAACTATTAAAAAATTTAACAACCGGTTCTATCGAACCGTTAAGAACCGGCTACAGCTCATCACTGTCTATATATGTGTATATGAGTATATAGGTGAATCAGAAACAAACCGATTCGAGGACGAATCTAAATTAAAGGGGGAGATATGTTGGGGTTAACAAAATTCACAAAAGTAAAATGGAAAATCAATAAAAACATTGATATTCGACATAATAATTAAAAAGGCAAAATCAATTAAAAATTTTAAAATAAATATTTATCGGGGAAGCCGTTATGGGGCGGGTGGCAAATGACGAGACAAATTCAAATATAATAAAATTAAATCGATTGAGGGCCCCCAGAAGGAAATATTTCATAAAAATAGAGATTAATTAAAAATTAATTGACTAATAAAAAATCCGAACAGTGTGAGAAACCCGAGACGTCAACAAATGTCCTAATTACGGAAAACGAAATTGGTTGACGATGGAAACCCGGGGTAAAAGGGGAACCCGCCACCAATTTAATTATTATAAGTAAATGGAAACCCCGGGAGCCCTGAAGTATCTAATTTAGTTTTAGAAAGAGAGATGTCAAAAATACCAAAACCAATTTAGTTTACCGGTGATCTGATTTGCGAGATGGGTATAAAAGGAAAGGCAAATTAACCAAATTGCCAGTTGGTCGAAGAGAATATTTCCGAGAGTTCAGCAAAGAAGGTAATAATATTAGAAGAGAATTCAATCAGCCAAGCAAATTAAAGTATTGCGCACAAGACTAGTACATCTCCCTTTGGAAGACGTATCCGTATGCATTGATTTATTGTGAAATTGTGCAGAGTAATTTTGCAGAGTATTGTGAATTGAATAATTTTTTGTGAAGGTTGTGAAAAAAGTTGTGATATTTAGATTGAAAATAAATCTTATTGTGCTAAGTTAATTGAGCTGATTAAATAAGGACACCAAGGAGTCAGACCTAAACACCGACTTTCTATAAAAACTCAACAATACCAATAACAATAATAAGGATCTTAGTAGTTATAATAGTTATAATTTAGACCACAATAAGGTATAGTTGAGGATAATGACAGATGATAGAACAGTATAGATAAATATTGAAAGGGGATAGGAGAATGATGGAACCTAAAAATCAAAATCGAGCACAGGCTTTTTATCGACAGTTAGTTCGATCCATGGATCGTTCGGTCAATTATAGCATTAGTAATAGCGCTCACTTTTTGCGGACGATCAACCCACTCGAACACAGTTCCAACGTAGTTTAGAAACGGGTGCCGAGTGGTAAGCAAAAATATTTGTATGGGATTGTCTAGGTTACAACCATATAGTTTCCGAAAATTTCAACACATAGGAATCAACCATTTAATCAAATGGCAATCTTAAATCTCTAAAAACAAATATAAATTTAAAATAGATTACCTTTTAGTTGAAGCCAAATAACGTTTTACTATGAATTTATAAAGACTAAAAGAATATTTTTCTATTTACAAAGTTTTCATTTAAATTTATTAAAAATTTCAAATATCCTAATTTTTATAGGTTTTGTTTAAATATATGTACTAAAAAACAAATATTACATTTTTTGAAATAGGAAAATCTAATCCGTTTTAAGGTTTTTTAAATATGAAGACAACTAAAATCAATTCATCTAAAAACAAAGTAACAAAAACAAGTAAAGTTATGAAAGCTATGCTATTTTTTACTGTTCTCATTATTTTTCTTCCATTATTTTCTTACTTTGTTTCAAGATCAGTTTTATTTGAAGGTATTTTATATTTTATTTTTTTGATTTGTAATTATTATTTTATTAAGGATATTTTGGATATGATGCTAGTCAAAGTTCTCTCTATGGAGCTATAGTTGCTGTTGTAGTTGTACATGTAGTTTTAATTGCTTTCATATGTTTAGCATTTTCTGATAACGAAACAAGTTCATATATTGTGGAAAAGACAGATTAAAATTGTTTAATATTTCTTTTGAATTTTGATCAATGTAAATAAGTTTTTGGTATTTTTTGTAGTAATGGAAATAAATCTGGGTTTTTTTTAAATTTAAACATTAATATTTAAACTAAACTGTTAAATAAGTACATAAGTACTGAAAATTGTAATAATAATTTTAGTTCTTATCAATTAGCCAAAAAATCATTTGTAAAATGCATTCTGTTATGTGAATGTATTTGTATTTTGAAATACAAATTTTTTAAGATAAATTGTTACTAATTAAAATATGATTTAAGTGCCGAAATATTCACGAACAAATATAATAACTAATAGATTACATTCAACGTAATTACGGATTTTTTAATCGTGAATTTGTATGTCTGATGTATTATAAGCTCATACAATTAAGAGAAAGTGCTAGTTCAAATACCGAATGACCAGAAATTATAAGTCGTTTAACCAATCATCATTGTTGCGTTATACGCAATGCATGCAACAACTTGTTATGAAACAATTACCGAATTGTTAAACTTTAAAATCTGAGTTGAATGAATTAATTTCTAATTTGATAAATAATACTAATGAAATTTTATTCAAACTTAAAACAGCAATTTTATAATCTCAAACTCTTAACCACTTGACAGTTTTGTCCGAGCAAGACTTGGGCAAATTTTGTTTCGACTTCCTGGAAATGTTAATCCTTAGTTCCGTTCTGACAGATCTTGTTTCAAATTGTATAGCAGCTTGCGGTTGGAAATGATTAAGATGGCGTATTACAGAACTATTTCGCATTAAAATCCAACAGATAAGTGGTTAAATGCCTACATGACTTTTGTTGTGTCCGGCGGCAAGAGGATGCAAAATTTACCAATGTCATAGCAATGCTGTGTAATTGAAAATTCCACACTTAAACATTCTTACCGATTCCACAACAATTAGACTGCTTATAAATTCAATATTCCTAATTTATTTTTGGTAAATGTTTTTTTTTAACCTCAATTATGCTTATCTTGAGAGCCATAGTCTGGTCCGTGATGGGGAGCGATAGTTTCCTAATTGGCTTGTGATTCCTACCAAATTTTTTATTAGATTTAATAACTTTTTTTCATTGATCACTATTCCTGATTATATTCAAAGAATATACGATACATTAAGTGATATCCAGTACATTTCCCAATAGTATACCAGTTTCTCATCAGTACTATGCCAGGAGGCTCTCAGATTTCTCTGAGCTCCAGTTAAGTGTAAAAACAGTGTCAAATTAACACTGTTATACACCTATCCTGATGCACTAGGCATCAAGTAGGTTTGTAAAGTTTGGTTTTAAGGCAAGACAATAAGACGAATCTTTGTTTTGAACCTCCTTTCACTTGAAACCATGGTAGTTTTTGTAGTCTGATAGCTTGTTACCAGTTTCTTTGTTGAACTTGTAGTCCACAGAGGTAAGATTGTATCTAGCATTGGGCCCTTGTGCAAAGAAACAATTTTGGAGCCCACTTACAAATCTTTTCTTATTAAATAAAATATACAAAGAAAAACTTATGTGTATTTTATTTTTTAAAAAGTTAAATATTTTTTCTTGCCTTTGATTCTGTGAATATATTTATTAGGTCTTTAAGGTCCATTTTTGTAGCTTCTATGTATTCGATGGATATTAGTGTCATTTGATGCAATCGCTTTGTCCGATTGAATTCCTCTGGTAGTTTTTTATTTTTTCTATTTTTGAAAGTCCTTTCCACACTCGCAATTGTTACCGGTAAGGTAAAAAATAAAAGCAATGCCACATATAAACCAAATAAGTCACTTTCCATAATACTATATTTTTTGTTAGAATATCTGCAAATTCTTTAATTGTCATGTTTTCTTTCAAATCATCTTTAAGTAAGTTAGCGGCTTGTATTAACTGAATCGACAAGTTATTGTAAAGTACTTCTGAATATTTTTTGACATATTATCTCAGCTATCTTCATTTCCTGTTCAAATATAGATAACATATTTGTTGGTTGAAGAAATGCAAAATTTCGAATAAATATATTTTAACCTGTGAAGCGTTTTTCAATTTGGACAATTATTTTGTCTGATGTATAATAAAACACATTTACTCTAGATTTTACTCTTTTCTCTAGATTATTGGAATGATAGTTTGAAGATAATTCTTCAAAATGACGCTTCACTAGGCGTTGCCTTTGACTGGTAAATTTTATTTCAATTTTCTAATATTTTCCTAACTCTTCCTGACTCTCCTTTCTTTCAAATTCTTTGAAAGAATTTCTAAATCTTTTTAGTTTAAGTATTAAAGTTACTAATAAAGAGAAACTGCTTCACTAAAATCAATGCTTTTTTGTTGCAAATTTTTAGAAACGAAATTTATTTCAATCATAATTTTGAATAAAAATACTGTTATAAATGCAAATTCAAATTTTTTCATTTTTTTAATCTGTTTTTCTTTTATTTCATCTGCTTTGTTTGACTTTATTGATATTTCTGAGAGTGCTTTCAAAATATCAACAAATCACATCTTAATTGCAGCAATTGATTGGATCCTTCCTGACCATCGAGTGGGGTTAAGCTTTTAAAAAACGACTTCAGTTTCCCCGGAAAATGACGATAGAAGATCTCAGCGATTTATACTATGCCCGAAGAAGGCATATATATTTTGTAAAATTGTATAGTATGACATAACATCGTGACATCCAACTACACTATCATTAATGACTAAATTCAGGTTGTGACTATTACAATGAACATATTCAGCCTTGGATTGAATTTCTTTGATTGTACCCCATTGTAAACACAACTTATAACATTTGCACCATCATACCCCTGACCGTAAGATTTTTCTATTTGAATGTTCAAACTATCCAGTATACGAAAAACTTCGTTGGTCATTCCTGTAGCAAAATAAACTTTGAAGTTAAAAAATCCTAAAAACGTCTCAATAATGATCAAACTAATTGAATTATCATTTGAGTTACGATCTATATGAATTTGTTTTATAACTACACTTAGCTGGTCTTTTTGTGAAATATCTTGGGTCGAGTCTAACATCAAAGCATAAAATAATGAACAATTAATATTTGTTGTTAATTCCTTTAATAATTTTTCTCCAAATATTGATATTAATTCATTTTGTATTTGTTGACTTAGGTACTTGACTGAACCAGAAGGCATTTCAATGAGTTGTTTCGTTATATCATCATAATTAGCAAGTAAGTTGACGTGCGGAAAGAGGTTTCCGTTATAATATCTGAAATTTTTCACCGATGACCACGAAAAGCCAAACAATTTTTGGTAAGCAAAAGTGTAATACGAAATAACCGTTCTAAAACCATTTCCAAAATGAAGCTTTATATCGAACTTTCTCCTCATGACTTTTGCTAACTGTTTTATTTTTTTCCTATCATTAATATTTATTGGTAACATATTGGGCTTATAGTCAACAACCAAGTATTTTAAGGGGAAATTATCGATGAGGAGCAAGTTTATTGATATTTTAAAGGGTTGATTAGGTTGAATATTGTTATTTAAAGAGTAAATACTGTTGGGTTTATAAGAAAACATGAATAAAAATAATAAAATTTTAAAATTATCAAAATCAATTAAAATTTTGAAAAATGTAAAAATCAAACTTTTTCGAGGGGGAAAAGTGGTACCGGTGGCAAATATGATTGTGAAGACTAATAAAATACTATTAGATTGAGATAAGGTATATTGAAGGGTCGGGAGCCAAAAACAAATTAATTAATTAATTAAATTATTTACCGACGAACCCATTAATCAAGGGCCGCCGAGCTGAACGTCAGCTTAATGGGTTTCCGGCATTAGTGAAATGGGCAATAAATTGTCCGAACTGGAAAAATTGTTTCCCTAGCAGTAGTCTAAATTATTAAAACATCAAATTATATATAAGAGAACTGACAACAAAATAAGTTGCCAGTTGGTCGAAGAGAAAAATCTAACGAGTTGGAGAAGCGAGTGAAAAGCAGTAAACCGATAAAAAAGTTAATCAGATTACAGTGACTTATTTCGTTATATCCGTAGGGTGTGTACGAGAAGTAAACAATTGTATATCGTGGTGAATATTTATGAATAAAGATTTCTTTGTTGGGATTTTGTCTTATTGATTATTGAACACGAGAAGTCAGATCGAGAGACCTATTCATCGACGAATACTAAAAATCCCAACAATTTGTTGAGCCCGACGTGATCTGAATCGTCGGTGAGAAGCATCTAAAGAGCAACCAAAGCTTTGTGAAAACTGTATATTGAGAAAGAGAAATCGATACTTTGAAAAGTGTTACTATCAGACGTACTAAATTGGAAAATAAACGAGAACCTTATTATTTACGAAGCAAGCAACGAATAGAGATTACTGTGAGTAGCAATAATTTAACTACGTCGACATCTACAGCACCAATAGTTTCAACATCAGCAGCGACCTTCAGAGATACAAATGATTATGCAAGTTGTCAAAAGTTACCAGTAAACCAGTACGAAAGAGATCTGTGGAATTCGCTGACTTCATGGGCGAATATTACATGTATGCAACGGCCTATGGATGACTCAAGCGGTGATGGTACAGCAATTGCCATTTTATCTCAAAGGAGCAGCACGAGAGGCATGGCAGCAGTTTGACAAAAGGAACATTAGAAATGACCGGTTTAATTTTTTATGTGGGGTTTTCACCCAAACCGCTTTGTTGGTAGCATATGACTGTTCTCAAACTGAAATGGGAAAAGTTTATTCAGTAGTAGACATGGCTGATTGTTCGGAGGCGTATCCGATTAATTTAAAAATTAATGACGTTAAATATCATGTGTATCAGGAATTGGATCTGAGACTAGTAAATGTTCGGGAATGTCTGGTAAAAAGGACAACATTTATATTTTATTGTGGGAAATGGAGCCATGCGTCATTATGAAAAATTCAGGCCATTCCGAGACCGGTTCAGGTGAATTGAAAATGAGTTCTGAAATTAAATTAAAAGCAAAGTAAAATCATATGATTAGAGAAACAATTGTAGTTAAAGGAGCTTTAAAAACAAATGGTGATTGTGAAGGTGAACCGCACAAATTGAATAGTACAATTATTGATAAAATAGTCGCAGTGGAAGAGTATTTAACGGAATTGCGAGAATTCCAAGGTATGTTTGATGATGATACAAGGTAATTGCAAACACATCCATTTTGCAATATGAAGCAGTTTAGCTGTCAGACAGGTGAGTCAATTCTAGTGTATGACGTAAAAACGAATGTATGTAATTTTGCGTATTTGAAAACAATGATTTTTAAAGAATTAGTTGGTAAACAATTCAAAGAAAGACCCAATCGATTGAATTCAAATACCAGAGACAACGGAAAAGTGAGAGTGACCCGTCTATGACAAGAAAGACATCTGTAGTGTTAATGCCAACTTCACCTAGTGATGGAATGTGATTTATTAGAAAAGACATCACAAATAAATGTGGTCAAATAGTATATGAAACAAATTATAAAGGTGTATATCTATCAAAGAAAACAATTGAAGATGCAAAAACTAGAATCCACACGGAAGATATTATGTAACTCTGTATTTTAATAATAAAATGGATTATTTATTCCATCATAGCCAAGATGTCATGGAAAATATTTATCGCGAGATGATATTAAATGATTGTAAACTATATAAAGAGATATTACGCAATCGTTTGGCAATGACTATTACTAATCCGAATCTAGTTGCACCTATGCTAATATTGGAGAATGGAGTGTTTACCAGAATAATTGGGGAGGCTCTATACAGTTATAAATGTAAAGAGGTGATTGTGAAAAATACGAAATATGATAAGTGCACAAACGAACTACCAGTCACTGTAGGTAAGAAATTGAAATTTATGGAAATCTAGTTGCACCTATGCTAATATTGGAGAATGGAGTGTTTACCAGAATAATTGGGGAGGCTCTATACAGTTATAAATGTAAAGAGGTGATTGTGAAAAATACGAAATATGATAAGTGCACAAACGAACTACCAGTCACTGTAGGTAAGAAATTGAAATTTATGGAGCCAACCACTCGAATATTATTGGAGCAAGAAGCGAAACAGAAAATATTACAGAGTAATCGAGTATTATCTCCGTTATATCGTTTAGCGCCAGACTCATGGATTGAGTTACCAGATTACAGAATAGTAAAGACTCCCGACAAATTAGAATTAATAAAGCTAGAGTATTTAGTAAATTTCACGACGTTGAATAAAATATAACAAACAGGTTATATTCAAGCGATGAAATTGATGAAGCACAAAGAAATTTATTATTCCCTTCGAAAAAGGAGCGCGTCATATCAGAAATGGTAGCTACAATATTGTCTAATGGACAAGGCAAAGTAAATTATGATTATTTGTTGACACCCGATCATTATAAAAAAGCTACGTATAATACAATGAAAAAGATTTGGGCGAATTTATGTTTTTGGGGCCAGCTTATGCTGGATTAATTGGTATATATGTAATTGCAGTAACAGTGAAAGTAATACTATCTCAAATCTTGTCGATGCATAGAATATACGCAATTTCGGGTTGGTCATGGAAATTAATTATTGGATGTGTACCATTTTTAGCTAGATACTTTATCACGGATCACCAGTATAAAGAAATAAAAAATGTGAAAAAGCAATTCAAAAATGACCAAAGAAGTGAAGACTCACAACTAGATTCAATAACCGAAAATAAGAATGAGAACAGTAATGGTGGAGATAACAAGTTATCGTTTTTAAATAAAAAAATAATTGGCACTCATAGATTAAACCTGAATCTAGATTTTTGCTAGAACCAATGCTAAAACTTAGTGGGATAGACACGCTCACTATATGGCACATTCCAGCTACATTAACAGAAACAGCTGCAGTTTATCCAGGACATAAACTAAAAGAAATAAAACCGCTTAGTGATATTAAGCTTGAACCAGAAAAGGTTGAGCCGCCGAGCGCTGAGATTGAAAGGAAAAACATGCTAGGTTTACCATTTAATTATGCGCTTATGACAATATACAAAGTTGGAAAATAACCCCGTATATTTGTGCAATTAATTAAGCGTAAAGTGGAAGCTCTACTAGACTCAGGCTCTAGTCATACAATCATATCCACTTTTTACGAGTTTATTTGTTGAGTATCAATTTTTATTAAGTATTTACTAGGTTGTATTAATGTTGATATCATAAAATTTATCTGTAGTAGAATTATTATTATTATTAATATTATTATTACTATTATTCTTATTCTTATTCTTATTCTTATTACTTTAAAATTTAATAACATGTATAAAAAATTTCTATTTTAAAATATATTTTGTCTTTATATAAAATCATGTTCTAAAAATTTAAAGTTTAAATGATTTTGTGTAGAAAAAATTTCAATCTTAAAATAAATTTCAATCTTAAAATGACTTTAAAAATTAAATTGCGATTAAAAATTAATACCAAATTAATATTTTGAAAATTTTAAAATCATGTATAAAAAATTTCAATCTTAAATTCAAAAACTAAAATAAATTTCAAAATTAAAATGATATTAAAAATTAAATTACAATAAAAATTCGAAAAATAAAATTAAATTTAAAAAAATTAATATCAAATTAATATTTTGAAAAAAAAATAAAAATAAATTCAATAAAATGTGCACACAAGATTAGTTATCTTGATTACATAATTACATAATTATGTAATCTTTTTCACTTGAATTTGCAGACTGTTGTGTATTAAAGATCTGGATATATATTTCTATCTTTCTTTAGAAATGAATCAAGTTTCGGTAATTTTTGTAGTAAAATCTCTTTTTCTTTCTTTATTTTATGCTTTTGGGCTCCACTTTTTATTTTTTTAGAAGTATTCAGTTCCATTTTCAATTACTTAAAGGTGAGGGTCAGAGGTAAGGTAAGTTGAAAAATTAATTTTGAAGACATTCATTAACTATTACTAATTATATATTTTTAGCTTATTTAAATTTTAATTAAATAGTTATACTTTACAAATACATACAGCTTAATAAAAGTATAAAACGCTAAATATTACACAATATTTTTAAAATCAAATTGACAGTAAAGTTAAGAATGATCGATATCATATTTATTATTATTTCAATAGTAATGATATGCTACTTATACCATATCATAAAGCAAGAAAAACTAAAAAAAACAAAAAATCTTAAAAATAAAAGAAAAAATAAAAGTCACATGTTTAACTTTGTAAAACAGAAAATTGAAGAGACTTTCATGAATCATATAACATATTACTTATATGTTATAATTACATTTATTTTTGTATGAAAAAAATATAATGTTATATCGTATTATTTTCTAGTAATATACACAGAAGTGGGCTAATAATTTATACCCATTTTATGTATGTATTTCCTCTAAAGTAATAACTTGTCAGAGTAAATTTTCTTATATATTAATTTTTTTGGATTGGTTTGGTTGGAAACAAGGTGATTAAAAAAGTAAGGAATTTTTTTTAAAAAAAGTTTTTTAAATTAGAAAATTAAATTTTTAAAAATTTTATGGTTTGACGATGGACCTTTGTACCTCCCACACACTCGCCATATCTAGCTACGCCACTGGATATGATATTTAATATTTCCGTCCGTATGTCATACATGCCAATTTTCGACTGTGAAAAGAAAAATTCTGCACTTTTTTGGATATAACTTTATTTTTTTAAAATTTAAATTGCACTATACATACATGTATAAAAAAGCATGTAGCTTATATGGAAATTATTTTAAATTTTGAAACCAATTTTTTCTTTCATGGAATTTTCAATTTTTAAAAATTCTAGATAAAATCTTTACTTTAAATCGAAATTATTTTTTTATCATTATGTTATTTGCTCGCGCCTTTTCTCCTATGTACCTGTGTGATTGACACGCACTTAACGCGCCTTGAGCTGGCCTGGGCTACATGATATTATAATGTGAACTTTTGACATACCGGTGTAATACATGGACACTAGTTTTTCGAAATAAATCTTATTTAATTTAACTAATTTAAATTATCAACACTTAGAATCTTTTTCAATGTTGGGTTTTTTGAAAAATTTCACGGTATTTATAAAATGTGGGATTTGTTTTACTTTCGTAAATGTTTCACGGATTGCAAATATAGAAAACGTCATTGTCTATAGACATCTCTACGAAATGGGACTTCAATAATAAGCAAGTCATTTTCCCTACCTTCATACTTTGAATGGTTCATGAATTTTTTGGACTACCAATGCTTTTAAACCTGTTAATAAGTCTGTGTTTAAATTGTTTTGTTAGTAAATAATTATTATAAATAATTAAGCAATTAAAATTATTTAAAAAATAAGAAATGAAAAATAAATTTAAATAGAAAATGAGTTAAAAAACAAAAATAATTTAAGCTAGAAAATTCTAACTAAATGTATTTTGTCAAATGCTGCTCACATTTATAAGTAGTAAATAATGTAAAATATTTATAAATTTGAATTTTTGTTATAATTGACTTAAAAATTTCCCCAATAAAATTATTGAAAATTGAATATCAAAATATTGTTGAGTTTTAATAAAAAAACGGCACAAATGAATTTATCTCTCTCCTTGGGTCTCTGAGTACCAAATGTATTGTTTAAAACAATTTATTATTTTGTTATCACAATTGTTTTCCCAATATAATTTTCAAAAGATTTGTATAAAACGATTCAATTTATGTCGAAAATGTTTTAAAGTCCTGTACTTTCATTTATATAAATTTGTTTTATAACAAAAGGTTTTTGTCGTGCGGTACATTTTCACCTTTCAATTTAGAAAAATGTGCCATTTTAGTGCAGAGGTCATCCGTTGCTATGTTACTGTAATAATTCTTCACCCCTCAAGGTTTTATCAAATTATAATATCACATTTTTAAACTTTAATTTATAGAATAAAGATTTATCATGTGCGTTTATAAAAATATTTGTTTTAATGATAACGGTGAATTTTAGCATAAAATCACGGTGTGATAGCCAAAAATATCACTCCATGTAGTCAAAAAGAAAATGAGCGAGTGCTTTTATTATTTTTGTTATATTTTCCCATGGGGAATTTCTTTCAATATGACTGAAAATATTTCTCTGATTTCATTTTATTTTTCAATGACATTAGGAATTTTTTATTTTTGACCATAAATCAGTAATGATATCGATGTTTTATTGATAAATTAAAAATAAATAAAATATTAAACGTGTGCCCCCCTCTCGATTCAGAAATTCCGAAGTGCTGCATAACCAATTGAAATTCAGAAACTGTGTTTCACTGACTTGTTTACCAAAATTTGTGTGTAATTAGACCATTTTTAAAGGCAGCAAAAAAAATGATAATTTTATTTATTATTACTATTCCTATGACCAAATATCGCGTGCGTAAACCGATATGAAGTTGAATACCAACACCAAGAAAATAAAATAAATAATTTATTATATTGCAACTGGAAATTTATTTTCATTTTAATCGAGTCCCGTATGTAATGCAAGGATATGCCTAGCACAGAACAGAAGCGAACTAGTTTAAAAAGTTTACTATGAGTTGAATTACATGTTTCAAAAGTCATATTTTAGCCACCCTTGTACTAATATTTCTATCTGATTTTGATAATTCTTACTTTTTGTTATTTATAATTTTGATTTTTCAGTCTCTCGCTTTTGTATCTTGTTTATCTTGTGATATTATTCAAATTTGTTATAATTTGTTTTAATATATTAATGTCAAATAAATAGCATTAATTGACAAATTTTTGTTTTATTTTACTGATTTATATTTGATTTGTTGTGAGACATTCTTCCACCATAATTTTATTCAGAAAACATGGATGAACTGCAAAAATTGACAGGATATCCAGAAATAAAAACAAAGAGATAACTTATTTAAGAGACTTCAATTATGTTTTACAATAAAGAGAAAGACAACAAAAGAATTTCGCAGGAGGAAGGAATATATTTAAATTAAGCTGTTGTTTAATTATTGTAATTAAATATAATTTTCAAATAATTGTGTTTAATTTAGGTAATTAATTTGTGAATTTATTATTATTTGTAGGAAGATATTTTTTGATATTCATATGGGACTTTTTCCACTTTATTAAAATTTAATTTAATTTTATATTTCCTATAGCAGGAAAATGTTTTATTTCATAAACTGAAATCTACAAAAATGATAGAACTAATTTAAATAGTCAATTTTTTTCGGTTAAAATTAAAACAAAATTTACTTAAGCTTTAAATTTAAACAAAAAAATAAATCACTGATTAAATTTAAAAAAAATCCAATTGTAAAAAAAATCTAATCAATAAAACAATTTCTTTGAAAAAATTAAAACAAAAAAAATTCCATTTAATCATAAACTTGTTTTAGATGGTATGAATAAAAAAATAGTTTGAAATTTTAATTAATCCCATTCAAACACTTGATAAGTGGAAATAAATTATTAATAATTTTTTTTTTGCTTTTGACAATCGAGTATTTTTTGGGGTTTTCTGTCGAATAATAATTTTTTCCACAACTTCAGCCGTAATCAAAGCGATTTTTTGGGGATGAAATTTTCATGAGACACTGGGAGCCAATAACCGGCAATAAACATGGCTAAAATTCGTGTCGTCCTTGCTGACAAAACAGGGCCATAAAATATTCCAAATGACCATCGATTACATCTACCCCCATAAACTATAATTAATTGACGTCGTTATATTCAACGATGAGATAACTGGAGTAGAGAGTTTATTAACGTTATTTTGGGGCGATTATTAGAAGATTTTTTCCCCTAACTCAAACTCCCTATATATTCTCCTTGACTTGCTCGGCGCTCATCGCTCATCGTTCATACTATTTATGCTAGTTAAATCTGCTTTTATCAGGTAGAAGTAAATTAATGTATTTCCATTAGTAGTCATGGTGACAGTTCAGTAGAGACTTCTACTAGCAGCATATTGCGAGAGAGGAAAATAAATTTATTTTTATTTTTTTCCCCTCGATTCAATGCGAAATATAGAATAAACTGTTTTAAAGCAGAGAGTGGATAAATGAGACGAGTTCCATTAGGGTCAGTTGCTGGTGGAAATCAGTGTATCAACTGACAGTGGGTATTGTATTGTAGATACATCACAGATCCTCCCCACCCCCTGTTATGGTTTTCCGAGGATAATAATAGTATTAATAATGATTTGGTGGTCCGAATAACTACTTTCATGGTTATATATCTTTCACATGGAAATTGACAAGCTTTGTTTCGCTGAACTTTTCCACCTTTTGTTTAACCCCAAAACCAAATCAGTTGTTTTGGAGTTTATCAGAAAATAAAACAAAGACAAAAAACTAATTTTTACACAATAAATAATCAATTGAAATTAATGAAAAAAATGATTTTTTCCTGTCAACTTTTTTTTCTGGGTATTTTTTGATTTTTTTTGTTAAATAATTTAATTTAATTATTTAAATTATTATCTACTGCATCAAATCTCAAATCTATAATTAATTGGTATATTTTTTATATTTAATTTTTTTAAATATATTTTTAATGTTTTCAGTGTAGAATTAATATATGATAAATTAATAAATTTATTATAAAAATTAACTTAAAATTTGTTAATTGTCATCAAAAAATATTCTGAAAAACACCCGATAATATTTTTATTAAAGGATAAAGAAGCCTAAATAAAGTTTAAAGAGTCTTTGAAAATAAAGAAAAAATGAAATATAAATTCAAAACATAAAAACACTAAAATTAGTCTTCTTTTTGGAAGTAGCACATTAAACATTTGCTATATATTATAATTCAAGTCGGTACTGATTGTGATTTGTGTTGCTCGTTTCAATTAATTAAATAAGACCCAGCACAAAATACTTTACTGAAATTCAATCAAAGATTTACATTAACATCAGCGATATTTTTTATCTGTATATTTTGAGAATATTTTGTATATATATTGAAAGAACTTTTGCTTTTCATTTTGTAATGACATAAAGAATTTTTTTATTGATCAAAAAATTTTTCAACTTAAAAAATCAGTGCCGAAAATTTGTAAATATCAATAAAGCATCTGATTCATAGTCAATCAATAAAATAATTCTTTGTCATTGCATATATATATATATATATTTCTTCGACCAATTGGTCAATGCCCAGCGTGACTCTGATTTTTATACTAAATTTTTACAAAACTGATTAAATTAACAAACACTAAACCAGGGATTTCCAAAGTTTTAAATTAATGGGCCGCATTGAAAATTTTAATATTTAACTGGGCCGTAAAATCAGCAGAATATCTTACTCCTAGAGATATTCACTACACTCACTACTTAATAAAGTTGCTACAAATATAAAAAAAAATTTAATGTGTCTATAGTGGGCCGCATCCAAACATAAAATGGCCCTCAATGCGCCCATGGGCTGCAATTTGAATATCTTTTTCGGTGAACACCCTCCTGATTTTATATAATGTATTTGCGTTCGTCCCAATTTTGGATATTAGTTCATACACATTTCCCCACAATATGCCAATTTTAATTTTTTCAATATTTTTCAATAATTTATTAATTTTGAATTTTTATAAATTTTACCAGATATAAATTTTGCACTCAACGTTTTGCACACCAGAATTTCCTTTGCAGCACTGAACGAACCTCAACAAATGTAAGGAAGTTTTGGGTTACTGAGGCTGATGCTTTAAAATCTTTAGTATTTCTACAATTGGCTTTTATATCTAAATATATTTACATTGCTCAACACATAAAGTATTTTAGCACAAATAGGGCTCACCAGATTTTAAGACTCACTCGATTCTAAGATAAAATATATAGGTCACCCACACATATAAGATGAATTTTATTTTTATTTCTATTGAAGCATTTCTACCTTGTACTGATGATATTGTAGCTTATCACGAAGCACCAATTCAGTCTTCAAAATCCTCTAGGGCTTGATAAATTTGATACTAGATTGAAACCTTAAAACCTTAGGAATGTGAAACCTTGAAAATCCTTAAAATGGAAACGAAAATGCACTTGTATAAAGCTCCTAAACAGGAGCGTCTTATCTATATACATTTTAAACTCATTCTCGCAAAATTGAAGAAAAATTTATTAAAATAAGACAAATAAAGGTCACTCACAAAACAATTTATCGAGGAACCCTTTAAATAAGGATGAATCGTTGCAAAATTGAATGGAAATTTTTCGTTTTCATGAATTCTTTCCTTGGTTTGTGTTTTGTTCAATTTTGTTTCCAAGCTTCTTTGATAGATCTTTTCGGATTTGTAAGGGTGAGAAGGGACCCTCTAAGTACACCTAGAACGAATTTACTGTTCTCAAACAACCCATTCCTATATATAAGGTATAAAACTGAAATTATCAACTTTTTTTATTTTGATGTATGAATTCTCATATATACATACATATATATTTGATCACTGAGTATTTTTCTATGTACAGCTTCCTAAATCGGTGAAGAAACTTAGTGAGAAAGTCCTTAGTAATACTTAATCTCCAGATTGTTTCTGTAATTATCTTTTTTATTTGTTCTAGAGTACCGAAGTTATTTTGGAATCAAATAGTCCATTTTAGGTACTTCTATAAAAACAATCACTAGTTTCCGTTTTTAACCTGTTTTTGCGCTCCCTTGTTGTTTTTTCATTGGTCCAAAATTAAAATTAAAAGAAAAAATCAAAAAAATTAAATTTATAAATTTATTACAACGATTTGAATATTTTAAATATTAAATGTTGAAATTATTTTATTTTATTTTTGTGTTTATTTCGATGAATGATAAACGCAATGAGAAAAATTTATATTTATAAGATTTTTTTCTTGTTAAAAAGCTTGCTTTTAATAAAAGGTGATAAAATATTTTTATACTTTCATTTTTAATTTAATTTAATTTTTATTAATCTTCATTAATTAAAAGATTTTGATTTGACTAGGAATCCCGAAATACTCCCGGTGGCCAAGGACATTATTGTTAAACTACTGTCATTCCCATATAATATATTTTATTAATATTACATATATAATCATATGAAAATTAATAAATTTCTGTATGCAAATGTGAAAATTTTTATATTTTTCCTATTATAATGTTATATTTATAAGTTTATAACTATTTAAAAAAAACTGAATTCTCTAAGTCAATCAAAAAAGTATAAAATGAATTTTTGTCTCAACAGCTCCCCATTCAGTCACTTATTCCAGCAATGTCCCACACAAAAATCCTAATAAATGTCCGAGGAAATCTTGCGAAAATTTTAGTAAAGATGAAATTCATCCATTTCAAGTAATATTTATTGTTTTATTTTACCATTTTAATTAAGGTTACAATACAATTGCAGGATTTTATTTTCCACGATAGCTATTTTTTGTTTTGCTGAAGCTAATGAAATGTGCCCGGGTGACTTGATAAGCTCTCAAATAGCATTAATCAAAGATACTTACGAAATGATATCATTGACGTATGGTCAAAATCAGATGTCCGCAAAAAAGACTTGTTGGACTTTATTTTAATACAACCTTGAAGCTGATAACTGTTCCCAATGTTTGGTGTACTTCAGTACTAAGATTTGAATTAATGACTTGAAATCAGTCATTACCTATTGTTATTAAATAAATAATATTAATACAAAATTCTTTTACAACAACAATAATAATAACAATAATATAATATTTTCTACAAAATTTTACTATGAATCAGATTTATTTAAGGTATTCACGAATTTTCGACACAGCCTTTTTCAAGTAATTATAATAATAATTGAAAAACGCCAACTGTATATTCTGGTTAACATTTTACTTCATATTTCGACCTTCTATTAGTCTTCTTAAGGCTAAAAATTATGTTAACAAAATCTAAATAAAAATAAAAAAATTTAAACAAATTAACCAATAATCATCGTAATCAACTCGTAAATAAAACTAATAATAATTTGGGGAATTTACAAAAATCGAATAAATAACTAAACTAGAACATTTTTTGAATAAATTACTAAAATAGAACACTTTTCAATAAATTACTAAAATAGAACACTTTTTGAATAAATTACTAAAATAGAACACTTTTTAAATAAATTTAAATTGGCCAATGTATGAAAATGAATAGAGCATATCATGAAACTAATATATCTGAGGATTCCCAGTTGGATCAGAATTTACTAGAATAAAAGAGTTTTACGATGCATTTGCATCATCAGCATTCAAGAAATATATTGTATTTCGAGTTGGTCAAAGGAATACAAAATCTCTAAGCTTAAAATGCAACGAAACCGATTGTAACTTCAAAGTTTCGGCACGGTTTATTTTTCGTACATCAACGTGTGTAGTGAAGTTTATGAAACCATTAAACAAATGTAGTTTAGCATTAAATATCCAGAATCAACAGTGTCTGGTTAAAAATGTCATTTCCCAGCTAAATGTTGAAAGTATAACACCGAAAACTATAATTGAAAAAATGCGCACTGAGTATATGTGTCACATTTCTTATCATTCAGCTTGGTCGTCACTAAATTCTGCAAAAAAGAGAACCGGGTTAATTTTGCCTGAGTCATATTCGTTTATACCGGCTTTGGTGACGGCAATACAAGCGAATGGGGATTTCAGTGAGTATTCAATGGGTTTAAATGGCCATTTTCAAAGATTCTTTTTTTATGTGGAATGCATCTAAAGAATTCTTTCGAACTTCATGAAAACTTCTTTACCTTGATGGTACATTTTTGTCTGGCCCAAGCAAAGTTACACTGTTAGTGGCTTATCTCAAGATGGTTGTGACCAATCGGTACCAAAAGCTGTGGCTATAATTGAAAGCGAAAATTTGTCGAGTTGGAATTGATTCGTGGAACTTATCAATAGACATATTGAGTTGAATAACCAGAATACAATTATTTTTCTGATCGAGAAAAGAGTATCATAAGTTCAACAAATACTATTGCACCATTAGCATCTAAGGCATATTGTCTCAGACATATTGCTAAAAACCTAAAACTTAATTTCAAAGATTCTAAATCTATGGAATATTTCTGGAAATCTGCAAATACGTATAATTCCCAAGAATTCAATAGCAATATGGAGCTTTTGAGGCAAAAAAATCAACCACGTATGATAGACTCAATCTAATAGGCCCAAGTGCATGGGCCAATTCATTGTTTCCGGTACCAAGATTCGGAAAGAATACTACAAATCCTGTAGAATCGATGAATTCCGCATTAAAAAAATTCAACAGGCAAGATACTACCAATTTGATCATATCCATAAATAATTATTCCATGGCTATTTTTAATGAAAGAAGGCAAAAAAAGATTTCCCATACCAATTATTGATAAATGCCTAAAGGTTTTGAATAGAAATATGAGTCAAGGATCACTACTTTCAGTAGAGCAGTCTAATAACAATATATTTCTTGTTAACAACAGATTTACAGTGAATATAAACAATAAAACATGCTAGTGTAAAGTTGGCTATGATCTTGTAATTGCTTGTAAGCATGTATGTGCCGTTATTGGAAATTACAACTTATATCAGATCGACTATGTTTCCGAATATTATAAATCTGAAGTGTATTACAATTCGTACTCTTGAAGTATTTTACCTCTTTCTAATCTTAATTTAGAATCATCAGAATGGCTTCCCCCTATAGTCAGAAGATCACGTGGTAGACCACGAATTAGAAGAATTTAACCTCCGTTTGAAACTCAATAAAACTGATCTTAATCATATATTTTATGTTGTTATTATCAGTTTGATTTTTTTAAAAAAAAGTTCTATTTTAGTAATTTATTCAAAAAGTGTTCTATTTTAGTAATAAACGACAAAAAAGTTCTATTTTTGAAATTTCCCCTAATAATTTATAAAATAAAAATTAAACATACATTTAAATAAAATTTAAAAAAATTTTAAATTAAATAAATTTAAAATCTCAAATAAAAGTTAAATTTTAAAATTACTTTTATAAAACATCACAAACGAAATACATCAAATACATCAAATGCACAATTAACATTCAATAACTTAAATACATTCAAAATACATGAAGGCTGAACATTTTGAACATTAATATAGAATTTAAAGATTTGATCAAATACACCTCGCTCTTTATTCTTTCCCAATAATTACTCAGATTTTTTGCAATTATCTTGAAATCAGACATACCTTCATTGATACCTTCATACATATTTCATTGCCAATCAATCCAATGACCTCGACGATGCTCAAGAACTCGAGTGCAGAGATGACGGACAGTCTCTCCAATGTATGTGGCATTACACCCATTACATGAAAACTGATCAATAACCTCAGAACAAAGACCAATTTGAGTTGGAGACTTATTAGTGAACATACTACCAACTTTGCAAGTCTCTGAAACAATCCTAAACTGAGTTTTATCTACATGTTTGAGGATCTTATGCTTAAATTTTCTGAAACCCTCGAAATAAGGCAAACCAACATACCTTTTGGTTCAATGTGTTTTGATCGATTTTGTTCACCTTTCAAACATGACAACCTACTAATTTCAAATTCAATAAAAATATTACCCCTTGACTAATCTTTACAACAATCATGAGAATTCAACATGCCCTTATCCACAGTCTCTGTCATACGTTCAAGAAAAGATTTAGAATTTCTATTTTTAAATATCAATGCAACCAACTAGTCCATACTTCATACTGAGTTAACAAACGTGGAAGATATGGACCATTCACGAAATACTAATCATCTAACCATATTTCGCTTACATTGAAATTCACAAAAGCTCTCAGACGTAGTATACAGACCAGTATCAGTCGCTTTTCTGGATATTTCTGTTTGATAGGCTTTTTCCTTCCGTTGAATAAGAAAATCCAAAAAAGCAGTTGACAACATTTTTTTACTTTTCACACGTAATTTTAATATTCCAATGTAGGCTATTCATAAAATCCAAGAAAAGCTTTACATGTTCACGATTTTCAAAATCCAAAAAAATATTATCAACATACCTTTTGTACACAGTTGATTTAGTTAAATTGTAAGATGAGATTTTCTTTTCCAAACTAGACACGAAAATAGAATCCATTGTGGGAGCCAATGGAGAATCCATAGCAACCCCATCCATCTCTTTATACCACCATAAATTCCTTTGTATTCTTTTTATTCAACTGTGCAATAAACGTAGAAAATTCAAAACTATCTTTACATTCAAAATCAGCAACAATTAAAGGTTTTAATAACCCATCCAAAAAATTGGCGATTTTGTATTGAGCAGTTCATACCATCGACAAAATAGGTCTCATAAGCATACTCTCTTCATGTACTTTAGATAGTCCATAAAGTTTTGCCGACTGGGAGCTTTTCGGATGGATATACATAGACAGGTCTCCGTTAATATATTTTTTACCCGCTAGTTCCTTCAACATTTTTGACAAAACGATTCATCCTTCATTGGAGATTATTTCCCATTACTACGAGTTGTTTCGACTTTCATAAAGTGAGGAGGTAATAAAACATCATTCAATTTGTTAACATAAGCATATGGCCCAAAATTAACAAAACCATTTCCTTTATCATACTTACAAACATTATTGTCTTTTTTAGAAAGATATTTCAGTACCATGAAGTCCTTTATTTCTTTTTTTAAAATTTTTGTTAACATAGTCAATAGTGCAAACATTCAACAAATGTTTCACATAATTATCATCAATATCCTTATTACTAACACATATCGTATAATATAGTCTATCAAATTTTGTGAATAATTTATGTTTGTCAATTATGCTCTTTATAGCATGATTTGGACCATATTAATTACCATATATCCCAATTGTTGATTTTCATGATTGGATTTTCATTTTTTCTTGTTTTCAATTCCCCAAAACATATAATTTTTAGAAAGAAGCGTATTAATAATATGAAAATTAAAATTCTATCTGTAATAATAATAATAATAATAATAATAATAATAATAATAATAATAATAATAATAATAATAATAATAAATTTTTATATTTTTCATAATAAAATGTTATATTTATAAGTTTATAACTATTTAAAAAAAACTGAATTCTCTAAGTCAATCAAAAAAGTATAAAATGAATTTTTGTCTCAACAGCTCCCCATTCAGTCACTTATTCCAACAATGTCCCACACAAAAATCCCATATAAATGTCCGAGGAAATCTTGCGAAAATATTAGTAAAAATGAAATTCGTCCATTTCAAGTAATATTTATTGTTTTATTTTACAATTTTAATTAAGGTTACAATACAATTGCAGGATTTTATTTTCCACGATAGCTATTTTTTGTTTTGCTGAAGCTAATAACATGTGCCCGGGTGATTTGACAAGCTCTCAAATAGCATTAATCAAAGATACTTACGAAATGATATCATTGACGTATGGTCAAAATCAGATGTCCGCAAAAAAGACTTGCTGGACTTTATTTAGAGAAGACGACTGTTGCCGATGTTTAGTGTACTTCAGCACCAAGATTCCAATTAATGACTTGAACTCCACCATAACCAATTGTTATTAAATAAATAATATTAATACAAAAATTTTTTACATTTATAATAATTTTTATTTTACTTCTGTATTAATAATAATAATAATAATAATAATAATAATAATAATAATAATAATAATAAAAATAATAATAATAATAATAATAATAATAATAATAATAATAATAATAATAATAATAATAATAAATAAATAAATGAGCCATTTCAATAGTATTTAATAATTAAATACCATATATCCCATTAGTTGATTTTCCTGATTGCATTTTTCTTTTTCCTCCTTTAAAATGCTCCAAAAATTATAATTATTTGAAGATATAAATATATTTTTTAAAGCTCAATTTTAAAAATAAAAATTTAATATTTAAAATTATATAAACTTTTCCATTTTTTAAAAATTTTTATCACATCTGCCTCTTTTGGGTGTTTGACACTTTCAAAACTTAAAATCATCGGTTGATGAATTAATTAAAACATGATTCAAATTTTTGGGTTAGCCATAAGAATAATAATAATAATAAAATAATAATAATAATAATAATAATAATAATAATAAAAATAATAATAATAATAATAATAATAATAATAATAAAAATAATAATAATAATAATAATAGTAATAATAATACTAATAATCATAATAATAATAATAATGATAAATTAATAATTGAAATTATAGAAATTTAGATTTTTATACAATTTTTTCTTCTTCACATTCATAGATTCATATTAATTATCAAAGACAACTAAAGAACCAATCGATTTATTTTCCATTAAGGAAGGAGCGTATTAATTTCATAGCACCGTCGACGAGAAAATGGGTTGACAAATATTAGTCTGTTTACCCATCCATTTGGTAAAAAAAAATTCAGATTTCTATTTGCACTAGAAATCCCGCGTGTCAACATGCATTGGCATACTGTGCCGTTCTATGACTGCTTGACTCCATGAAAATGAAAATTCTCCCGTCTAACGAATAAAATCGACTTTGTCAACACCTTGTGAAAACTTTTGCTGACCTTTCAGAGGCCAGCGTAAGTTTCTTTTTTTATCCGCCACCGAATAGCCAAATGTAGCCAGTTGTAATTCCTGACAGACTTTTGCGACACGTGCCTTACACGTTTTTATTTTCTATTTTCTTTTATAACAAATATATGTCGTAGAATTGTTTTTTAAAAATGAATTGATGCTAATGACGTTTGGGACAAAGATGATGAGGTGTGTTGTGAAATTAAAGAACAAAAAAAATAGTAATCGAGTTAAATTCCATCATTTAATTAAAATAACAAATTCAATCCATCAGATTTTGTCTTTTTTTGTAGAAAATGATTAAAAGAAAAAAAATGGTCAAATGTCTTTTGGGATATCGAGCCCACTTCAGCTCTAGTGGGTGACACTAGAAATGAGCTGGTTGACAGAAAGAGTTCTTATATTCGTCTCTGATTTGCAACGATACCAGATGATGACAGAAATTGGCTTTGACAGATGCGTACTCTACAACTGACCAAAAACACGGATGTCGCCTTTCATTGAAATCTTTCGATACTTTTTTTCTTCTTAAAATTCCTTTTTTATATTTTTATTCAAAAAATAATTGAATTTAATTTAATTATCGTTGATGAATTTCGATTAATATTTTGTAGGCTGTATCAAAAATTAACTGGAAATTTTATATTATAAAATGCTCTTTTTTATATTTATACATCAAAATAACATGAACTGCAGCTGACTCAATTTTCATATCAAATTCCTCTGTCTTCTCTTTCGAGTACTCTTGGTATGAGTAAATTTCAATGGGTCTTCTAGGCGGATTTAGATATTCAAAAAGAGATTTTCATTTAATAAAATGTATTCATGATTTCAATTCTCCTCTCTATTATTATTATTATTATTATTATTATTATTATTATTATTATTATTATTATTATTATTTTTTTTTTTTTTTTTTTTTTTTTTTTTTTTTTTTTTTTTTTTTTTTTTTTTTTTTTTTTTTTTTTTTTTTTTTTTTTTTTTTTTTTTTTTTTTTTTTATTATTATTATTATTATTATTATTATTATTATTATTATTATTATTATTATTATTATTATTATTATTATTATTATTATTATTATTATTATTTTTTTTTTTTTTTTTTTTTTTTTTTTTTTTTTTTTTTTTTTTTTTTTTTTTTTTTTTATTATTATTATTATTATTATTATTATTATTATTATTATTATTATTATTATTATTATTATTATTATTATTATTATTATTATTATTATTATTATTATTATTATTATTATTATTATTATTATTATTATTATTATTATTATTATTATTATTATTATTATTATTATTATTATTATTATTATTATTATTATTATTATTATTCAGAAGTTATGATATTACTTTCAAAGTTATTGCACAATGTCACCACAAATTTTACCATTATATATATATATATATATATATATATTGCAAATCTTAGATTTAAAAATATTTAAAACTTTTTTTATTTTTAAAAAAATCCAAAATAGAATTTAAACAAATTATTTTTATAATATAATAAATGGATGTAAGTAGAGGGAAAACATTATAATCGACAAGTGAATTTGCTAGGGCTTGTCGGGAAAAATCCTATCTGAGAAATGCGCAGCGATCCATTACACAAATCAAATGATTTCATTTCATTACTCCCCTTATGCTCAATGTATAAATTTTTTCCCCAGATTGCATTTGCAGCTTGAAGAATGAAGAATTTTCCCAACCAGCGTTCGAGAGTGTATTTTCATAAATCTGTGGGATTCTCATAGAATGTTTTTCTGTGAATTGCGTGTTTTATCTAGTTTGGTTTGTTAGATTAATTCTTGGAACATTTCTCGTCCACTACGATTATCGGGCTGAGTTTTATTTTAGGATTTTATTTTTCAATCGTTCAATCAAACTAAAACAACAACGACAACGACAGAGAAAAAGTTCGAGACTTTTTAAATTATTAAGAATTTCAAAATAAATTTTTTCACCATTAAAATAAATGGAGGAATAATTTTTTTTCTATTGGAAAATTTTTTCATCCTCGAAAATTTGAGAGAATATTTATTATTCATTTTACCTATTGGGAATCAAAAGAGAATTTGAGGATCGGAAATAGATTACCGGTTTTACTCAGGTCAGAAGTGTTGTTTCAGATGAATTCTAATGACTTATAAAATCTGATTAAAAATTCTAAATGGTCTAGACTCAGTAATACAGGGATCACCTTTAATCACATTCATCGTTTCACTAATTTCTTTCCCAAGTGTAGGTCATTTGATTTCGTCCATTTTCCGCATTACACTTTCCTTTCTATTTCTATTTTTTCTATTTCATTTTAAACCGAGGTAGAATATTTAAAGAACCTTAAAAATATCTTATTTATTTCATTAATAATAATAATAATAATAATAATAATAATAATAATAATAATAATAATAATAATAATAATAATAATAATAATAATGTTGAGGTTTTGTCGATAAATTTAAATAGGATGTATTATCAATCTGATTCCAAGCGTGCTTTTAAACAACAGTAATAACTCCAAATGATATAAACTTTATTGATTAATACACTTTATCTCCACTTTAAAATGACACAACAAATTATCTATCAATCACAATTTGGCGCTTATTACGACCCTTCGGGAAGAATAGCACTTTTCGGATCAATTGGATTTCACAATCACTTGACTACTGTGGTGGGTTTCTGAGATCGGCAACTCTGATTTAGTTGCTTTGCTTTGCTTTGACCTTGCTTAGTTTCTGTTTCAAATTTCTCTTTAATTTCTTTTTGTCTTTCTTTGTCTTTTGCAATTTTTGTCGTATTTTTTGTGTGTTGTTTTCAATTGGGCTTCATTTTTATACTGCATCATCTAATAATACTTACTGATGTCAAATAGAATTTCTGATATCTTTTAACGCTAATTTCTTTTGGGCCTCCATTATCACTGACAACTGTCCAGATAACTAGTTTTTAGAGATGCCCTTTCCCGGATTTCCAAACAATATTTCTTCCCTTATCTTGAAAGGGCTTTCGAGATAACGTGCAAATTTTACTTTTGTTTTTGTTTTCCTAAATTTTCACTTGTTAATTATAAATGACCTTCTTTGATTTAATTGTCTGTTTTTATTGATTTTCTCTTATTCCTTTCTCGTTGTTCAACATTTCTTTTTCATTTCCTTTTTATTAAGCTCCAGAACCACATCTTACTCACTTCTCATTGTTTCCCCCAATCATTTTACATGTTTATTAATTATTTTATTCTATTATTTAGGTATCCTCAACAATAATAATAATTATTATTATTATTATAATTATAATATATCAGATAAGCAAATAATGAAATAAGCCCTTGCGGCAAAGTAATATTTATTTTGTTGAAAAAAGTTTCGATTATTAAATAATCTCTTCAGTTTCTGGTGGAATATTTAATAATGATTTTACTTATAATAAAAATATTAATATTAAATTAAGAATGCGGTTTTTAGGATTACACTAGAGCCTCGAGTTGCGTTGTTCCAACTTGCGTCCTTTCGAGTTGCGCCACAAAAATTTTGATACCCTAATTTTGAGTTGCGTTGCTAATTTTCGAAATGCGTCGAAAAAAAGTTTTAAAATAAAATTTAATCAAAAAATAGCATAACGTCTATATTCAAAAATTAAAATTTAAACCGAAACTAGAACGCCATGATTTATTTTTAAATGCATCTGCAAATAAAATAATTTTTTATTCAGTATTTATTAGTATAAAAGTTTAGTTCTTAGTTGTTTGTATAACTTATAACGTTTAAGTGTTTCTTGGTTTTTTAATAATAATTTTTTTAAATTTTAAAAAATTAATTACAATATATATACATTTCTCAAAGGTATTACATTTTGTTTATTGTTTTTTATTATTTTTTGGGTTTATAATTGATTTTTTGAAATGTTTTTTATTGCCCTATTGTAGAATAGGGTTATGAATCGTAAACGATCGTCAGATGAAAAGGGTAAAAAATCTACGAAAAGAAATCAAAAAGTAATATCTTTGGACGTAAAACATGATATTTTACAACCTTTCCAAGTGGGAGAAAAAGCGGTTTTCATTGGTATAGCTCTCGGGCTAGCTCCAACAACAGTTTCATTATTTTACATTATTTTAAAATTCTATTAATGTTTGCATTAGTTTTTGGTTTAATAAAACTTATTAAATAATAGTTAATCTATTCATACCTATTTTTTATTTAAATATGTAGCAATATAACTATTTTTTTTTAAAAAACATGGATTTCAGATTTTATCGGAACCTATTATATAAAAATAGGTACAAATGTATACAAAATTAAAATTCGAATTGAGCTGTTTCGAGATGCGTCGGGATTTATTGTAACGCATTAACGACGCGACTCGAGGTTCTAGTGTACTACTAAAAGCCTTTTCTTCAAACCTCATTAATCATTGTATAGTGAAACTTAATAGGGCTGACCCATTATGAAACATTTTATAGTTTTATTACAAGCAAATGAATCTTTTTTAAACGAATTGTTCAACAATAAATTCTTTCTATCATTTTATTTATTAAAATTATACGCTTTTAAAATATATCTAATTACAATTCACTGTAACTTTTCTTATTGAAAATTTGGTAACATTTTTGAAATATTAAGGACTATACTTATAGAAATTATTTATAAAGAAAATGTATCAGTTTTAAAAATATTGCAATTACTAAATTCCGATTTTATAACTGAAATTTATAATTAAAATTTATTTCAATATTCAAACAAATATAGGAAAAAATAATTTCGATAATATCTAACAGTTGTGGTTTGAGTAAAAATCCATTTTATTCAGTAATTGCATTACAATTGCTAAAATTTATTAAATATTTTAAAGTGATATTCAATGTGAATTCTAATCACAGACTAGTCTCGTGCTTATTTTGCTCTCGTCAGTACCGTGTAAGAAACTTGACCCTCATCCATATGTGGAATTTAGTAATTTTGTGATCAATCACCGGAAACACAATTCTTATAACGCTCTTATTCAATGTATAAATACATGTAATATCTTACAAACATGACGCATGAGAAACTCATATAATCCTTGTGTGACCAAGTAGATGTAAACATAATTAAAGTTTGTCATGGCATCTGATTAACTGAAATTGAACATCCCTTTATTTTATTTAGTTTGTCATCCAAAATCAAAAACTATAAAAATTTAGTAAAGTATTATAAATAAATTTATCGTTCTTTTGCCTCATATTTAAAATTACTATTATTTAATTAAATTTCTTTTTCTAAATGACAGAAAAGAAAACAAGATTAAGTAATAAAAACCCCTAAAAATGTGGTTACACGAACTAATTTGTCGACATCAAAGAAGCCGTTGCTGTAAAACAATGCAAGAAGATTCAGTGAAAATTGAGGATAAAACTGTGCACAAATTTAGAACTACTGTTACTTTTCACTTATTTCTTTGATCATTTTTCGTTCCTCCAAGGTTTCTTGTGTTTTCTGTTCCGTCATATTGTTCAAGTTTTGATGCAAATTGTCAGTTTGTATTTTCAATAATCACAACATAAATGGAACGATGCGTTAATAGCGTATTGTTACAAA